>JABTTQ020000554.1:0-553227 GCA_016081115.2 Rehmannia glutinosa | reverse complement strand
TAATTAAATCCATTTAATTTAATTAATTACAAAAATTAATTAATTAATTATTTTAAAGGTTTTTGGTCCAAAAGAATAAGGGCCTTGAAGCCCGTGCCCAGGCCCGCGACCCACGACCCGGCGAGCGGGCGGCGGCGCGCGCGCGCCATGTGTGCTTTGAACCAAACCCACAAACATGTAGGTCATCACCCCTTTAAAAACTTGGGTGCCCCAAGGGCCCAAACCCATATGTCCAACTTCGGATATATAAAGTATGCAACTTTGCCTCCTTTTTCTATGTGGGATGGAGCATCTCTCCTCCCCCACATTTTCCATTTCCCATACCATTTATTTGTATTAAGTGGCTAACTTCTAGCATTAATTTCTCATTCACCGGAATCGGTTTGAGAAATTCCAAATGCTATTCTCATCTACTCTTTTTAGTAGAATTTTTACAAATAATTTTATTTTATTTTCCACTAATGGAAACCACTTAATTAATTGGTCAAAATCGGGTCAACACCCCATTTATCAAAGACCAATTCCAACAATCCCCACATGAATGAAATTAATGCATGTGTGTATGCAGATTAAGCTTGAAAGTCTCGGCGAATCGTTATTGCATCGAGGATAGGTAGCTTGTGGCTTTGAACCTTCCTTAGTAAAATACTATCGGATTTACTAGGCTGTTGACGCGATTTCTTGATCTACTCAATCGTTTGTGTAAACCAAGGCAACGATTTACACAATAACAACTCTAACACTTGTTGTTCTCACGTTGTGTCCATTTCTACCCTGGACCATATCTTAGGTTCATAAGTATTTCTTTTGAAGCGGCCATTACTTCTCACTTATATAGGTGATCTCCTATTGAAGAGTGTCTGCAATACTCCACCTTTTGGTATAGGAATCATTAAAAGTCTTAAACTTAACCTCACCACATTCAAAGCAGGTTTACATTCACTTGGATGTATCGAGAATGAGCTAGCACATTTTCCAAGTGTTCAAACATTCATAACTTAGTTGTCCCATTGAACCAAGGTCTTGGGATCTCCAATTCACAAGGTTGGGTTACCGCTCTGAACATTCTTTAAGTTGTGCATTTTAAACCCATTCCCATTAACAACTTATACAGTTGATCTCGATTTATGCCTTTTGTAAGCGGATCCGCAAGGTTTTCCTTTGACTTCACGTAGTCAACCGAAATAACCCCATTCGAAATCAACTGTCTAATGGTATTATGTCTCCGACGTATATATCTAGACTTACCATTATACATACTGCTTTGTGCCCTTCCGATTGCTGATTGACTATCACAGTGTATCATAACAGCAGGCACAGGTTTATTCCAACAAGGAATATCCTCTAGGAAGTTTCTAAGCCATTCATCTTCTTCTCCAGCTTTATCCAAAGCAATGAACTCGGATTCCATAGTGGATCGAGCTATGCACGTCTGTAGAAGACTTCCACGACACCGCTCCACCACCTATTGTGAAAACAAATCCACTTGTGGACTTGGAGTCTTTTGTGTCCGATATCCAATTGGCATCACAAGATCCTTCTAATCTGCTGATATCTTGTATAAAGTATTCCATAGTTCATGGTATACTTTAAATATCTAAGTACCACTTGTCACGGCTTTCCAGTGTTCCGTACTCGGGTTACTTGTGAACCTACTCGGTTACTCACTTTGAATATGCAATGTCCGGTCGTACAATTAGTTAAGTACATAAGACTCGCCAATTACCCTTGCATATTCCAGTGAGAAACCGGTTCACCTCTATTCTTGGACAAGTGTAGACGTAGATCTACGGGGTCTTAGCGGAGGACTATCAAAAGCATTAAACCTTCTAAGTATGCTTTCGACATAATGGGATTGTGACAAGACAATTCCATCTGAAGTTCTAGAGATTTTAATCCGTAAAATACATCAGATAATCCCATATCCTTCATGTCAAAGTTCTTCTTCAACATGTTCTTAGTATTCATGATTAAATCATGACTACTACCCATAATCAACATATCATCCACATACAGGCATACTATGACGTAATCATTTGTAGTACCTTTAATGTAGACACACTTGTCACATTCGTTGATCTTGAAACCGTTTGACTTCCTAGTCGAGTCAAATTTTTCATGCCATTGCTTAGTGCTTGTTTTAGTCCATAAAGTGACTTAACAAGTTTACACACCTTTCGCTCTTGACCGGGTGCAACGTACCCCTCGGGTTGTTCCATATAAATCTCCTTTTCAAGCTCTCCATTCAAGAAGGCGGTCTTTTAACGTCCATTTGATGTATCTCAAGGCTATGCAAAGTCGCAATAGCAATGAGAACACGAATGACGTAATCCTGACGAGGAGAGAATATGTATCAAAGAAGTCATATCCCTCCTTTTGTCTAAACACTTTAGCTACCAATTGGACTTTATACCATCGATAGATCCATCCGCTTTATACTTCCTTTTAAGGATCCACTTACATCCCAAAGTTTTGCAACCTGGTGGGAGATCAACCAACTCCCATGTGTGATTTTGCATCTTTGGAATCTATCTCATTATTGATAGCTTCTTTCCGGAGAGGAGCTTCTGTCTAGACAATGCTTCTTGAATAGTTCGGGTTCGTTTTCTAACATATAAGTTAGAAAATCGGGACCAAAAGACTTAGCTACTTTTGTCCTTTTATTTGCGTCTTGGTTCCTCTTCTTTATCACTTTGAGGTAACCTTGCAGATCATAAGTCCGTTTACTTGAACTTTCTTCTTTCCGTTCTTTGTTCGGAAAGATATTCTCGAAGAATACATCATTCCTTGATTTAATGATCATACCTTCATTTATATCAGAATTGTCGACTTGTGCACTAAAAAAGCGATATGCACTACTATTGTTAGCATATCCAATGAAAGCACAATCGATCGTTTTCGGACCGATTCTAACTTGTTTCGGCTTAGGTACTTCAACTTTAGCCAAACACCCTCACACTTTGAGGTATTTATATGACGGTTTACGTCCCTTCCATAACTCATATGGAGTTTCGTTTTTACCTTTGTGTGGGATCTTATTAAGAATGTAGTTTGCGAAAGTATGGCTTCCCCCACAAGTTTTGGGGTAAGCGGAGCTTATCAACATCGCATTCATCATCTCCTTAAGAGTATGATTTTTGCGTTCGCAACACCATTTGATTGAGGTGAGTAAGGTGCGGTCGTTTGATGAATTATACCCTTCCGAGCAAAATTCCTCAAACGGGCAACATACTCTCCGCCTCTATCACTTGAATCATCTTAATTTTCAGATTAAGCTTATTTTCAACTTCATTCTTATAAGCTTTAAAAGCTACTAAAGCTTCATCTTTGCTTTTCAAGAGATACACATAACAATATCTTGTGCAATCGTCTATAAACGTTATGAAGTACTTTTTCCCACCTCGAGTTTGCACAAGTTTTAAATCACACACATCCGTATGAATTAACTCGAGTGGTTTGGTACTTCTCGTTGCGAATGAAACGGTGCTTTGGCCAATTTTGCTTCAACACAAATTTCGCATTTGTCTTGTGAATCAATTTTAAACGTAGGTATTAATTCGATTCACTAACCTTTTAATTGTGTTGAAGTTTACGTGTCCTAATCTATCATGCCATAAATTAGAACAATCCAACAAGTAAACAAGTATATCGTTTTTATTCTTCGCCTCTTGGCGGAAAAAAGACATTACGTACATTTTAAATGGCCCTTATCAAGGTAACCTTTACATAAAAATAGACCATTCTTGGTCATTACAAACTTGTCGGACTCAAACACTAGTCTAAAGCCGGCCTTGCTAAGCAAAGGACCGGAAACCAAATTCTTGCGGATGTCCTAACATGCAAAGACATCCACAAGCGTAAGCTCCTTCCCTAAGTCATCTTGAGCACCACTTTTCCAAGCCCAACGATGTTGGAAGTCGAAGAGTTCCCCATGAACAACTTCCTTCCATTAATCGGAGTGTAGGAGGAGAACATCTCCTTGTCGGCAAAAATGTGACGAGTAGCCCCGATATCTATCCACCACTCCCTTGGGTTATCCACCTTATTGGCTTCAAACACAACAAATGATAGATCGAGCTCCGAAGTCTATTGGAACCGACTTGTCCTCCGTCACATTAGCTTGTTGGTTGCCACCTTGATTGCCCTTCTTCGGTGTCGGCAATCTTTCGCCATGTGGTTCGGTTTGCCACGGTTGTAGCAATTACCTTTGAACTTTTTGGCCTTTCTTTTTCCTTCCCGAGTGCTTTGCGTTTCTTGCTAGTGCTCGATTCTCGCAAGATTTGCCTTAGCCTCCATTCCGACTTGCTGGATTTCACATCGATTTTCGGTTGTCTTCTTCAATGCTTGAACAATCAGATCCTCAAGCCCCCATCTCTTTGCGCTTGTGCTTGAGGTAATTTTTGAAGTCCTTCCACAATGGCGGCAATTTCTCGATTATTGCGGTCACTTGGAAGGATTCATTCAAAATCATTCCTTCGGACACTAAGTCGTGAAGGATGATTTGAATCTCTGAACTTGGGCTGATCACCGTCTTGGTGTCAACCATCTTGTACTCCAGAATTTGCCGACAACAAATTTCTTTGTTCCGGATCTTCCGTCTTGTATTTCTTTTCCAAGGACTCCCATAGTTCCTTGACGCGTCTTGAACGTGCTATAGGCGTTGTAGAGAGTGTCGTCTGCCCGTTCAAGACGTGGTTGAGACATAGAAAATCGCCGTTATGCCAAGCATCCACAAACATTCTCCTATTGTTGTCAACTTCGTCTTCTCCAACTGCGTAGGGGTCGTCTTTGAAAACGAGCCAACCCCAAAGTGGTGAGGTAGAACAAAGATCTTTTGTTGCCAATGTTTGAAGTCGGCAGGAGAACTTGGGCGGCTTTTTGCCGTGAGCGGGCAAGCGGCTGACCATGGGTGTGAAAAAGATCGAATGGATGCCATCATCTTCAACAAAAATAGAAGATTTCGTCTTTGCGATTGTTTGTAAAAATTTATGGTGGAAGGTTTACGTTTAAAAGAAATGGTTGGGATAATGTATAGGCAAAGTCGAGGCTGTATTAGATACGATCTCAAGACGAAAACGCGTCCCGTATACTAGTTCTTACGGTTCGCGCCGCCTAAGATACAACGACTTATTGATTCCGGTTAGCGGCGACAAAGAAAAACCGAAACAACAATGAAACGACAAGTTGTTCTTAACTTTCAAGCTTTTGAAGGTAGGAAGTCAATATGCCCGTATGATGCAAATGACAGGTTATTATCGAGTTTTTCGTGTACATATTCATCTGCGGGGCTTCAATAATATAGGCAATGAAATCGTTGGCTCGAAACTTCGGCATGTAACACGACCCGACCGCACGGGCGTGCTCCCGCCCGTGCGCGGGGCCGAACCGTTTCCCAGGTTGAACTCTGATTTAATTAATTACAAAAATTAATTAAATCCATTTAATTTAATTAATTACAAAAATTAATTAATTAATTATTTTAAAGGTTTTTGGTCCAAAAGAATAAGGGCCAAGCCCGCGCTCGCGACCGGCCGGCCGTGGCGGCGCGTGTGTGTGCTTTGAACCAAACCCACAAGCATGTAGGTCCTCACCCCTTTAAAAACTTGGGTGCCCCCAAGGGCCCAAACCCATATGTCCAACTTGGGATATATAAAGTGTGCAACTTTGCCTCCCTTTTCCTATGTGGGATGGAGCTTCTCTCTCCTCCACATTTTCCATTTCCCATACCATTTATTTGTATTAAGTGGCTAACTTCTAGCATTAATTTCTCATTCACCCGGAATCGGTTTTGAGAAATTCCAATGCTATTCTCATCTACTCTCTTAGTAGAATTTTTACAAATAATTTAATTCCATTTTCTACTAATGGAAACCACTTAATTAATTGGTCAAAATCGGGTCAACACCCCATTTATCAAAGACCAATTCCAACACATAGTTCATAATGGTCATATAATACTTCATAATTAGATTACCAGCTTGTCTACTATTTCATTTTATATTGTCCCATTGAGAAGTTTGACAACAATTGTCAATCAAAATTCTCTTAGTATCATACTCATATATATAGTCATATTATTTAACATAAAATATTGTGGAGAACATTTATGCCCTTTAGCAGAAAAGAAGTTAATAAGTAAAATAAACAATCTTCACAATTTGCAAATTCGCTATACACCATGCAATTTTAATTATTTGAAAACTAAAAAGTATAGTCTAGTAAGTTCATCTCATATAACTCACCTAACTAAATAATATATGCATAATCCATGTTTATGAGAAAAAAGAATAAAAACTCACATAAATCACCTTTACTTTTAAGATATAAGGTATTTTAATATCTTTTGTTATATCATTTCACTGGATATTAGATGGGTTTTCAATTTAAAGAAAGATTTACTTCTATTGAGTAACTAAAGCCTGTACTTCAAAATTCACCAGAACTAAGCTTCCACAAATAAAAGTCTTGATCAATTTGTTCCAGATTTAGAGGTATGCATGTAGTGGTCTTAGATTTTCGAAGTATAATTACAAGTCAATAATCATCTAATGTATAATATCAAATATAAGCGGAACATAAATTTTTCTTTTCATGAGAAAGTGAAACCAAAAGCTAGTTTGGCTTCCCAAATGGGTACCTTCAATTCCCATGAATTATGCATTCTTGTTTCCTATATGTGGAGTGACAAGTAGTTTGTGCTTTAACAATGTTATTTACATATTTGTGATATCTATTTGTTATAATTTACTAAATTACATGTTTGATAAAATTATTGGTTTTTATTTTAACAAATCTTTTCCATCAATGATTAAGGAAGTAACAATATGATTGCCAATAATTACGAAATTAACGGTTTGTCGTCATCGTTTTACATATTAATGGTTGTGAATGACGTTTTACTCATTGCTGCTAATATACAACAGTTGCATAGTAACCGTTGTCTTTGCAAAAAGGGCGCTCAAAGACAACAGTTTTCTTGAAAATCGTAGTTTACATAAAATACAACAATTTAGCACAAAATTGTCGTCTTTATTGTGTTGTGTATTACCATTTTGTTGTAGTGATATTGTGTGTTTTACAAGATTAAGATAAAATGTCATTATTCTTCCGGACTTCTATTTGATGGAAACAAGTGAAAAGTTGTTTTCTAGCTAGTGGTCTCTTTTATGAATATAAAAGATATATTCATCCATCTCGTTTTTGTTTTAGCACAGTTTTGTTAATCACATCTACAAATTATAAGTGAAACACTCATTTTGACAAATTTTGTAAATTTATGTTACTTTAGAATTTAAACTTTACCGTTAAAATTAGTTCTAGTAAATGAAAACGAGAGGTTTTTACACATTTTTTAGACGTATTATTCGAAATTACTTTTTGTTTGTTGAGAATAATCGAGTCTTTTAGACCTCAATTGTAACTCGTGTCACGGTAATAAGAATAAAAAGTCACTTTGTTCCCTTTTCCACTCTTACTTCTATTTCTTCCTTTGAAGTAATATTTGATGTAGAAACCATTTTCGATTATTGACGAGTTTTATCTCAATCAACATGTCAACTCACTTGGAAGATGTCCACATAAGTGAGAATATTTTCCATATCGGCCTTTTTGGCGAAATTGTGCATTACAAGAAAACACTCAAATTCCAACTAATAATTCCAACGAAAAAAAAAGCATTGGAATTCTAGAAATTCCAACGAAAATTCCAACACTACAACAAAGCGTTGGAAAATTCCAACATAATTCCAACGGTATACAAAACCATTGGAATAAACTATTGGAATGTCCGTTGGAATTAAAATTCCAACACCAAAATAAACCGTTGAAAAATTCCAATAGTAATTCCAATGGTAAATAAAATAGTTGGAATAAACCATTGGAAATACTATTAGAATTTTTACAATTTCAATGGAGATTCCAACGCTGCAATACCCATACCGAAAAAGTCAACATAAATTCCAAAGATATACAAGACTATTGGAATAAACGGTTGGAATTATCGTTGGAATATTAAATTCCAACAAAATTCCAATATCACAATAAATCGTTGGAAAATTTCCAACACTAATTCAAGTGATAAACAAAATCGTTGGAATAAACGAATTGTGCAATTTTCGATTAATCAATAAACCGAACCAAAACCGAAAATTTTGGTTCGATTTTTACTTTTATAATTTCGATTATTCGGTTAGGTTCTCCTCTAAAATTTTGTTTAATCGAACAGAATAATCGAAATATATATATATATATATATATATAGGATTTGGTTCAAATGAGACCACCCTCCCTAGGTGAGACAGTGTGGACTCATCTTACCCATTGATCTTAAAAAATGAAAGAATGTGATTAATTCAGTTTTTAATTATTTCCTAATTTTCGCTGATTTTAGGGGTAAGATTGTGATTTTGTAATTCAAATTAGTGGTCCCGGATTTTATGGTTCAAATTAGTGGTCCCAGTGATTTTTGGGGTAAATTGACATCACTGGGATTTTGTGGCGGAATTTAAGGAACCTGTTTTCTTTCCGGATATTTTTATTTTTCTTTGCATAGTTAGGGTTCTTCTCTTGCATAATTAGACATCAAATAATGCATATTTAGTTATTTTGTTGGCAATTTCACGAAAACAAGACATAATTGAATATAACGTCTTTGCATATGTAGTTATACTACACTTGCATAAATAGGTTCAATATAATGTATATTTAGTTATGAAAATGGGATGTTGCTTTTGGAAATTATAAAAATGGGATGTTACATAATGTCTTTGTATATTTAGTTATTCCACAATGCATAGATAGTTTCTAGATAATACATAGTTAGTTGATTTTGTTGCATAGTTTATGACGTCTTGCATTGTTGGATATCTTTGTACTACATATTAGTTTTTTTACGCTGCATAGATAGTTTTCAGATAATGCATATTTAGTTTATTTTTGTTGCATATTTTCAAATATGTAATATCCTACAGATATATGCACTGTTTCATAAGTATCTATGCATTGTTTAATAAGTATTTATACATCATTTCATAAGTATTTATGCATCGTCTTATTCGTGAAATTTACGATTTTTAAGAGTTGATGTTACATGGATATTTTCGAGTTCTCCATCGATGTCTACACCATTGATGATGTTGTGTAGACTTTGTTCCACGATCGATGATTCATCATGCATCATGATTAGAACATAAGTGCATCTTCTTCACGTTTTATTTTTCACGATTCGAGTTCTTCAAATTTGCATTAATGGTGGAATTGTGTGTGTGTGTGTGAGAGAGAGAGAGAGAGAGAGAGAGAGAGAGAGAGAGAGAGAGAGAGAGAGGAGGGGGAGGGAGAGAGACACGTGAGATGAGAGATGCATGAGAGAGAAAGAGATTTGATTCCTACCTTGTTATGTTATTTTACCCTACTACCCTTATGTTGATTAAATTAATGTTTTAATATATTTTTTATCCCTTAAATCATACCCATTGATTAATAGTGGAGGATGGTTGAGATTAGTCCATTGTGTCACACCTAGAGACATGGTCTCACTTGATCCTCCCCCTATATATATATATATATATATATATATATATATATATTACTAAAATTAGGTTCAATAGCAACTACTTCAATAGCAAGTTAGAAAACAACAACTTTAGGTTCAATAGCAACTTTAGTTAAAACACTAAAGCCTTTTTTTCTAGACTTGCAAACACATTTGACAAACAAAAAACAGTAGATCGAGGTTTTGTGATTGAATATGAACGAGATTTCATTCTCGTTCATTGAGAATTTTTTTACCAAACATGCGATTGTTTATGAAAAATTTCAGAAAATATACTATTCTCTCACTTTCACTTTTCTCATTTTTTCTTTCACCAATCACATCTACACATTTTTTTCACAAAAAACTAATCATTATTACACATTCTCCCACAAATTTCACTATTCACTCACTCACACATTTCTAACTACCAATCAAATCCAATCATTATTTTAGTATTTTTAAATCAAATCAACTTTCATCATTACATATCCATCACACTCTCAAAATTTTCCAAAAACTTTCATTAGAATTTTTTTTTCACTATTCTCTAGTGAAAAGAAAATTTTCAAAATGAAAGCATATCCAATCGCACCCTGAAAGTCTCCATTCTCTCCCAAAAAAAGTGATTTTGCAAACAACTTATGCTTCTATTTTGCAAACAATTTCTGAAGTCAGTTCTCCCCATACCGTTTATTCCAACATTCATTTTCTCAACATTAGTTAAAAAGTTAAATTCAGAAAATTCCCAAAATGAAACTCTGATTCATTATCTCAAACTCGTGGGTTTCTCATTTCGGTCACATCACATCGCCCCCCGTCACTCCGCCCGTATCAGCTCGAGATTTCCGTCGCCCCCGCTCGCACCATCATATTCTCGGTTGGTAAGTTTTGGGGACTCTAGGGTTTTATTTTCGAAATGGATTGATTTGTGGATTTTTGCCTTGTTTTTGTCCTTGATTTTATGATACTTATTGTTATTTTTTAGTTTCATGTTCAATCGAATGTCACTTCTCGAACCCGCGAGAACATTTATTAAGATAATTTATGAATGCTTAAAATTGGTGTTTCCAAATACAATTAGAATTGGGCTTTGAGTTATAGAGTATTTTATGAATGCTTGCTTTTATGCTTATTGGTGGTCAAGACTTACTATCGTTTCAAGAGCTTTTTCTTTAAATAAAAAATACTATATGTCTTCATCTATTGGTCTTTGATGCGGTCGTCTGCGGGAGCATTATTTCCATATTGTTTGTATATTGAGTTGTAAGTGAATTGTTGAGGTTTGAGAAAGCTAAATTTGTAGTTATTAAAAACTTTAACATTTATTACCGCTCTAGAGAACCAAGGTTCCTTATCTCGCTCTTTATAATTTGCTTTCGGTTGGATTAAAACTTTGTTTACGTTGTTGTTTGTGTATGTGTAATGGGTGTGTGAGTTTATGTGTCTCGAGAAAGAGAGAGAAATCTGAAAACTCTCACAATTAGGTTATACTTTGCACTTTGAACTTATTCCTTACACAATTTTCCCATCTAATTTTCTTTAGTTATATTTGGCTCACTTGAGATAATTTATTAAGAACTTTAGTTGGAGGACATGTTTTGATATGTCAGTTTGAGGTCTTTTTTAGGATTATTCTGATTATAGAGGTCTTTTTAGGAATCAAAAGATGTCCAGTTGCATGTCCGCTGGCATAAATTCTGAGTCTTCATTGTGTTTTGTTAATCTATATTGAGGATTGCCTATGTTTGTAGACACAAATTGATATACCTCTTGTTATTTTGTTAATCTATATTGAGGAAAATTAGAAAAGGGAATAGCTGCATGCTTATGCATACTAGAACCATTTTGAATGCTTGTTTTTCTCTCATTATTTCCTTAAAATCTCTTGGACAAAAGATGTCCAGTTGCATGTTTCTCCAGTCTTGTTTGAACAGATCATTTTCATTTATCCTAAGATCGATTACAAGTTAATTATTATATTTAATTTTCTAAAATTGAGAAAAAAAAAAAAAGGGTTGGAGTTTATTCCAGCGATTATATATTCCAACGGATTAGTACCATTGGAATTACCGTTGGACTAAATTTCAACGGTATAACTCTATTGGAATTACCATTGGATTTTTTTTTCCAACAATTGGATATTCCAACGGATAAATACCATTGGAACTACCGTTGGAATATTTTTCCATTGGAATTTCCGTTGGAATTTTGGCATTCCAACGGCCATTTTACTAACGGCTCATTTTCCGTTGGAATCGATAATTCCAACGGAAATTGGTCAAATTCCAACGGATTTTTCCGTTTTGAATTTCAATGTTTTCTTGTAGTGGTGGACAAGTAGTTTTTCTGGTAAATTTTTCAATTTCCGACGATCAAATAATTAAAATTGAGAGCTCTTTGAAAATTATAAGACTTTTTTCAAATCCGTGATTTATTAAGGGCTGTTTTTTCGCGAATTCCCTATAGTGATGGGAGTAAAATTGCAAAATCTTACCCATATATTTTCAATTTAACTGGATCCAGATCTTAATTAAATTGATCAAGCAGAATTATACTTGTATCAATTTATATTTGAATTTTATTCTTGATTTAATAAACCTAGATCGACCAAATATATCTTATTAGATCAGATTCTCTCAAGTTTGAATCAAAATCTTATCCAAAGAGTAGTAGCTCTAAATTTTGGGATAGAGTAAATGCAAAATTTTGGTTACGATTGAATATCCTTTCATTTGAAATTCTCTTTCTACTAGAGATTAGTGATAATTTTTTTATTTTTTTTTTGAAAAAAGAACGAATTTTGAAAGTGTAATTGGATATTAGATGAAAATGTAATGGTGAATGTTGAAGTGATATAAAAATAGTAAAAAAATGATTGATATGATTGGTAGTTAAAAATATGTGAGTGTGAATAGTAAAATTTACGGGAAAATGTGTAATAATTTTTTATATAAAAAAATAAGTGTATGTAATTGGTGTAATGAAAAGGGAGAGTGAGTGCATAGTGTATTTTCTAAAAAAATTGGTAGACAATAATATTTTGGGACAAAAAGTTTCTCTAACGAAAATAAAATATTTTTGTAGCCAATTCGCAACCTCGGTGGCGATTGGATATGATATGAATTCCATTTTTGTTCCGCTAAATAATTTTTTTTAACCAATCATACAATTGTTTATGAAAATTTTCAGAAAATATACTATTCTCTCACTTTCACTTTTTCTTGTTTTTTCTATCATCAATCACGTCTACACATTTTTCACGAAAAAGCTAATCATTATTATACATTCTTCCACAAATTTCACTATTCATTCACTCACATTTCAAGCTACCAATCATATACAATCATTATTTTACTATTTTTAAATCAAATCAACTTTCATCATTACTTTTTTATCTCACATCCAATCACACTTTCAAAATTCATCTTTTTTCTTCTAAATTTGTTTTTATCACTATTCTTTAGCAAAATGAAAATTTTCAAAATGAAAATATATCCAATCATGCCTTCAGTTTTTCACTTCATCTTGCGATTGTGCTAATTTTTGGTGGTGTACAAAAGTAAGTCCAACTGTTTTTTACTGGGGTAGGGCATTTAATTGGCATCTTATCTTTATATCCCACGACATACATAAATTGTACAAGTCGTTTGTTGAAATTTTATTTGGATTTATTAATAAGTAAAAAGTTGAATTTTCACTTCAATATGGATTATTGGATTAGTGGGGTTTGAACGAATTTTAATTACTAACGTTAACCGACTTTAAAAAGTTTGAGCGTACATATTATTCTTTTTTATGATTTATTAAATCAATAGTTCTAATTTTAAGGCAAATCTTACTTTACCCCAAGTTGAAGTTGTATCAAATCGGGTCTTTCTCTCTCTCAAGTCTCAATTAGTATCAAGGAAAAAAACAATATACCCAAACTATAGATATGTTAACAATTTTTCACCTAAACCTTTTTCTTTCTGTTGCAAGTTGCCTATTATTTTTTCCACATGGCCTGACTACATGATGTTGGAACAGTAAGGGCAAAATTGTCATCTTAGTTCAAAAAATTAAAATAAAATGCATATACATTTATTATATCTTTTAATGTTTTACCCACGAAAAAAATAAGTATTTACTTGAATAAAGTATATAATCAATAAAACTATTTTATAATTTCATCTTAGTTAACTTCTTGTCGAATTTTATATTATTACTTTAATTTTCTTTATTATTTTTAAATAATATAAAAAAACTAAAAATAATATAAAAAACTAATTTCACAATAATTTAATTTTACATTGACGTATTGAATTATAAATAATAAATTATAATATAATAATATAGTTTAAAATTTTAATTTATAAAATATTATTATAATTTATTCTTTATTAATTCATATGTTAATTTAAAACTAAATTATTGTGAAATTAGTTTTTTATATTATTTAAAAATAATAATATAGTTTAAAATTATAATTTATTTTGTCACTGATATATTCGCAGAATTTTCCTATTATCAGAAGTCAAATCTAATGATCTAGATCTGTGTCTAATTTTAAACTATATTATTTTTTTAAGTAATACAGAAAACTAATTTCACAAAAATTTAATTTTAAATTAACGTATGAATATTATAAATTATAAATTGTAATTTTAAACTAAATTATTATTTTATAATATATTCTTTATAATTCAATACATTAATTTATAATTAAATTATTATGACATTAGTTTTATATATTATTTAAAAATAATAAAATAAATTAAAGTAATAATATATATTTCGACAAGAAGTTAACAAAGAAGAAATTATAAAATAGTTTTATTGACAATATACTTTATTCAAGTAAATGTGTTTTTGTGAATAAAAAAAAGAAATAATAAATGTATATGCATTTTATTTTAATTTTTTAAACTAGGGTGACGATTTTGCCTTCACTATTCCACCCTCAGACCTCAAGTGGTCATGCGAAAAAAGTAACATATTTCAGGAGGCAACTTGCAACAAAAAGATATTTAGGTAAAAAGTGTGAACATACCTATAGTTTGGAGGGTATGTTGTTTTTTTCCCTAGCATACATTATTACCTCATACTTTTAGAATATTGCCTTATCCCCTATAGTCTAAAAACATGACCTAGTTGTCTTCACCATCACATACCTAAATTTACAGCCACTAAAACTCAAGTTCATTTTCTCCTGAACGATAATGTGGATAATTTATCACAAACATCCATTAACATAAAAATTCAACACCATATTTACCAAAAAAAAAAAAACCAAATATTAACATAAAGCTGAAGAAACACTAATATTAATTTTCGTATGTTTGTTTAACATCCCCAACCACATTTCTTTCTCAACTCCTTCCCCAATCACCATCCAAACATACATTGCGCTTCCGATGTATTTCTCTACTAATGCACATATTTCCCAATACATCACATCAAACATTTCTTCCCCCAGAACTTTCCCCCAATCACCAAACAAACATTTATATGCTAGAAAATAAATACCCTAAATGGATAACATAACAATGCTCGACAAAACTGAACTTCTATTGACCTTGATCAGAGAACCTTGCCCAGTAATAACAAGGGTTAATTACAAACAAACCCCTGAGGTTCGGGCTAATTACATAAAAAAAAAGAGGTTTTTAAATTACAAATCAAACTCCGTGAGGTTTGATCCCGTCTTATATTTTCCCTTTCAAAAGCATACCTAACTTTTGTTGAAATATTACAGTTACCACAATAATTAAAATTTAAGACAAAACCAATCTTCAAGGGTTTTTTTATAATTTTTAAAACCCACTGGGTATTTCTGTAATAAGTCCAAACCTCCGGAAGGTTTTTGTAATTATCCCTAGTAATAATCTCCAAGCCCTTATGGTGGTTCTGTCAAAATGCCAAACCTCAAACTAAATACCCTGTAATAAGAACTAAATACAGCTATCTCTAGTCATTGAAGGAAAGTAGCACAACAAAATGTCACAACATCACAGTTCAAATACTGGTAACATGCTTCTTACCTGTTTGGCTAGTTCTGAAGCATGAATCTTTAAGTGCATCTCTTATGCCAATTCAGAATGCGTTTCCTTCGAACAATCAAACCAATTAGGCAAAGTGAGGGATTGGGAGGAATGGATAGCATCGAACATGTTTCAGGTGAGTACGGAAGAATAAAAAGTAGTCTCGCCCACATGGCCTTTGCAGCTGGTATTTTGATTACTCCCGCACAGTCTCGCTGCTTCAAGTATGATATGAAATCCTGAAACTGCAAATAGAATTAAAAAATGTAAGCTATTCGATTGTGGCCAGATGCGACAATGAAGAGACTACTACGAGAGCATTTCAAGAAGGGGTGATTACAAAAATTACCCCTGAGGTTTAGCCCAATTACAAAAGTACAAATACCCCCTTTGAGGTTTGTGTTTGTTTTACAAATTACCCCCCTCAATAGGTGCAATTTGTATTACAGACTTACAGTCAAGGGGGTATTTGTGATTTAAGAAATAATTGAGCTTTTTGTAATTAGGCTAAACCTTAAGAGTAGTACTTATAATTTTTAAAAATAATTGAGATTTTCTGTAATTAGGCTAAACCTTAAGGTAGTGTATGTAATTTTGAAAATTAGAGTTTTTCTGTAATGAGGCCAAACTTCAAGGGCGATGGCAATTTGCACAACATATAATGGTAAATCAAAGAGGTCGCTACCCCAATCGCCCATATGTAACAATTGCTTTCCACGCAGGATGCCATCTAAATCGAGATAGTCAAATTAACCTGGAATCTTCCAATCCTCAAAAAGAAAAAGAGAAACGACTAGGATTTCTTTTCTTTTTTTTGGGTTTTCCACTACCTCACCCAAACTAATTATCCCTATTGCAGTATTGCCTACGCAGTTAATTCCTATGGTGCATGGTTAGTGAAGTAAAACATCAGCTTATTACTGGACCTAATTTGAAAATCAGACATCTGTCGACGCACAAAATACTAGGGTTGATGCCACTTGGTGCTCACTCAATCAAATATTGAACTTATAGAAAAGGAAACAAAACAATTATAAAATATACACAAATATAGGTGCTATAGAACATTAAGAAATATGTAGGGGTAGGGAACAACAGAAACATAATTGCAGGCTCAACTTACACCCTTATGATCACCATGAGAGGAAGGAAGTAGCCAACAAATTTCTCTCTGTCACAATTAAGAGATAAAATCATTAGATCATTCAATAAATTTTACATAACCAAAATCCTAATATAATATCACACTAGTTAACAATTATTGGTACTCTACCATAGAATAACCATGAGCATATAGCTGAAGCAGACTCCGATTATCAACAAGCAACATTCAGAAGGATGCAAAAGCTAAACAACAAGAAACGATGTATAGCAAGCATGCAGCTTTCAAAACGCCATAAGTTTCAAGTGTGGCCAAATCAATCGAATCACATTCACTTGCCCATCGAGCCTTCAGAATGTGTTTTGGGTCCCAGATGGAATATAGGCATAAAGCTAAAATTAGAAGTGTAAGAAATGCCACTAGGTTGTTTCATGAGAAAAATTCAGGCCAATCCAACACTAGAGGGTTGGCAGAAATTTAAACAATAACAAACCAATTATCTTTTTGGGTCGGGCAGGAAGGATCATTTTGGTGGGCTGGTTGGTGCTGTTGATACTATTACCTTAAAATTAAAGTAGACGAAAATACAAAATGAACTCTTGCAAATATTTCTCAAAATATTGTGGCAAGGATGAAACAGTGAACTAGTGCTTCAAAATTTGGAATTCAAAGAAAAAGAACAGACAAGAAATTTTGGAATGCAGAAATAAAATAGCAAAATAATTCTAATATTATAGAATAACAAATAAATTTTGATAATATACATAGTTCGATAAACCCCTTTCACCCAGCGTATTGACATTACTATCAAATGCCATTTGGAAATAACTGCTATTCCTATTTTTTCTAGATTTTTTCATGCGTGGGGGCTGGAAATGAGTGCCATTTCTAGAGGGTGTTTGCCCGAGCTTATAAGTTCTTCAAATCATCTTATAAGATGTTTGAGCCTTGGGGCTTATAAGCTCTCTAAAAGTGTGATAAGGTTTTTTTAAAAGATCTTATAAGCTCCCAAAATAAGATGTTAGGAGCTTATAAGCTCTTTTTAAACAAGATGGGGTATCCCACCTTATTTTTCTTATTGTAACCACCTCCTTTCACTTTGGCCATTTTAATTACAAAAATGTAATTGCTAACATCTTATAAGTTGTTTCATCTTATTTTATCCAAACACTTCAACCAGTTATTTTTAAATAAGATCTATCATCTTATAAGCTCTAAAACATCTTGTAAGATGTATGTAGGAGCTTATAAGATCTTTAAAATAAGCTTAGACAAACACACTCCTAATTTTCTTGACTATCCTATGTATTCACTATAGGAATTGTGTGTATGCCATGTACAGCAGATGGGTCCGGAGCACTTGAAAATAGGGGTGTGTTGTATTTGATAATCCCAGTTATTTTAAAGGTAAGTAAAACAGAATTGAATAAAATAATGTTTCAAAAACCGTAAGAGATGAGATAATTTTTGTTTCGCATTGTAATACATTTACTCCGTTCATACGATGCTTATTAAGCAATAATATAAAATCATTATGAAAAGCATTTCTGTAAAATTTTGACATAAACCTGTCTTTTTAAAGAAGAAAATTTTGGTTGATTTCCTTTTAATTATTTATTCATCTCATATATTGGGCAGCATAGGGTTTGGTGATATTTGATACTGAAGCTAGAATGCTTTGCTACAAGGTACAAGAGAAGTAAACTCTATATTCTTTGACAGACACATAAGAGCAAAGGGAACCTATCAGAACTAGAAGGCACTGCATTTGGGGAAGACACATGCAATCAGACACACACACACACACCTCACATACACGCACACCCCTACTGCAACAAATGTTCAGTAACTCACTCTGTGAGGTGGGGTACTAGAAAATGTTGATTTCACATGTCGGAGATCAGTGCGTTTTGTCATATCCAACTTAGCAGGCCATCTGCACATTTATTGTGAAACAGTTAGAAAATAACATTTCTTCATCTCATTCTGTATGAAAATCAAAGTAAGAATCCTTACTCTGCAGGCTCAGCAATAGCATTTGAATACTTGCAAATATCTGAATCCACTCTTTGTGCATGTATTGTACAGTAGTGAACACCACTTTTACTCAATATCCCTTGCCAGGGATAATGCTGGGACGACCTAGAACTCTCAGTATCAGCAGCTACAGATGGTGGAGGTGGGGGAGGAGAACTAGGTGGAGGAGGAAACGCAGGAGGTTGGGGATGAGATGGAGGCGGAGGTGGAGGTGGAGGTGGAGCTGTTGGAGGCAATGGGGGGCGGAAATCAGACTGAGAAGGTAATGGAGGGGGCATATTAGGTGGAGGTGGTGGTAAAGACGATAATGGTGGAGGAACAACAGGCAGAGAAAACATTTGATCAAATGGTGCCATAGGACTTCCCTGGATCTGTGCAAGTGGAGTCACAGAAGCAGGTATAAATAGTGGGCCCTGCATGTTAGCATGGGAACTAGTGGTCATTACAGCAGGAGGAATTGGCCTTGGAGGCAGATGATGGCCCAGCCCACGTGCATCCCATAAACTATTTGGAGGTGCATAGACAGGTCGATTAAATGTTGAGGGTGTTTGTGTAAATGGTCCCGGAGTTTGTCCGGATATGGATGCAATGCTTCCTCCGAACGCATCCCACTTTCGGGATTTCCGTACATCCATGATTGTTCAGTTGCACCAGTTCTTCCAACATCCACAATTCCTCCACCGGTCCAAGTTGAATGGAATGTATGTGCAGTTTGCATCATGGGCCCACTATTTTCTTGACTCATTCTTGGTGATGTAAGCTCCAGCGAACTGCTGTCAGGTGTCAATAAGGGAGCAGTGACATGGTGCTTTGCAGGATTACTGATCAAACATAGGTGAAAAAATTCAGCTAAAGATGGCAATTACTACATATGACAAGAGAGGAATGTGCCAAGACAACAGTATCTCAACGATATATAGGACAAACTTTAAAACATTCATGGCATAAGTATCAGTGAAATGACCAAAGACTGAATAATAAAAGCAGATCCAAACACAACTGAGTTCTACAGATCCAACATGAAAAAGATGCACAACATGACTACAGAAATCATAAAGAGAGTACAATGTGAAACCTGAATTCTATCTGGAAGAAAATCCCAGGACAGTCTCGTACATTCTTCAATAAAGTATTTGCTGTATCTGTACTGCTGCACTCAACAAGCCAGTCAGAAGCTGTTGGTCTCACGCAAGCGAACAATGGATCCAGTGTTATTGATCGCGAGGTTGCAAACAGCTAAAACATCATCATCAGTGATACATGAGACGCTTTTATTTGGAATAGTAATCCAAAGTGTGTTTGTTGGTAGTCGTTCTTGTTCTCTCAAGGAAGAACCAGGTGTATGATTCTCAAAAGAACCTTTGGGGTGAGTAATGTTATATTTTGCACGTAATTGTAGAAGCAATGACGACAACCCTGATGTCCTTGTCGCATAACTCTGAGGAGGCTTCTCCAGCACAGTCTGAGCGTGAGGTGATCCAATCATGTTATTAGCAGGGAAATTGTTTCTCGTGTCGACATGAACAGAAGCAGAAGCAGGTCTTGAACCGTCGGCATGCATCGTTACATTGGCCGGACCCATGTTGGAAGGAGATAGAAAGAAATTACTATTTTCCTTGCGATACCAACGCAGATGAGCTATCGTAATGGTAGCTTCTTCAGGTGAATCAAATTCCAACAGTAATGCACCTTCACTGCCAAGATCAAAAACCATACGAGGTCCCTTGTGAAGTACTTTTTAACTTCATGCATCACCTCATCCTTGGCCCATATGCTTGAAACATTTCCTATGTAGACATGGCAACTCGATCCAACAGCAGTACCATTTATAGCTCCTCTTGTTCCTAATCCTGCATCTAGAAACTTTATTCGAAGGCAGGCACCCCACGGAGAACGTCCCCGCATTACTTCCCTAGCTTTTAAAGCATCCAAAATATTTCTATACTCAATAGTAGCAAAGCCTTTAAATGGAAAATATCGCAATTGTTCTATAAAACCAAACTTCTCAAACTGATACCTAATAAGCATTTCAGTTGCATCATGACCTAATGATCCTACCCAGAGTTGCTTTGAAGCTGTATATATATCCATGGCAGCTGGGTCTCCATCAGAGAACCATACAGCATGGTTTGTTGAAGATGGAGGTGTAGGAATATTTTGCTTGGGAGAGTCAAAAGGAGAATTTACAGCTCCAGTGGAGGGTCTTAAAGCTGGTAAAGGGTGCTCGATATTTCGAATTGGACTCCTTTCTATCTGGGCAGAATGGTTTCTACCATTGAATGAGTTACTTCTGAAATCCGTGGTGTCCTTGCTCTTGGTGAGAATGATTGTCGGTTCGAAAACTCCCTTGGTGTTCTTGCTCTAGAAGAACCAGAATTACCATCGAAACTATCTACTTGGCTGCCTTCTGCCTTGACTTGCTGTACGAAAGATTCGAATACTCCTTCTAGAACAGAGGTAATATCAGAAACAACTTCAGAAGAAGCAGAATCACAAAGCATTCTATACCTTGAAAAAATCAAACTTTTGAATGACATATCTTTACTAATAACCTGCAAAACAAAGCCAGGAACACAAATACAGCCGTCAAAAAGAAAAAATAATAATCTGATGCATTCTTAGACAAGTTTTCAGAGCAGTACTACTAAAACATACAAAATGCTAAACATGATTGTACCATCAAACAGCAAAGAGTGTTTCAGAGGCTGGCTTCAACAAAAATTCAGATATGTCCTGATCCGACACAAAATGCTACTAGCATAGAATTATATCTATCAAGTGCATCAGAGCTCTACTACTTAAAGTTGTCCAGCTTTTAGAATAATCTATTTAGGAAAACACAATCAAATTTTATCTCATAATATTATCTGTCCACACAAAATACCAGCGATTTCACTTCATCGGCAACAACAGGTTGACAACATTAGATAGGTCGTCAGGCCAACTTAAAATACATTTTCTGTCACAACAATCATTCTCTTTTACGCAACATCAACTATCATAAAAAGAATTACTTGCTTCGGGAGTCCCATAGACTAATGGAAGAATCTTGATATCAGAACCAATAAGGTGAGCACCTGAAGACGATACTACGTGTGTAAAAGGCTGATTTTAGTTACCATCTTTTAGAATACATAGATAGATTTCTGAGTATAGAATAGATATATTCTTTGGTAAAATGATACTTCATGATTTTAATACATGGGCTGAAGATGCTACCTTAATCCCCCACCCTTTGGGTGTTTTAAGCCAAAAAAAAAAAAAAGAAAAGAAAGTTCATGTTTAATCTGGAACAATTCCATGATCATGAAATTAAACGACACATACCACTCCTGTGCGGGCAATAGTTAAGTCTTTTTAAAACAGAATAGCAAACAACTGTAACTATAATAAATACCAGAACTAACAAAAAAAGCTTGGGTATAGAATCAATTTGAGAAGTGTTTGCAAATCACAAGTTAGAGATTTACCAGTCCCAACAAGCAGTTCTTCAATACAGCTGATGTACTATTGGAAAAAGAATTGCGCTTTGATGCAGGACGATCATCACTCGGATGCTTCTCATCACATATTGTTCTGCTCGAACCAATGGATGGTCCATTATCACATCCCTCATCTAGATGATGAGCACCAACATCATTCAGTTCAATTGTCAACTGACGAAGAAAGTAGCTTCCTTTCTGAATCCCCTCCATTCCAGTGGACTCAAAGAGTTCAAAGCCAGCAACAAGTGAATTTTTAGGGCAACTGAAGAAAATCCTCAAAAACTTAGTGCACGAAACTTAGACAATTTGAGCAAAACAGTATTATCTTCCTCCAAAAACTCACGTTTGAAATCTAAAAGGGATTCTGAAACTTCATAAATCTTCAATACTCTCTGGTCAACAATATTAAAGACATCCTTTCCCTCAAAAGAGGACACAAAAAAAGTGAAAACATTTAGGAAAACTGCAGAGCATATCCCTTGAATAACAGATGAAGTTGGGGCCTCAGAAGCAGCAGCTTGACAGATATCAACTAGACCTAATATGCAGCCCTTAGCAGTTTCAAAAGCAATACCATCAATGTCTTCCCCCCTGCTTATCACTGAGAAGCAGCAGTTATGCATATTTATGACAACCTTTGCTGCAGCTTCAAGAGCAGTCGGGCAATATGATGCATAGCGTGGTATGTACTCTGCTACTAGGCGTTGTGCGCTTGCACTACCTGCAATGGCATCATCATGTTCACAACTATAGCATGATTAAAAAACCAACATGAGCAACATTGACGAAATATCATTCCAAAAGGACACAGGCACTCAATTGGTTTGATATAAAACTGAAAACTTATTAACTAAATGTCCATATTTGTTGCCGAATCTGTCACAGAAACTGGTCGGAAGTTCACTTAAAAACTAAACTTTTGAGGTTTACATAGAGATCGATTAAATATCTTATTTTATATAGCCATACAACAGTAATTTGATATCTACAGATGGAAGGACTCATAATTTCGAGGACAAGCCAAATTGCATTCAATTGAGAAAATATCAGGAAGACAACTGCATATAACAGCATGTGACTGGTTATATAATGGAAAAATTCAGCGTGAATCCATATTCTAGCAGCTTCTGAGTGAATACCTGTTAGCAAACACCACTAGCTTGGATTTTCTTCGTCCATAATGATTATAGTTGGCAAGTACTGAAGTAAGAAGTTACTGTTTAAATCGACAATCACTTGGAAGAATCTCAATATATCTAGATTGCTGTCACATTGGGAGGGAGATTTAGATTCTTGGTACTTTATCTGGATATAACGGTAAAAATATTAATCAGTGGCACATTTACTATTCTGAGTCCTATGCAACCCTCCGTGAGACAACTTTGTCTTGTATATTACAAACGTTAGAGAGAAAGTTAGTCTGCATATAGTTAATTCATGCTATTAACGGTACCCAAGAAGAAGAGAGCACAAAACTTTCTACAAATGTAACTGGCCTTGTTCAAATTTCAGCAAACATTTTCACTTTATTGTGCGTATCACAACTAAATCTAACACTTTTTTATGGACATTGTTGATGAAACTTGATTAGGTAAATATATGAGAAAATTGAAATTCTCAAGTTTTCTGTACGTTACACCTTATTGGGCCATAATCAGTACTGTGGCGCCATTTACTACTTATCAACAAAAATGAATGCATATCAACCCAACTTGTACAAGTAAATGGATATCACAAAATATGCTTAGCAGTAAGCATCCACCACCAGGACTACTGCTTTGGGCCGAGTTCTTCTAGGAAATAAAATTCTATCCATACAACTAAAACTTTTGCCATCATGTCAGAGTTCTTGGAATAGTTGTATAAAGTAGCATCTGCTAATTAAAAAATTGAACACTTAACCCTAACAGATTCAGAAAATTAAATTAATTTGAGGGGAAACTAATACTCTTTTTACATGCGCATACAAAAGTTAGGATTAACATTTTTCCGAAAAAGTAAATGTTAGATTTGAAATGTCAGGATCCTTTCAATTTTTTACACTCAATCTCCTCATTAATAAACTCAATCATAGAGATAACCGATTAAGTTTCTTTGTGTGGTTATGCCTTCAGTTTAGTTAAATCCCAATCATTGCTTTAGAAATCTTATTGAGTATAGTTTCATTCACGTGCATCTTATCTTCTTGACACTCACATGCTCCACATGCAATTAAATATTTCAAGTTCGCATACTGATGGCCTTTTGATTATTGAGAAAAGGAAAAAACCTCTAAGATTAGATATACAACTAGTCGGTTCTAATCATTTTCTTTCAGACGGAGTAATCAAGCACTATATTTCACATGCCATATCATGTGGATCAAATTTATGCACAAGCGACACAATGATGTAAAGGAAAATCCAATTGAAAAATAGGATTATAACTCCTGCTCAGATAAGAGATGATAAAGGACATTAATGGTATCTACGATTACTTCTCCACCATCACCAATTGTAGATTTGGCTACTTAAGAGAGACTACTAGATGGTAATTTTTCAGGTAACCATGAGAAATACAACAAGACAAATCTGCCGGCATAGACATTTTTTGTTCATGTCCAACCAGGTCTCACTAGTAACCTCTACCTCTCCTCCATAACTGGTTTAATACAGGTACTTTTTCACTTTTGTGGAGGCAGGAGTGTTTACATACTGTCATGTGCTAATAGTCTGACAACCTCCGAAGCTCAATTCTATTTGCAATCCTACTAAATAACACAACTTCTGCAGATGCTATTAATCATAAATCCATCCAACAACACACACCCAAAAAAAAAAAAAAAATCAAATGCCGACCCTAGAGTTTATGCTCCAAGTTCCAGTTAGAAAATGACAAAAAATATATCTCTAACGCACTTAATCTTTTTTTTTCCAATTATTATAACTAAAAACAACTATTAGAGAGCAAATTCAACAATGGCCCTAGCAAACGTACGAAAAAAGCATAAATATTCGAAATCCTAACCTGCAGCGGCAGTGATCAGAGAGAGATAGGCTTTCTCCAGTTCCGCATGAAACGCTTATCCTGCTGATCGATGCAGAACTTTATTTTCTTGTAGCACTCGAAAACATTGCGAATTTCTTCTTGGCTTCGGCGCCTCCGCAGGATTTCTTCCTGAGGCAACGGTGGCGGCGTCGAAGGCTGTGGAGGGTGTGGCGGTGGTTCTTGTGGTGGAGGAGGTGGTGGTGGTTGCGGGGGCGGAGATGATGGAGGTGGCGGGTCGTACAACTTTCGCTTTTTCAGCGGCTGCTCCGCTGCGGCCATGGCGCACAGAAAGAGGGCAAGAGATAGTGACAAAGCGCGTGTTCCCCTGCGATATTTTAATTAAACCTTGTTTTAGTGCCAATTTCAGTTTACCCCCTCAATTTTATGCTTTGTATCACTTTCCCGTCTTAAACTATGAAAATATTCACTTGACCACCTCCAACCAAAAAAATATTTCATAATTCAATTTTTAAATTTCACTCCTGTTTTTAATTACATGAGAAAAATATGAAGTTACAATATTAGAACTTTAAAAATTTATTTGAGGTTAATAATAGAGAAATTGATTAAGTTAGACTAACTCTAAACTAACATATTAGATTCTTTAGAAGTTATTCATGAAATAATATTATTATTTAATAAAGTGTTTATATATTCATTCTTAATTATCTTTAATAATTCTTAAATTACTAATATTTGTAGAAAAAGTTAGAGAGATCTTTAAATTATACTTTTTTTTTTTTTTTTTTAATAAAGAAAAATTATACTTTTATTGAGTTGTCATAAGTGGGTAGGTATAGAATACTACAAATCTTTATTCAGAAAGTCCACAAAATAGTCTTCTAACTTCAGAAGGGATGTCTCCTCACAACGGGAGTTTAAGGGCTTGTATGGATGTATTTCCAAGTCCAATTTCAGGTTTAGTGTTGGAAAATGAATTTTCAAACTTTATTGATTTTCGTGTGAGAATTGGAAATATGTTTGTTTTGTTGTCCAATTTCTATTTGAAAATGAGAATATGTTTGGTTATAATTTTTCAAATGTATTTTTGACATAGATTTGCGTGATTGTAGTGTATTTTTTTTACCTGGTTTTGCGTAATTGGAATGAAAAATTGTTTGATTGTGTTTTCAAAAGAATATTTTCCATAAAAAAGTGAAAACTAGAAATGACTTCATTTCTCTCGAAAAATTTTGAAACAAACATAAACCCATTTTCCTAATAGTTGGAAACGGAAAAATAGGGTTGGAAATACAACCATACAAGACTAAGTTACTTGGACTAGCACTTATCCAACTCAAGTTGTACAAGTAATAAGTGTTGTTTGGGTGGTTTCTTGTCTACAAGAAATGGCTAGAGTGTTTGGAAAATGCGGACAAGATTAAGTCGAGGCAAGTATTTAATCTTTGTCTCCGCAAAGACAAGATTGCCCCGTGTACGAAGTGCTTACGATTCCAAAGAATCGTCCCTAAGATATGACGACTTTCTTTTTTCGACTTAGCAACACTTACAAAAGTCGAAACTATAGCGAACACAAGTGTATAAGGCTTTCAAACTTTTGGAAGGGAATGATTTCATTATGTTGTAATGCGAATGATCGATTTTAGGCTTATAATTTCGTGTCCGATTTCATCTGCATGGGCCTTGTATTTATAAGCATCAAGGTTCCTGATGGAAAAAATATGTCTTTTGGATCGAAAAGACATGTCTACAGCCAAAAAATGCACCTGGTTTCTCGACCAGGTGCATCAGTTCAAAGGTGCGCCTCTGCGCCTCGCGCGCATCCATTTTTATCAATGTTCGCGGTGTGCGCCACAAGCACACACATCTGAATGCGCGCGCGCAAGACGCCCAAAGATGTGTCTCGCGCGTTGTCCCGTCCATTGTGGCAAGAAAGACTTGCCCGGGCCGATTTGGATTTAATTAACTAAAAAATAATTAATTAATTTAAAAGGGTTTTAAATAAATTTGGTCCAAAAAAAAGGGCGTTGAAGCCCAAGCCCAGGCCCACGACCGGGCCAGGCCGAGCCGAGCTGGCCGGCGGCGGCGGCGATCTTGCCGCGTGTTTTGAACCAAACTCATAAGCATGTAGGGCATCACCCCTTTAAAAACTTTGGTGCCCCAAGGGCCCAAACCCATTTGTCCAACTTGAGATTTATAAATAGAGCATTCGTTGGCTATTCTTTCTATGTGGGATGGAGCATTTCTCCTTTCCCATATTTTCCATTTTCCATACTATTTTTTGGTTTTAATTGGCTAACTTCTGACATTAATTTCTCATTCACCCGGAATTAGTTTTGACAAATTCCAAATGTCAATCTCATCTACTTACTTAGTAGAATTTTATCATATAATTTAATTTTATTTTTCACTAATGAAAACTACTTAAATATTTGGTCAAAATCGGGTCAACACCCATTTTGTACAAACCAAATTCCAACAATCCCCCACATGAATGAAATTGATGCATGCGTGTATGCAAATCCGCTTTAAAGTATCAACGAATCAGATTGCATCCGGATAGGTAGCTTGTGGCTTTGAACCTTCCTTAGTAAAATACTATCGAATTTACTAGTTAATTAGTGACGCGATGTCTGAACTACTCAAATAGTTTGTGTAAACCGAGACAACAACATTTACACAATAACAACTCTAACACTTGTTGTTCTCACGTTGTGTCCATTTTGGCCCTGGACCATATCTTAGATCATAAGTGTTTCTTTGAAGCGGCCATTACTTCTCACTTATATAGGTGATCTCCTATTGAAGAGTATCTCTGCCATACTCCACCTTTCGGCATAGGAATCATTAAAAATCTTAAACTTAACCTCACCACATTCAAGAGGGTTTCTATTTCACTTGGAAGTTCCGAACGAGCTAACACATTTTCCAAGTGTTGATTGAACATTCATAACTTAGTTGTCCGTTGAAGTATAGTTGTGCTTTGGCTAAAGTAGCACCCAAGGAAATAAATTCAAGTATTCATGATATAAATGATGGTACAATCATTAAATCAAGAAATGTTGTACTTATAAAAGGTATATTTTCTTACAAATGAATAGATGAGAACCGGTTTCTCACCGGAATATGCTAAGGTAATTTGGCGATCGATGTACTTAGCGAATTGTACACGTCCGGACATTGCATATTTAGTGAGTAAGCTAAGTAGGTTCACAAATAACCCGATTAATGATCAACTTTGAAAAGCCGTGACAAGGGTACTTATATACTTAAAGTATACCATGAACTATGGAATACTTTATACGAGATATCCAACAGTATTAGAAGGATATTGTGATGCCAATTGGATATCAGACACAAAAGACTCCAAGTCCACAAGTGGATATGTTTTCACAATAGGTGGAGAAACGGTGTCGTGGAAGTCTTCTAAGCAAACATGCATAGCTCGATCCACTATAGAATCCAAGTTTATTGCTTTACATAAAGCTGGAGAAGAAGCAGAATGGCTTAAAAATTTCTTAGAAGATATTCCTTGTTGGAATAAGCTGGTGCCTGCTGTTTTGATATATTGTGATAGTCAATCAACAATTGAAAGGTCACAAAGTAGTATATATAATGGTAAGTCTAGACATATTCGTCAAAGACACAATACCATTAGATAGTTGATTTTGAATAGGGTTATTTCGGTTGACTACGTGAAGTCAAAGGAAAATATCGAGGATTCGCTCACAAAAGGAATAAATTGAGATCAATTGTATAAATTATTAAGGGGAATGGGCTTAAAATCCACAAAATAAAGAATGTTCATAGCGGTAACCCAACCTTGTGAATTGGAGATCCCAAGACCTTGTATTATCCTTTATGTGATTTGCTAAAAAGTAAAGCTTCCCTTCTAACTTCGATATCTTTGTCAAACACAAAATTATCCGAAATTTTTATTGCTCCTACCACTTTTCTTTTTCCTTTGTTAGAATATTTTCCCAATAATCCAATTAGAACCCTGTTCTAACAGATTTCAACTTCCATTAAAACCTTTTACAAGGTGTATAGCCTTTGGTGTTATCACATCTTTAGTAATACTTCGGACTTAACTTGTTAATGTGTCTATCTCTAGTGTTACAACACTTTGGGTAACACTTCATGCAACTGTGGTTTGGTGTTACAAACACTCACCTTCTGTTATATTTAGAAATGCAACAGAAGCTCCACTGGCATTCCATAAAGTGTGGTCACACCCCCACAATTGTCGATTTCTAATCAGAATCGCGGTTGTCTTCCTCAATCCGAAGTCGAACAATCAAATCCTCAAGCCACATTTCCTTCTGCTTGTGCTTGAGGTAGTTCTTAAAATCTTTCTACGATGGCGACAATTTTTCGATTATCGCAACCACTTGGAATGACTCATTCGAGAACCATCCCCTCTGGAGATACTAAGTCATGAAGTATGATCTAAATTTCTTGCACTTGATGATCACCGTTTTTGGTGTCAACCATCTTGTAATCCAAAAATTTGTCAACAACAAATTTCTTGTGCCAAAGATCTTCTATTTTATACTTTTTCTCCAAAGAGACCCACAACTTTTTGGACGTTTTGAAAGAAGCTGTAGATGTTATAAAGGGTGTCTTCGGCCCGTTCAAAACATATTTCCAATAGAGGAAATTGTTGTTCGCGCAAACATCAACAAAGTGATCCTCCTTTGATTGTCGGATTCTTCATCGCCAACGGTAGGGAGGTCCTTCTTCAAAAATGGGATAGACCCAAAGTTGTCAAGTAGAATAACATCTTTTGTTGCCGGATTTGAAGTCAACACCGAGAGAACTTCTCTGGTTTCTCTCCGTGAGCGGGAGTAGCGACCATCGGAGTGAATGAAACAGATGCCATCGTCTTGAAAACAACGAGAAAAATTGTGTCTTGTGATTGTTGTTTGGGTGGTTTCTTGTTTACAAGAAATTGCTAGAGTGTTTGGAAAATTTGGACAAGATTAAGTCGAGGCCAGTATTTAATAATGTCTCCGCAAGACGAAATTGCCCCGTATACGAAGTGCTTACGGTTCTAACAATCATCCCTAAGATACAACAACTTTTCTTGTTTCGACTTAGCAACACTTGTAAAAGTTGAAACTACAAAGAAACACAAGTATATAAGGCTTTCAAGCTTTTGGAAGGAAAGATTTCAATATGCTATAATGCAAAATGACTCGATTTTAGGCTTATAATTTCGTGTCAAATTTCATCTCAGGGGGGCCTTGTATTTATAGGCATCAAGGTGCCGATTGGAAATGATATGTCTTTTGGATCGAAAAGACATGTCTGACCAAACAATCCACTTGTTGCTCGAGCAGTGCATTAGTTCAAAGGTGCACGTCCGCATACATCCGCGCACGCGCGCGTCCATTTTCGCTCACTATTTGCGGTGCGCATCCGTGCACATGGCCCAGGTGCGCGTCGTGCCTGGGCCCGGTAGCGTGCACGCGTTATCCCGGTCCGCGTCCGCGCACTCCGTTGCGCGCCGCGCATCACTTGCCTAATTGGAATTTAATTAAATAAAAAATAATTAATTAATTTAAAAAGGGTTTTAAATAAATTTGGTCCAAAAAATATAAGGGCCTTGAAGCCCAAACCCAAACCCAGGCTCATGGCCCACGACTCGGACTGGGCCGTCCGAGCCGGTGGGCGGCGGTGGTGGCGCACGCGTGTGTTTTTTGAACCAAACCCACAAGCATATAGGTCCTCACCCCTTAAAAACTTTGGTGCCCCAAGGGCCCAAACCCATTTGTCCAACTTGGGATTTATAAATAGAGCATTCTTTGGCTATTCTTTCTATGTGGGATAGAGCATTTCTGTTTTTCTACATTTTCCATTTTTCATACCATTTTCTAGTTTTAAATGGCTAACTTCTAAAGATTAATTTCTCATTCACCCGCAATTGGTTTTGAGAAATTCCAAATGACAATCTCATCTACTCACTTACTAGAATTTGATAATATAATTTAATTCTATTTTTTACTAATGGAAACCATTTAAATATTTGGTCAAAATCGGATCAACACCCAATTTTTAATTTTTTATAAACCAAATTCCAACAATAAGATCATGTGTGGGAGTTTTTTTTTCTTTGACTACAAAGGGGACAGTAGAGGAAGGAACACACACACTTATATAAGATCGAACTCGGGACAATCGTCGTGACAGCGCAAGCTTCCACCACTAGATCACAAGGTTGATCTCATGTATGAGAGTTGATGTCTATTTTATGTTGGAAGGCCAATAATGATAACTAAGCTAAATTCCGATACCAATACTTAGGGATGCCCCTTTCTTACCTTTTCTTTTTTATTTTCCCAAATAATGTATTCAGTCACAGAAACCTTGTAAGTATTAATTATTTTATATTTATTTTAAAATTTATGAATAAAATTATTTTATTAAATAAACAATTATTTAAAATAATAATTTAACTTTAAATTTTAACATTATTATTTGTTGATCTACTTTAAATTTGTCACTTCACATTATTGAGTTTAAACTTCAAACAACGGTGTTTAAGTTTCAAAATATTAGAACGCATAAATTACACTAAAGCCCCATTTATAAATTAGGAAAGAGTAAATTTACCATATTTCCTCTAACCTAATTTATAAACTTTTAGTTTTCAGTTTCAAATTACTAACTTCAAGAACTTCAACGGGGTTTAGTTTAATTTTTCTCTCTTAATTTATAAACTTTTAGTTTTTTGAGGAAATTTACAAACTTTTAATTGAAGTTCGCGAAGTGATTATTCGATCGTTTAAACTTCAATTAAAAGTTTGTAAATTTCCTCAAAAACTAAAAGTTTATAAATTATCTTTTGATCTAAAAGTTCGCTTTGAACAAAATATCATAAGCGAATATTTCAAATTTATAACTTTCACTTTCTATTTGAGATCTCCCGGAAAAGATTTTATTTCTTATAATATCATTATTAATTTTGGAAACTACAATTTCAATTAATATAATAATGTATTCTCGACGTCATCTCAAACACGATTTGTAGGATAACATACATAATTTTTTTTTCCAAATAACATATATACATACACAATTTGGTTTAAAGTTCAAATGTGACACCCTTCCAAGGTAAGACAGTGTGTGCTAATCCTAATCATTGATTTGGATTTTTAAGTGGTTGCGATTAATTCATTTTTCCCCTTTTTCCTGGTCAATTAAGGGTATAACTATAATTACCTTGTTCTTGCCTATAGTGGTTTTATTTTTCTCTCTCATATCACATGATTGTTGGGCAGTTATTTTGGTATCCTTTGACTTTTTGAAACCGTTATCTATGGAGCGAGATTGTAACTGCCGAATTTAATGGCGTTATTTTAGGAAGCGCTTTTTTCCTTCAAAATTTTACTTTTTTTCTAATCCAAAGATAGTTAGGGTTTTTTTTCTTTGTTAGATAACTATTAGATAATGTATATTTAATTATTTTTTTGCACTGTTTATGACAACATGACATAGTTTGAGTATAATGTATTGCATATTTAGTTTCTATACACTGCATAGATAGTTTCTAGATAACGCATAGTTAGGTGATTTTCGTTGCATAGTTTATGATGCATTGCATAGTTAGGTATATGTTCTGCATATTTAGTTTTTTACACTACATAAATACCTTCCAGATAATGTATAGTTAGTTGAGTCTGCTGCCTAGTTTCAACTATGCAACATCTTATAGTTATTTATGCAGTGTTCCCAAAGTATTTTTGCACCATCTCCAACGCAAAAATTTATAGATTACAATATATAAAATATGGGTTGAATATAAACTAGTTTTGAGATCTTCATGATCACAACTTCTTCTACGTTGTCCATGGGAGTTTTTGTGAAAGTATTAATATTTCTTCGCTTTGAACAAATCATCTTTTTCTTCACAATTTTTTTCTCTCGTAAAATTTGTAGAACTCAATTCTTCGGCGTGTAGTAAGATAAATTTTATCGTTGGCTAGGTAGAATCTTCTATAATTTTTTATGTTTCTTCCCATTGATTTGATGTCATCTTCACACCCAATTTTTCTATGTTTTTGTCTGTAATTTTTGGTCTGACAATGACAGAGAATTATATTTTCTCAGTTTTGTTAATGGCGGTTTTGTAGGATGACTGATCATGTGAGAGAAAACAGAATCATCATGATCTAATCTCTTCCATGCTTGTAAATCGCTTTTTAGGTGCCATTTTACCCTATTACCCTTATGTTGATTAAATTAGTATTTAAATATAATTTTTATCCATTAAATCATATCCATTGATCAATAGAGAGGGATGGCTGATATTAGTCCATCATGTCTACCTAGAGCTATGGTCTTACATGATGAAACCCTTAAAACTGAGAAGGGGGAGCATTAACTTAAAAAGTATTTAATTTGAATAACAAGGAAGATATACAACATGTGTGTTTTAAAATATTTTAGCCAAAATAAATTTGACTAAAAAGTATTATACCAGCTAGACCTGATCGTAAGAAGCATATCATTTTGGGTCAAATGAAGGCCAAGACTTAAGAAGAAGCAATCGTGAGAGAGTTAGGGCCAAGCATCTAGTAGAATATACTATGTGATGGGTTATGATGAATATCATCTTTCTGTTAGAGAGAGAGAGAGAGAGAGAGAGAGAGAGAGAGAGAGAGAGAGAGAGAGAGAAATCAGGAGTGCACCATACGCAAGACTATATATAATTAAAGATGTATGCAGGAGTAGGAATATGAGAAATATAACTTCAATTTTCATTCAATTCCTAGTTGCTAAATTTGTTCTGTTATTTTAGCTGTGTAGATCACACTATTTGGTGCTTTCATTGCTCTCGTCGGCGATCATGACTTATGGGACTCAACTCAAGATTTTGGATGATACCATCAAAAAAATTCAGGATACCTCAATTAATCATTCAACCCAACTGGAGAACCAACAGAAATCGTTGGTTGATATTTTGGCCAAGCTTTCCGCTCTCAACGACAAATTCGATAAGACCCTTAAGGTTTCCACCAACCCAGCCGCTCCATCGTTTTCGTCAGTCTCAGTCCACGTGTCCCTGTTACCACATTCGGTACTTCACCCCTAGCCGATTGGGGTTCTACAACTATCGTTGTCTATTCTATTGTCCTCCGTCTTCCCGACTACGTAGCTTCTGTCACTACCTCAATTCATGGCCCTCCCACTGCTACTGCAGGTGGTTGCTTTTGTGACGTCGCCCAAGGGTATGCCATCTCACAATATTTCGTATTCCCTTTCTTTTGGGTCTTTACTGTGGGTTCGCACAATCCTCCCAGCTGGAGTTATGCGGGGGTCAACCATCATCATTGGGTCACTTGATCAAGCTCACCGTTCCATGAAGCTTGATTTTCCACATTTTAATGGGGATGATCCTGGTGGGATAGATTTTAACGGCGAACGTTAGTTCACTTTTTACCAAATTTCCGAAGATAAGAAAATTCTCATTAGTTCTTTTCATATGGAGGGTATGGATTTACAATAGTTTCAATGGATCTCACGCAATCGTCAAATGGCTACATGGGATCAGTTCGTTCGTGCTTTAGAAACGCATTTTAGGCCCTCGGGTTTGAGAATGTTCAAGGAGTTCTGCTAAATTGATGCAAAATTCCACAATTGAGAATTACATTGCTCGGTTTGAGGATCTATCTTTGCGCACCGTGGGTTTCTTTGCAATTTCCTCCTTAGTTACTTTTGTGGTCGGACTATGTCGATATTCTCGTTGAGGTTTGGGCCAAGGCCCACGATCGTTTCTCTACAGGATATGTCATTGGCCCATCTTCATGAGGCCAAATTGGATGATCAACGTTGTTTTCCATATTCTTTCCGCCCGATCCATCTTATTTTCGCTCCATACCACCAAATGTGACTTCACTACCCGGAGCCCAACCCAAATTTTCATAGCCCAAACCCCAGTCCAACCATAGCGGCCCAAACACACCTAATCCTGGTAATACTCACCCTCTTCTAGAACATTTCTTGAACACCCCCAAATTTCCACCCGCAAAATTTCTTCTAAGGACATGGTTGCGCGTCGTGAGACATTTATGCTATTATTGTGATGATACTTACATTTTGGGCCATCGATGTAAATCAAATCCTCACTTTTTTTGGTGGTGGTGGACGACGAATTAGATGAGATACAAACTAATTTCCAGTTTGAGGAGACGTTGACATTGGATAAGTCTAGTGTGTGCCCAGAAATTTTGCTACATGCAATGTCTATGGCATCGTCTCCGGCGACACTTTGCCCATGTCATGTTGGCCAAGCATTTTGTACAAGTGTTGATAGACAAAGTAGTAGTCATAATTATGTGCAATCTCGGGTGGCCAAATTTCTTAATTTACTAGTTGAACCCATGATGCTCATTACGGTAGTTGTGGGTAATGGCCAAAAATTATATTGTGTTGGGTGCGTTTGTCGGATCAAATTGTCCATTCAGGGTCCTCAGGTTTGTATGGACTTATATGTTTTACCACTGGAAGGTTCATATGTTGTTCTTGGTATTTCTTAGCTTTCAACTCTCAGCCCTGTGGTTCAAAATTATGCGGACTTAACTATGCAATTTCAGGTTGATGGTTTAGATATGTTACTTCATGTGACCGTACTATGGTCATTTTCGAGGTGTCTTATAGTAACTTTTGCAAGCTGAAGGCTAATGGTTCAATGTCAACGTTTTTTAGCTTGTGGGCGGAGGTGTCCCTCACCAGTGAAACATCGTCAATTGACACTCGTGTCCAATCATTGTTATTCAAATACACTGCAGTATTTGCTACCCCAAAGGCCTGCCTCCTTCAAGGCCTCAAGATCATGCCATCCATTTACACCCGAATGTGGTGCCGCTTAATGTTAAACCATATCGCTACCCTCATTTCCAAAAGGAAGAAATAGAGAGATTAGTTTCTACTATGTTGGATGACAAAGTGTTATACAACCTAGTACAAGCCCATTTTCGTCATCGGTCATGTTGGCCAAAAAAACAAGGATGGCACTTGAGTTTTTGTACGACTATCGTGCTTTAAATGCAATTACAATGAAGGATAAATTCCCCATTAAATGATCGATGAATTCTTGGATGAATTACACAAAGGCTCGCTATTTCTCGTAGCTCAACTTTCGTCCGGATACTATCAAATTCGTGTTCGCCCTAAGGATGTGCATAAAACAATTGTTCGTACACATAATGGCCATTATGAGTTCTTAGTGTAGATACCTAAATTTATTACCAAATACCGTCAAGTATCGAAATCTTCAATTTTGGCCATTAAGGTGAGATCTTGCAAATAAGGAAGTGATTTACCAATATTTTGGTAAATAGATCAAATCAAATCACATCTTCGATAATGGCGGCAAAGTCAATCAAATCATGGAGGATCAATCAAATCACATCATTCAATCAAGTAATTATGGCAAGAGCTCCTATTCCACAACTATAAATAGGGTTCTCTTTATAATTCATACACACAAATTCAAATAGACGAAATCTAAGCAAGAAAGGCGTGGAGAAAAGACTATCAAGTAAAGAAGATCAAATTGAAGGAGTCCATGGTGTTCAAGGAAGCACAAGGTGTTCATCGCGAGTCTGCTCAAATCATAATGTTGATTCGAGAATAATATTTCAAGCCCTCGAATTAACGTTATTCAAATTCAAATTCAAAAATTTGGAGAAGATCAAGTCAAGGATCCATCTCTAAAGTCTCAAATCTCGAATACTTTGTTCTTGAAGAGAAGAATCAAAGGACTCATAGAGATTGTAACTCACATTTATTCCTTTTAATTCAATAAAAATATTATTTGTATTATTTTTTGGTTTTATAATTTTACGGATACGAAATTTGTGTTTAAATTTTGGCACATCCAGTGGGACTCGAACCCACAATCGCCTGATTACAAGGAATAAATGTGAGTTACAATCTCTATGAATCCTCTGATTCTTCTCTTCAAGAACAAAATATTCGGGATTAAGACTTTGGATATGGATCATTCAGCTTGATTTTCTCCAAATTCGAATTCGAATAACGTTAACTCGAGGGCTTGAAAGCTTGTTCCCGAATCAACATTATGATTTCAGTAGAATTCGCGATGAATGCCTTGAGTTTTGCCATGAACACCATGGACTCCTTGAATTTGATCTTCTTGATTTGAGAGAATTTTCTCCACCGCCTTTCTTGTTTGGATTTTTTCTCTTTAAACTTGTGTTACAAATTTTGGCACGCCTAGTGAGACAGTTTCTACCTCTCATCTATTCTCTTCATCAAAGTTCTCGAACTATCATGGCCAATCGCAAGGTGATAATAGTCCTCAAATACACAAGTGGAAGTCTTGGCGTCATATTCAAGAAATTGCAAGCACCTTCGGAAACTACTCCCTTGCTTGGAATGGCTGAAAATGAATCACTTTAGGACAACGCAAACAAAGATGTTGGAGATCTGAAGGATACGTTTGCTTCATCAACTCCGCGCTTGGCGTCAAGTTACTCATTCACTTCAAATATAGCATCCGTCATGGTGACAAATTCTACAACTCTGGAGGAGCAAATTACAAGCTTGACAAGGTCTATAGAGGGACTCATAAAGCATGTTCAAGATCGAGACCCCCAAATCATGAAGTTGATAGACAAAGTATCCCAGCACAGATCTTCAGCTTTCTTGTTCTTAGCTCTCTTGGGGGTTCTCTCTTCCTTTCCCTTGGAAGGAGCTGAGTGCCTTCTAGAGGATTCACTCTTATTCCTCTTGTAGTTCTTATTTAAGAACTTATTGAACCTTTTAACCATTAGGGCAATCTCATCTTTATCAATGATGTCCTTGGATTCAACACTCTTTGGTTCTCCAACCACCAGAGCAGTTGCCTTTGGTACAACTATCTCATCTTGCTCTTTTCTTTTGAGCTCGAATTCATATGCTTTGATATCTGAGAATAGCTTATGGTTTGAAATCTTTGTCAGATCCATTGAACGTCTGAGGGCCATCACGTTCATTTCTCACTTAGCTGTGAGAGTTTTGAGAATGTTCATACACATTTCCTTTTGTGTATATTCTTTTCCTAGAGTGGGCATCTTATTTGGATCTCTGTGAATCTAGCATCCAGCTGATCCAATGCTTCACCAGCCATCATCTTGAAGTTCTCAAACTTCTGTACTGCAACTGTCAATTAATTCTCTTTTATCTGCTCTGAGCCTTCGCAGATTAGAGTCAGCTTTTCCTATTTCTTTCGTAGTCCTGCAAGATTTAACCTTGTTAAGCATTGCTTTATCAAGAGTTTTATATAAAATGTCCTTTGGCCATATTGTCCAAGTTATATCTTTTTCTGTCTTCATTGGTCCATTCGGTTCGAGGCTTCTCCACCTCGTGCGGGTCTTTCAAAGATCGGTATCTCTAACAACTCTTACGATTGTATCCTCTTGGTGATTTTAATGGGTCCATCTTCTTTGACAAAACCACATTTTATCGTGCAAAGTCGTGATATGTGCCTGCATGCGAATCTTCCATCATTAAACTCTTCGATAGTAAACATGGGGATAAAAGGTAGATTTGCTTTCATGATAAATATGGAGGAGTGACTTCATGAATTATTCCTTCTTGTTCACAAAATTCATTAAATAGAATATATTCGCCACCTCTCTCTCGATCTAACTCTTTTAATCTTCTTATCTAATTGATTTTCAACCTCGATTTGTATAATCGAAACATATTAAAAGCTTCGTCTTTATTTCTAAGCAAATATACCTTAGTATATCTAGAATAGTCATCTATAAAAGTCACGTAATAGTTTTTACCTCCTCGAGTCATAGTTTGTTTCAAGTCTCCTAAGTCGGTATGAATTAGACTAAGCAATTCAGATTCTCGACGTACGGAAAAACAAGTTTTCTTAGTCAATTTAGCTTCACAACATATTTCGCATTTATTCAGACAAGTATTATTGATTCCAGAAATTAAACCAAGTGATTGCATTTTACGAATATAACTCGTACTAACATGTCCTAATCTAGCATTCCATAAATCAATAGAATCAATCATATAAGTAGAAGAAGATGCAGTTTTATTAATAACATCAGAAACATTGAGTACAAACAGACCCTGATTACAATAGCTTTTGCCCACAAGGACATTATTTTTTGTCATTACAATCTTGTCAGATTCAAATGACACTTTTACTCCAGCCTTTCCTAACAAGGAAACAGAAACCAAGTTTGCCCTAATAGTAGGCACATGAAGTACTTCATTGAGAGCCAAGGTATTGCCAGATGTGAGTTTCAACATAACTTTGCCTTTGCCAAGAACCTGTGCAGTTCAAGAATCCCCGAGATACACATGTTCTTCTTCATTTCCCACAGAATTTTAGGACATAAAGGCTTCTCTATTTGCACAAATGTGCCTGGTAGCCCCAGTCTACCACCCATTCTTTCACATCGGCTACAAGATTAATTTGAGAAAGACACAAAGAATAATATCATCCCCTTCAACCAAATTTGCATTTGGCTTTGGAGGATTTCCATTTCGATTTTGAGGGTTGCCATTTTTCTTTCTATGTTTGCACTGATGTGCATGATGACCCGACCTCCCACAAACGTAACAGTTTCCTTTCCTTTTAAAGTTGGTGGAGTTATTCACTTTGGGTTTGTAATCAGTCTAATTAAAATTTTTAACATTCTTGTTATTAAAATTACATTGCACCATGTTTGCAGTTGTAGCTATTTCCTTTCCTTTGCTCACTTTGAGTTCTCTCCGGTTGGTATCTTCGATTATAATGTGGGTAATTAGATCAGCAAGAGATAGTTGTTTGTGTTTATGTTTTAATTGCTGCTTGTAGTCTTTCCACGAGCTTGGCAACTTTTCGATCAGTAAACCAGCTACGAATTCCTCTTGTAGGGTGATATTTTCAGTCTTTAAATCCTCCAGTAGTTTGTGGTACTCGTTGATCTGCATTTTGATATCCTTGCCATCCTCAATTTCCCATTTGTAAAAATTTTCGATGGTGAACTTCTATTTTCCAGCATCTTCGGCAGTATATTTCAAATGCATAGACTCCCAAATACCCCTGGCCTCCTTGTAAGAACAGTAGACATCAAACAAATCATTAGTAAGAGTGTTAATAATTGTATGTCTACAAACCTTGTTAGCATAAATCCACATCTCCATTTCTTTTGGATCATCAGAAGGTTGAGGCTTGCTTTGTGTCAGTACATTAGCAACACCGTGCATGTCCAGGATGGAAAATATCCGCTCCTGCCAACGTCTGTAATTCTGACCGCTAAACATTTCGATTTTGGAGATGTCTGGAAATGGCTTGGCGTACGGGAATGTCGGCATATGCGGAGCAACTGGAACAAGGACTGGTGCAGTGACATTCAGAACAGGTGCAGGGACATTATTCTGAAGAGGTGCGTTGAGTTGGTCAGCATTATTATGAAGCTCCATGTTAAATCCTTTAGAATGTTGGCAAAATTTTCAGTACCAGAGATTGAATCACCAAAAAAATTGATAATGAGGGAGCACTCATTGTAAAAGCCCTCAACACATCACGTTTTTCTTGGCACAAAAGTAGGAATGTGTATTTGAAAATTTAGAAAAGGATGATAAAGTAGAATATGACACATGTGCCATGTTCATAAAGAGAGAAAGATATCCTCCTAATTAGCTATCTCAAATTTAAGCCGAAAGGCTACACAAGAATTAAAATTAATTTTAAGGTGGCAAAATTAATATCTTTTAAAACACTTATTTTATACAACAACCACATGTTTTAAAAGATTTAAAAAGAATGGGATAATTTGCTGGGTTACAAAAATGAGTATAGAATGCATCGAATCTGGTGTCTTTTGGACTATGAACTAGACCTAGAAAGATAAGATTTAACGTACAGAGTTTTGGTGAAGCTTGTAGCATCTATGAACCAAGAACTCTTTGTTGTAAGTTAAAATCTTAAAGATATTTCTTTCATGGCCTTGTGTGGTTAGCTTTTATTTAACTGGTTTGGGCCTTTGCCAAAGAACAAAATCATTATTGCATCTTCGGTTCAACATCTTTTTTTTGCAAATATGCGCGCAAATGAATTTTGCAAAACAACGCTGGATTGTGGGTGGATCAAGTAGCATTGAGAAAATGAAACTTGTCACCAATGGATTTAATGTTTGGCTTTGCTCAAAGTTTATTTACTCTACAGAAATGTAGTTTGCTACCAATTCCTTATTTTATGCTCAAGCTTATCTTTAGTGCAATTGACCTTAATCTAAACATGCCAAGTTATTATTCATTTAGCATGAACAATAAGCTTGCTGCCTTGAATAATAAGTTTGATTGTACCAATTATACTTGCTTGATAACTTTCACTATGGTGTTCCACAGAGTAAGATAGGAATGATGTACAAGTGAAAGTATTATTCAGATATGAAACTGATGGCACACAAAGCAATTAGGAATGGGTAGATCAACTGTCATAAACTTCATAACTTGATGTCCTCTGATTTTGGTTGGTGAAGTGAACAATGTATTTATAAATGTTCTTGGCAAATTAAATATACTTGGTTTTGATAGCAAATGAATTCACTAAGCTATTGCTATAATCATTGCCTTGAATATTTAAAAATGTGGGGGTGCCTAATCAAAGTTTTATTGTCTGATGATTAGATGTGCTTATACTAAACTTGATGATCTTTGAGTGTGTAATAAATTTTTTTATGTGGATTACATGCTCACATTTGGTACTAAAATTTATTTGATGTACAATACTAAAGAGTTACTTGCTTCTAAATTTGATGTGAGGGATATGGGAAAGCAAGTGTGATATTGAGTGTTAAAATCATAAGAAAGGATGATATCATAATGTTATCTCAAGAACGTTATGATGAGAAACTTCTTAAGAAGATTGGACATTTCAATGTCAAAACTACGAGTTAAGAAGTTTGGGCATTTTAATGTCAAACCTGTGAGTGCTTATGATGCTAATACTCAATTAAAGAAAAATCGTGGTGATCATGTGGTTCAATCTGAGTGTGCACAGATTATTGGGAGTCTGTTGTATTTGATGAATTTTTCACGTTGACATGACTTGTGTTGTGTATAAATTGAGCATATATACATACAATCCCAATTGTGGTCATTGGACCGTTTTAGTCAGACTAATGAAATAATTGAGAGGTACCATGAATTATGGTATTCTTTATAGTGGATTTTCACTCTGTCTTAGAGTGATTGGTGATGATAACTCAATCTATGATTCATATGAGATAAAATCCGCTAGTGGTTATGTATTCACCCTTGGTGAGTGTGCAATTATTTGGAAATCAGCTAAACATAGTATCATAACAAAATCTACTATGGAGCTTGAGTTTACTCACTTTGAGTTAGCTAGCAATGAGGCTGAGTGGTTGAAAAACTTCTTAGCAGAAACCAACACCTTCAGTGTATATACATTGTGATTGCCAAGTTGCAATTACAATTGCAAAGAATAAAACCTTTAATGGTAAAAACAAACATGTTTGTCTGAGACATGATGTGGTTAAACATCTGTTAAAGATGGAGTAATATCCATTGATTATGTGAAGTCAGAAGTGAATTTGGCCAATCATCTGACTAAAGTTTTGGGAAGAAAATTAATTACTAAAACATCAAGGGGAATGAGATTTAAGCCAATTTAAGAAATTAACAGTGATGGAAACCTAACCTCTGTGATTGGAGATCCCATGATTGAGGTTCATATGGGTAATAACAAGTCACTTGTTAATTCTGCTAGCACAATAATTGATTGTCCATTCCTATGGTATGAGAAGTGCTAGAATGCAAGTATGGAGGGATGAGCAGATAAACTCTTAATGAATTTCATATCCCTTAAGGGTGGTATATTTACTTGCAAAATATACTTGATGAAATTCACCTATATGAGTGTAGAGTGGGGCCGCTCCTACGAGACTTTGGCATGTCTCTAGAGCACTCATGAATATCAGGCACGCGCATGGCATATTAGCGCAAAACCGCATTGAACGACAAATTATTGAGAGAGTGTAATGTGACTGGTAAGATTTTAACTTACAATAAAGAGTTCTTGGTTCATAGAAGCTACAAGTTTCACCATAACTCTGTACGTTAAATCTTATCTTTCTAGGTCTGGTTCATAGTCCAAAAGACACCAGATTCGATGTATTCTACACTCATTTTCATAACCCATCAAACCATTTCGTCTCTTTATAAATATTTTAAAACATGTGGGGGATTGTTGTATAAAAGAGTGTTTTGAAATATTTTCTATCCCACTACAATTTTAATTTATATTTATTTGCCTAGGATTCTTATATATTCACGTCTGATTATAATTCTTATTTAAACTAATAAATCCTATTCTTTTGGCTAGTGGTGGAAGTCATGTGCTTCAATAATTATTGTACCTTTCTTGAGCCAATAAACAACATAAAGTTAATTGGCCTTTCCCTTACATATATTGGCTTCAAGCCTATTAAATAGCCGCCTCTTACTCTGCAGAAGGAGAGAAATCAGATTAAAGGCAAAAATTCTTTTCTAACTTCTTTGCATCTTGCTGGGTTCATGTTTAATTTGTCGTTCAAAACCCTGTTGAATCCTGGGGATTATGCAAATAAATCCTTAAGGACAGTGCTAATTTTTGCACGCCTCAGGAATTAATCTCCTTGTTTTTCGAACTTCATCAATTTTCCAACACATGACACGGTTAGGTCAATATTTTTCCAATATAGAGTGGTTCAGACAAAAATTGCTGACAAATTTTCCGATATGGAACAGATCTAGCTCATTTGAACTGTGAAATTGGGCCAACAGACAACATGTTCATTTGTACTGTGAAGATGGGTATTTCTTTTTTTGACAATGGAAAAATGTTGTCTGATTTTATATTTATTATATGGATGGAATATTATTTGATGTAAATAGTTCTTTCCTTAAATCAGTATAATATTGTGTGTTTCGTTACAACCCCGTTTTCTACTCATTGGCATTTTTAGCAGGGTGGGGTCCTTTCAGCAATTAACTACATGGGTTTCAATCAGTCCATAAACCTTTAAGGCCCAATACATTGTGGATACACGCAGCATCTACAAGACCGTTTTCATGGTAAATTTTGATTGTTACTTTAGACTGGCAGTTTTCTTACCTGTTGTTGGTGGAATTAACTGTTGAATAAAGATCTTCTAGTCTAACATTACCTTGTTGGATATGTGATGAACAAAGTTCACATTATCTTTTTGATTTACTTTGTGATGATAGAATGTTTCCTGATATAACCACTACTTGTACCACATTTATACTAGATGGAGATTCACTTATTTAATGCAGGTAAGGTACGATGTGAGCAACCAAATAATTCGCTGTACACATTTACTGGCATTTGGCTATTAATAATCAAACCTTGCTTCTCAGTCCAAATCAACTTCTATTGCTAGTATGATATCATGTCTCTCTCCCTCCCTGTTTAGTATTATCTTATTCCGGCACCGATGATAAGTTATGTATTTTGTCATTTTATTGTTTATTTAATTTGTTAGGAGCTGCCAATCATTGATGCATAGATTGGTTCATTTGTTCGTTGTTTCATGAATCATGACTCTTCTCATTGATTGATATCTATCCTTGATGCGATTATGCTTTTGTCATGATATATCCTATACCACAGTTGTACATGTTTGACAGTGATTACTGCAACGTTCTCTTCATTTTCATCAACTATATATGATGCTTACCTTGCAGGACGGAGATTGAATGGTATCCAGGAAAATGTTTGACACAAAAGATTTTGAAAAAGAAGCCGAAGAAAGGATCTAAAAATTCCAAACCAATCACTAAAACCGAACAATGTGAAAGTTTTTTCAACGTCTTTAGTCCACCCCAAGTTCCTGAGGAGGAGGATGATGATATTGATGAAGATGTTGTAAAAATGTGGTTTTGTTCGTGAATGCTACTTTTTTTTCTTCTGTAATTGAATATTAATACTTATCTGTTCTTTGACAGGCAGAAGAACTCCAAAATCTGATGGAACAAGATTATGACATTGGGTGAGCTGATACTTCGTGTCAATCTTTTACATTTTTGCTCTGTAATTGTAATAGTAAAAGCTTTGATGAGAAAATCGGAGAGCTGAATGGCAATGTTGTTAGTACTTTTAATAGGTAATTGCAATCTCTGTCAATAATTAGTTTGTTCAAAGACTAGAATTTTTAGTTTCTAAATTTAAAAACCAATTATTACAATTAAGAGTGTAATTCATATATTATAAATTTAGTGGGAAAATGGGAGAATTAATATTGGTTTTAAGTTAACACAAACGCGATGGGTGAGACGGGCATTTCCGTTTCTTTGTTTTGTTTTCCGTTGTGTATATTTACTGAATAAACTTTATGGACTAAAAAAGTCACTAATATTTGGGTTGGATTTTTATTTGTGGTCGGGATTTTGATTGAGCTAATAGTTTCTGTGCAGGGAGGTCATAAATTGGAAAAAAACAATTGTATTAAAAAAATAACAATAGGCATCAGTTGTTGTTATAAACTGATGCCCAAACTAACTTTATGTGTCGGTTGTTTGTGGAAATCTGATGCCTTTGGTGAACATTATGCATCATTTTTGCTTAGCAACCGATGCCTATTGTTTACTTTTGTGAAGCCCTCGATTTTTATTCGAACATGTACTTGTTTCACGTATCGTCCTTGTATTAATTTGACTATTTTATCACGTCGCTTTTACGCGTAAATATTAATGATAAATATATTTTGCATTTAATTTCTTTTATTTATTACTTGTGATCATAATTATTTATTAATTCTATTTTGCATTAATGATCACTTGATCGATCATCATTATTATTATTTATGTATCTATTAGTCACCTTAGAATTTTAAGAGACTATTTATTTTAGAGATTTATACCTTATATAATTAAGAATTCGATTTAGAATATGTGATCATGAGACTTATAAGTGATCAAAGAAATCACTAATTATTTTGGAGATTGATATTATTCATCTATTATCATCAAATTTGGGACAAAAAAAATATGGATTTACCATAAATACCCTTAAGGGGGACGGCCATGATGGGAATTTTTAGGGTAGTAATATCTCCCAACTCTTGTACACATACACATTATTTATTCATCTTGTGTATTACTACACCATTAATTCAAACCTACATCTTAGAATAATCTATAAATTCCCCACCCCAATAATTATCAAATAAAAGATAACAAAAGTGATTCCCCCCTAAACTTAGCATTTTGGCTAATTGTCCCTAGTAAAGTAGCCTATTATTATTTTATGTCTTAATTCCCAAATTATTAACCTAACAAATCATTTAATTAAAACAAAACAAAAATTTGTCCCCTCTCCCTTCATGGTGGACGGCCTAGTAGGCAAAAAATGGGGCAAAATTCATTTCATTCCTCTTCACAAAATCACTTCAAGCCTTGATATCCTCTCACTTCTCTCTAGCATTTTCTTCCTTCTCTCTAACTCATTTCTTCTTCAAACCTTCAAACACTTAACAAAAATACAAGGAATCCTTCACTTCTACTTGCAAGAATTCGAACCTACCACGCCAAAAGTAAGAAAAATTTCTTTTTCAATCCATTTCTGATATCACCTAGCTCATCTCTTTCACCTTCTAATTTAAGTTTGATTTTTTGATTTTGAGGTATACTTAGAAGACCATTTGAAGATATTAAGAGACTTGAGGCCATCTAGAAGAAGAAATTGTGAAGAAGTTGGACTATAAGGTAAGAAATGGTACATTTTCTCCTTCTCTTTCTATTTTCCAAATTTTGACACTCCATTTTTATTTTTGGAGTTTTAGGGGCTGACCTTGAAGGTTGTTATTAACGGTGACCAAAATCTTACATTTTGAGGCCATTACTAGTCACACTTTACCCACTACACAAGTTAAGTATAGTACTTCCAATTTCTCACCATCTTCTTCTTCTCTTTAAATTTTTAACCTCATTTTTCTAACTCCTATATTTTTTGATATTCCTTGACTTAGGGGCTGACCTAAGTCACTTCTTCATCAAGAGTGTATTCCATTTTTCACCAACAAATCAATCTTTAAGGTGGGTGGAAAAAATCCTTTCAACTTCTAGGTGGTTGACTTAAAAATGCATGTAGTATTTTGATTTTGAGCACTTGAGATATATATTATGTATTGCATGCTATTTTATTGTATCAAGTTGGAAAAATTCTCAAGTGTTGCTCAAAAATGCGGTTTATCGAAAAATAGGGCATACATGTACACTTTATTGTTATACTTGATGAAATTTTGTACGAGAAGGATATGTATGTGTATGACTCTTGAAATCTATGTTTTGAATGATTTATAACCTGGACAAGTCGAGCATAATTGATTAAATTTCAACTTTTTGGCTTAAAATGCAAAAAATGAAAAGTTGGTGGACTTAATTGCAAGAAAATAAAACTTAAGGGACCCCTCTATAATTTTCGGTTTTGGGGACTGAACTCAGGTTCCAAAATTATGTTTTGACATTTTAATAAAGTTTTATGAGTTTTTAGATAAATAAAATCAACCCTTAAAAGCCCAAGGACTAGATTGTAAAATTTTAGAAGTTTAAGGGCTATTTTGCAATTTTCGAAACTGTACCAGATCCTAATTTTAAAATTTGAAATTTTAACTCTTAAGGGACTGAAAATAACATATTTTAAGTGTATTCCAAAAATCCAAGTGTTTAGATCTTGGAAAGTAATTTTATAAAAATTGAGGGACCAAATCGTAAAAGATTAAAATTGAGGACCAAAATAAAATTTCCAGGACTTATGCAGTCCATGCACCTGGATATACTAATTTAACTATAATATAATTATATTTTGGACCCAAGGTTCAAATTTCATAACAATTGGACCCCTAAAAGCCTTAAAGGCAATTATTTCTAAATGGGACAAAAATGATATTTTCAAAAGTTAAGGGACCTATACTTATTTCTTTTAAAAACTGCTTTTGTCCCAATATCCCACTGACTTTAGTGACATTTTCCAACTGGAATCACATTAAAAGCTCTTCCGGTTTGTGAGTTCTAATTATTTTAAACTTAGGGCCCAAAATGATAATTTTAACAAATTTGGGGCCAATGTGAGAATTTTATAAAAACTCGACCTCAAAACTTTAAAAAACTGAATCTATGAACAATTTAGAAAATTTAGGAACTGACCTCAGAATTTTTCAAGGTCGGGATATTTACTTATTCAATTTTTAACCCCAAAAGTATTGGTTTTTACAAAACGGGGATAATTGTAGATTTTCTTTTTAACAAGGACCTAACTCAAATTATTTTTCTTTTAAAGAAACAGCCCTGGACCCTCTGACTTTTAATAATTAATTAAAATATTTTATTTTCTTAAAACCCATTGACTTGTCGGATCGTCTTGACCGATTAATACCCGATCGCGGGGCGACTTCCTTGTCTTGCGATTTCGAATCTATAACGGGACTTATGTTCCACCTAATATTTCAAGATATCGAAGATTGCTTATTCTCCCGATAATCATCTTCATCCAAATAACTCCACCAGCGCCATAATTGCCACTCGCGATTTTTGAAACTTTTCCTGAACTGCTTCCCTGAATCAATAATACTCGACTACCTGGTTGACTTCCTGAACATGTATTTACTTTCCTGTCTCAGTCAACTTGGTGTGTCGAGCTCACCGAATGGATACGTCGGGGATGGAACCGGCAGCTCGGCTGCTATTCCACTCTTCCGGCCCCATCGTACTAATCCCGCAACTGAGAGACGGAGTTTGTCCAAGGGAAGCGGGTCGTAGTACTTGAGGTATAATCATGATTATGACGAATCTGAGCCTTGCAAGCTCCAATGTGGATTTTGTCTTTGCCTATGGAGCGATAAGGTGACAGGTCTTGGACCATCTTGAACGAAGAGTTACAAGGAAGAACGAAGGAATCGCTGTCTGATCCACACGATTCCGGAGTTAATCAGACCCGATTGGTTGAAGCTACAAATCCGTACGCAACCTTTACTCATTTGCATAGGATTGGCGTTACATTCAGTACACAATCCTACCTGTCTTGCCTGAATCATAGTGTTTGTGTGACCACGAACTATTTCTTAAATTGTATAAGTATATTACTTAATATATATTTATCACGACGCTTGTGGACTATGTGTGAAAACATGCATCATACCTCACGCGTTTTCATACAACCGTTTTCTCGCATTAACTATATACATCGCCACACTCTCACACGATCATCCCATCCACTGAGATTTATGTCTCATCCCCTCATGTTTTCTAACCTTTAGATGAGGAGTACGTTGAAGACGTCGAACCTACCATGGACTGAATCCCGTGCTCCGCCTGTCGTACTAGTTCCTATAATCATTGATGTCGAGCGACATTTTCTTTTGCTTTTGTTATTGTTGAACTCCTTCATTCTGTTTTAGTTTAGACTGTAAGTTTAAATTCGGATACTTTGATGGATTGTATTCGGATATTGTCGGACCTTGAGATGTAATTCGTACTTGTGTTTATTTTATTCCGCTGCATTAGACTTTATTTCACTTGGAGTTTTGTATCATTGGTTTAGACTGTTGCATTATTTCTGTTTAAGTGATTGATCGTCGTCGCGTCGCGTTTGGGTGTGATAGTTATGGTATCAGAGCTCGGCTAGTAAGATGGAAACTTACACCGAGCTGATCCAAGATAGGACCCTCGGACTGTGTTGGGTAGTATCGCGACCTGACCAATTAAGTGTGAAATCGATTTCAAAAATGGCATAGAACCGTATTACTGATTTTTATACTAAGTTAGAATTTATACTTGGAGATTCCATGATCATACTTGATTTGACCTAGTTGACTCTTGACTGACTTTCTTTATTCATTCTTTCTCTGTTCTCCCTTATCTTTTCCTTAACTTCGTCTAATCCTACTTAGTTTGATTTGATCAGGATGGAGCCGACGCCACCTATCTGGTGGGAATTATTGGAGGCCCGCGCCGAACATGATTACTTCCGGGCATACATGAACCACTGGCACCAGGAATACCTTCGGACTACCTCAGAATTGGCAGAGGAACACTGCCGTAACCAAGAACTAACACACCTCCTAACGAAGAGCCAAGAGGAGAAGAATAGACTTACTCTCCTTGCTAAGGATCGCGAGGATACCATCCGCGCTCACGAAGATCAAATTTAGTCGATCCAGGAACACTTGGAAATTACTCGCAAGAAGATGGAACGCGCTAGGAAGGCCGCACAAAGTGGGAGAGGGACGCATACATGTCGAGGGACACCATCGGACGTCTCGAAGAGACTATCATCAAACAGATGACGGTGATCGAGGACCTCACATAGGCCTTGTCTCAGCGGGATGCCGCTTTGGAGACTGCTTTGGCAGCCAATGCATTAGCACCGCCACCACCCGAGGTGGAACCAGAGGTCGACCCTGAAGCGAACAATGAAGAGGATCCCAAGGAGGATCCTGAAGAGGATCCCGAGGAGGATCTCAAGAGGATCCAATGGAGGATGGAGAGCCCGAGTGCTTGAAGCCGCCCACTTGATGACACACGGATCGGGAGCAGCGGTGGCTAGATTTAGCCGATCGGCTCGATCTTTGAGGCGGTACCTCACCCGATCGTTTCCGATTATGGACGAGGCCGCTAGTGATGATGACGACGACCTCACCGAGTAGATAGCTTCTATGTTAGATTTTAGCCAATGCTTATTTCCATCATATTGTATTTTACTTGCCGTTGTACTTTGATCCAGTTGTATCCTAACTCTAGATTATCTTCGATTTTGTATTCCTGTTGTATGAACTCATTCGGGTGTATTCAAATTTTCACATCAATGAATATACTTTTCTACTTATTCTATGTCTTGTGTATTGCTGTTGTGATATAACTTGTTATATGCGAGTATTTATTGAAATCATTCATTTATGGATTGTAGCTAACCCTCAGGATACAAAATGGTTGGACACCGTGGACGCGGGAGACCCCGCCGTGTTCCCCAAAGGAATAATGATGCGCCGAGGGAACGGGTACCCTCCCCCGAATTGCCACCACCTCCTCCGCCAGCTGCTGGAGATAACTTAACTGCACAGGCCCTACAACAAATCTTGTTGTTCATGAGACAACAAGCAGAGCCTCGTCGGCTAACCTCAACTCCGCTCGAGAGGCGAATGATCGCACATTGGAGCGGTTTCTACGATTCGACCCCCCGACTTTCTTAGTGGAACCAGATGACATAAAAGCAGAGGAATAGATCGAGAAACTAGAGAATATCTTTAATGCTCTCCAATATTCCAAGGAATGAAGGTTACACTCGCGGTGTTCGACTAGAATCGGCCGCTCGAGATTGGTGGAGAGCGAGTTGAGAGAAAGTGGGAACATGATCAAGTAGATAGGACATGGGAATTTTTTTTGGCTGAATTCCATGCGCAGTACATTCCCCAGGTCGTGAAAGAGGCACGCCGGGATGAATTTCATAAGTTGAGGCAAGGGAACATGTCTGTAGCCCAGTATGAGTCTGAGTTTCATCGATTGTCCAAATACACTTTGGGTCAATCAAGAAAGAAGAGGACAAATTATAAAAGTTCACACGGGGATCAAGTTGGAACTTCAAAAGCGACTTTTTGTTGAAATGACAACCTACTCACCCGCAAAAGGCGACTCTTCGCATCAAGTCGATCAACCGTATTGGGCGATGTTCAAAGCAGAGTAGGCCATCAAATGATCTCAAGAGGACAGCTGTGGGACAACCATCTAAGCAGCCTGCTAAGTTCCAGAAGGGATCAGTTAATAAGACGGATAAGGGAAAAGGACCGATACAGGGAAAACCAGGTCAAGTATGTGCACATTGCCAAAAAACAGGACATACTGTCAATGATTGTTGGCGCAAATAGGGGAGATGCTTGCTATGTGGCGATAATCAAAGACACCCGGTGAAGGATTGCCCGAAGTACGAGGATCGCATGAAACAAGTGCAGCCGCCAAAGCCGGGTAATGGCCAGGAAAATCGAGCAAGGATGCCCACTCGAGCATTTGCACTAGTCGGACATGAGGCTCCGAAGGCAACAAATGCGGTGGAAGGTACGCTTCTAGTATCTAGCCACTACGCTAAAATACTATTGTTTGATAAATGGTTTTATCTTGATTTTGATGATTTTGTTTTTATACCAAAACAATGTTTTTAAAGGTTGTCCAAATACTCCTAAATGATTTAAAATGGTTTTAATATTTTTTGGAGTATTTCCTCAAGTTTATTTTCGATATAAAATTGGACAACACATTTAATGATTTGAATGATTTTGTTTTTATACCAAAACAATGTTTTTAAAGGTTGTCCAAATACTCCTAAATGATTTAAAATGGTTTTAATATTTTCCGGAGTATTTCCTCAAGTTTTACTTTAGATAAAATTGGACAACACTTCTAATAATTTTTTGTTTATATGTTTTTACTTCAAAACAAGGTTTCTAAATGTTGTCTAAATACTCCCGATTGGTTTAAAATGTTTTTACGAATTTTTCGGAGTATTTCTTGAGGTTTATTTTCGTCAAAAATCGGACAACATTGCATTTAGGAGGTCGACCAAATTCGACGACAAAGAGGCGACCGCACTGGAGCAAAACATCGAAACAGAAACTTTGATCTTTCATTTTTTGTCAGTGCAACCGGTTGCACATAGGTTCGACCGGTCGAGGTTCACTTCGACCGGTCGCCCTGTGTAAATTTGCTGCTATATGTTTCAAACTTCTATTTCTGTGCGACCGGTCGCCCTATGCTTTGACAGCAAAATTCTAACCGTTGTGCAGCAGACATCTTTTCCCTAAATTGTGGGATTGATTTCTAACAGCTATAATCTTGATTTTAATTGCAATTGTTTTGTAGATATCAGATTCCAAGAGGAGCCTATCAAGTATCAATCATGTCTTATAAATAGAGGAAGATTTGAAGCACAACAATAAGAGAGAAAACTACAACACAACAAGATACACTCAAGAATACACTTGTTCTTACATTATCTTATTTCTTGTTGTAATTTGCCTAGCTATTCACTTTCACATTCTTGAGGTCTAGGCTATTCTTGATTACACTTGCATTCTATTGTATTATCAATTATCGAGTTGTAATCTTGAATTTTTGGGTTATCATTCAACACAAGATATCCTTGTGAGTGTTCTTGTGGTAAGAGCACACTTGGGTGATCTAGGTGTTAGGTGTGAGAAGATTGTGGTAATCTTCTTGTTGATGTGTTGAAGAATTTGGTATTCGTCAAGGTTGAAGATTGTGGTAATCTTCACAAGGTGTTGTTGGAGATTGTGGTAATCTTCAAGTGAGATTGTGGTAATCTCAAAGGTGGTGTTGAAGAAGAGTGTGGTGCTCTTCAAGGTGTTGGTGTAAGATTTTGTTGTAATAATTGTGGTAATTATTAATAAAATCTTTTTTTCTTTTTGAAATCTATCCCGGAGATACTGGGGTGGTAGTAGATTAGGCCCTAGGTGGGTTGAACTACTATAAATCGACGTGTGCTATTTACTTTCCGCACCTTTGTTATTATCTTGGCGCATTTGTATCGAAAAAGAGGGCGAAACCGAAAAGATGGAGATAATCTATTCACCCCCCCCTCTAGATTATCGTAGCCGCTTGGACTTACAAGTGGTATCAGAGCCAAACTCTTTGGCAAGCTCGTTTCACATCGCGAGTGAAGAGGAACGATCGTCGGCTACGAACGAAGCTCACCTTACCGGCACCTCCACCACCAAGCCACCTCTATTTGATTCCAAAAATTATATATTTTGGAAAGAAAGAATGGAATGCTATTTACAAAGTTGTGGGTTCGATATTTGGAACACCGTCATCAATGGAGAATCCATTCCGACGAAGGACACACCACACACCTCCAAAGGCTTCAAAGAGCTTAACGATGAAGAGAAGAAAATCATCTCCTTAAATGGTAAAGCTCTTAATATTTTACATTGTTCACTTACCACTTTGGAATTTGATCATGTTGTAGGAATTCGATCGGCACATGAAGTATGGCAAAAATTAGAAGCCATCTATGGAGTATTTGCAAATGATAGGAGCAACTCAAAAGCATCTACTTCTCAAATGGATACAACATCAAATCCAACCATATGGGATGAGCCTCTTACAACTTCCGATGATGAAGTCGAAAAATGTTTTATAGGCATCGAAGAAGAAAACGAGGTATGTCTTAAACCCTCTACTTCTTATGGTATTGTCATACAAAATGATTATAGTGATTTGCAAAATGATTATAATGAACTTCAAAATGAATTCCAAAGCTTACTCGTTAAATACAAAAATTTGAAAAAGGAATTCAATGTTTTGAAAAAAGATAAGGATAGTTTATTTACCTCCTATGAATCACTATCATGTGCTCACACCACCACACTTGACAAGGTTAGAAACCTTGAAAAAGAAAATAGTACTCTTGTTGAGGATATTAATTGCATGAAAAAGGATTTATCTAAATCCGACTTGAGTACCGATGAAATTGTTGATTGTTGTGATAATTCAAACTAGAACTTGATCATAAGCTTAATGTTGTCAATCATATGAAAAAGAATCAAGTCTCTAAGCATGTTGGTCATTATGCTCCTAGAATTATTACATGCTTCTATTGCGGTAAAAGGGTCATACGGCTAATACTTGTCGGGCTAGAAATAGCTCTAATCATTATTGGAGACCTAAAAGTCTCAAAGCTAATCCTAAAGGACCCAAACACTTGAGGGTACCACAAAATAATGTCATATTAGGTACCCATTTTAGAAATAATGATCGAAGAAAATTCATACCGCCAAGAAGGCATCAAATGACCGTTTCATTTGATCAAAGAAGGAGAAACTATTCTCAACAAAGCCAATTACAAGAAGAGGGTATAATCAAAAATGGGAAGAACACAATCCTTGGAAATGGCAAATACATCATCAACAAGATGATTTTCAAAGAAGAAGAGACTTTCAACAATGGGAAAGCAACAAACCTTGGAAATGGAGCAATCAAAGAAGTCATCATCAACAAAGTAACTTCTCAAGGGGAAGATATCATCAACAATGGGAACGACACAACCCATGGAAATGGCGTAATTGGTAACCCGTATCTCCCTAGTTAATTACGCATTGTATTTTATTATTATGCATGTTTTTTTTTGTGTGTCTTTATTACAACATGAGTTTTCAAGTATTATTTTTGTTTAAATTAAGGTCTTCAATATATATGTGTGTTTTTAAAATTCTTTGAAAAGAAGACCTTATATGATGTTTTTAAAACTCTTGTGCATTTTTGTAGACTAAAGTGTGTTATCATCTCTTATGGATTTTTATGGCACGAGCTTACTTGCGATATCTCTTAGCCTACACTTTTATCATTATGATTTGTGCTAGATTTGTTTTAAGAATTGTGTAGGATTTACATATTTTCACAAATGACCATTTACGTCATTATTTGTCAAGAAAGGCATAAATTATCGAGGTACGTTTACTTGTGTTATTCTTACTCTTATAGACTCCATATATGTATTGCCATGTGCCTATGTGCTTGTTTTTCATAGTATTTCATACAAGTGCCATTAAGAGGATTTTTAGATTTTTTTGAAAGGCACTATTTGATATTTGATTGCACATATTTGCTTTGTCAACTCTTGTTCAAATACTTCTTTTAAATGAGGTCTCAACTATATGCTATCGGATTTTCTAATTTCAAAAGAGACCTTTTATAGCTTTCTTAAGCTTATTTGAACTTGCATGATTTATTAGACTCTTGACGATATTCTAAATGCATAGTATGTGTTTCTTGCTTCATGGTCTATATATATAGTGTCTATTTCTACTATGCTCTTATGCAAGATATTTTGTGATTGATGATTAAGGCATATTTTTATACTTGGGATATTTTTTCTTGCTTATATAAGCGATACCCCAGAATGAGTTTGTTTAGTTGTGTAGATGAGAAGCGAAGTACTCCAAATATTGTTACCTCAAAATATTTGGATGTAAATGTTCTATTATGAACACCTTAGATCAATTGGATGCCCTATGATGATAGTAATGAAGAAGACAAAAAGGGTATTCTGGAGCAAACTCGATGACCAAGGCAACATTGGTCGAACTAAGGCAAGGTTAGTAGCTCGAAGGTATTTTCAAGAAGAATGTAATGATTTTGATGTAATATTTGCACTCATAGCTCTTTTAGAAGTTATTTGCATTTTACTTGCTCATTCTTGTTTTAAGAAAATTTCAAGTTTTACTAAATGGATGTTAAATCCAATTTTCTAAATGGTTTTATTCAAATAGAAGTCTATCGGAGTTTAAAATTTTAGGCCAAATGATTTTTATAAAAAGGCTTTGTACGGTTGATTCAAGTACCCCGTATATAGTTTGATAGACTTAGCTATCTTTGCAAAATTATTTTACAAAAAGTAAAGTTGATACTACACTTCTTGTTTTGAAAAAGGGCAATATTGTTTACTTGTGCAAATTTATGTTGATGATATTATCTTTGGTGCTACTAATGAATATTTGTGCAAGATGTCTTTCTAAGTTGATACTAAGTAAGCTTGAGATGAGCATAATGGGGAAGTTCAATTTCTTGCTTGGACTACTAATTATTCAATGCCAAGAAGATGGTTATATTTCAAAAGAACTCTTGAAGGAGTTAAGCATTGAAGAAAGAAGAACTATCTTAACCTCTATGGCTAAAGATTGACAAAGGTTGAGAAAGGCATATCGGGCGACAAACAAATTCGAGGTATGTTTTCTTGTATTATTTCTCTAGACTCGACATTCCATATGCCTTATTTCTATATGCTCGACTTCAAACACTATCCCAACGAATCTCATTAAAGTGCTGTTAAAAGAAATTTTCAAATATTTGAAAGGCACTTCTTCTTATGACTTGTTAATCCAAAGTTTTAAGACGTTATTATTTTTCGGGATAACAAGTCCGGTGTAACTTTTATTTTTCAAAATATGGTTCGTCATAATCGAACTAAACATATTAAGATTTGATATTTTTTAAAGGGGATTGCATGTTTTAACAAAAACTTGAAGATGTGTTTAATTCCGTCTCAAGGATAACTCGCGGATCTTTTAATCACTCACCGCCGAGTATTTTACCTCATTTTGAGCTTGATTATGACATAATGTATATTGAATGAGGTCTACGCTTGCATTTTGCACGTTTTTAAAACTTAGGGGCGAAAAATCGGATTTTTGGATCTGTAGGTCCCAAGGGGTGTAAGTGTAAGGTTTAGAAGGGGGGGTTGAATAAACCTTACCAAATTTTTGATTTAGTCCTTTTAAAAATTCAGAGTTGATACTACGGATGTGTCCTTGGTGGACAGCCAATTTAGTTAATCAAGAGAGTTAGTCTCTCAACAGACTCAACGAGCCGTTGATGGAATAACTCAAATGTTAAGTCTAAATTAACTCAACTGTGGTTTGTTTTATTGAAAGACTTAACACCCTTAAGTTTGGTTAAGTAGAGATTTAGAGCTTGATTTAGTACTTAGAGATTATCTAATGGATAGCAAATATGTCACAGAATTAAACAAATATGATGCAAGAATTAAAGTCTTTGAAATGTAAATGACACAATAAGATTTTTATAGAGGTTAGAAGATGGGGTAATTCTTCTACTCCTCTCTTCTCCAACTCCCGGAGGAATCCACTAGGTATTGATCGAGATACAAAGTGGTAATAATCCGGATACAAGTCTTGATCACACAAATGACTTGATCCTTTGGGACTCGATCCTGAGACGCCTTGATCACTCACCAAGCTTCAGACGACTCACCGCTTCACAGGGCAACCGCTTTGCTACTACAGCCCACTTGCTCAAGCTCTTTGGATTTGATCAAGCCTTCCAAAAGCTAAAGACTTGGTTCGACTTGAACCTTCCTACACTCCTTCGTGGAATGTAGACCCCTTGATTCTTGATAATTTCCTCTTCAACCGATTGAAGTTATCTTTCCTTCACAGGTGAGTGTTGGATTGATGTTCTTCGTAGTGTAGGCTTGAGGATTTAGCGTTTAATAACTTGAGAATATTTCAGGTTACTGATTAATAATTGCTTGAATGTTTTTGGTTCTAGTCACTTCTCTCGAGTCATTCCTCAGCCTTTTTATAGTGATCTTTCAAAAATCGCCCGTTGAAGAGATAGGCTTATTTTTGAAAGTCACTTGTGGTTGTTGGCTTGTCTTGTTGCGCTTCTTGGAATTGCCATTTCCTCGTATGAATTATTCTTCACTTTTTCGAGTTCGACACGGTGTAGTGCTTCCCATTTGTTTATTCCTTTTGCACGCTTCGATGAGCACTTCGAGAAAGGTAGTATGGAGACATTACTTGTTTAGGTAATTCTCTTGATTTACGTGCAACGGATCTTTTTCGATTATCTCGACTTGATCGCATTTCCTCGCTTTCCCCGGTGACTTAGAGTCGCCTTCCAATCATTGGATGACTCTTCTGTCACTTCAACTTGAGACTTGGCTTTTCTTGAGTTGACTTGATCGATACTCCACTCACCGCATCTCACCGCTCCTACAAGAGTTTCCGTCTACTCTTTTTTGCCATACTCACTGCCTCGCAATGAGTCTTCCTTCTAGTCTCCGGTTGTCTTCTTGCATGTTTGGGCATAGTGACTTAACTCACGGCTTGACCAGCCCTATTTATTACAATGCAGCTTACAACAAAAATGGGGTGCCAACTTCCTATTCTAAGTTTTACATGGCATTCATCAAAATCTAAACAATAAATTTCCCAACAATTTCCCCCTTTTGATGATGCCAAAACTTAAACCATTCAAAAATGTAAATAGCAAAGATACATACAGATAGTGTATTCACATAGAATGTATGCGTAGAATCAATCCTTTTATTGATCATAACATTCTTGTTCTTTTACACAATCACATACAAGGTGTATCGTGAGCAAACATTTGTCTACACAAAAAAAAATAAAGAATTTATAGCTTTATTGCGGAAGACTTACATAGTATGTATTTACATAATAAAATACATGAAGGGGTGGACAAAGAACACTTCATCTCCTTCGATGTCTCCTTCTTTTCATCTTGTTCAAGATCTTCTCGCTCTTCTTCTCTTTTTCTCATCGTCGATTTGCCTTCTTCTTCTTTTCATATGCCTTCCTGGCAGCTTCATCTCTTCTTAATCTCTCTTGTCTTTCCTCCCATAGCCGAGTTTGTCTCTTGTTTTCTTCTTCTATTCTTTTCGCATACTCAAGATTACTTTTTTAGCCACTTGCAAATTTGCTACTTGGTCAAGACCAGCCAAAGAGATCCCTCCTTTCTTGCCGGATCTACGTATTCAATGTTTTTGGGCAGAGGCCTGGTCTCAAACCTCTTCCTCCACCACACGCTTCTTCCTCTACCTGGGGCGTGTATTGTACTCGGGTCTTCTTCTTTCCACCGAAAGTGACCGAGTGACCAAAGCAGAGTGATTGCCGTCAGAGTCCGTCCGCTCACGCCTTCTTCACATAACGTGAGACCCTTTTCCCGATAAGTCCCAAGCTTGAGCCATAGACATATTTGCAAAGTATCCTTCGAGATGCGAGCGTTTTAAATTCATCAACTGATCGTGGCTCGTCCCGACATCCGAGATGGCATAGGTGTCTCTGTCTACTTGAATGCCTCTATGTTGTTTCAAGATGTTCATAACTCGGCATCCATTCTTCCTTCCACTTCCTCCATCCCTCGCTTCAATTGTCTTTCTCTTTTCACCATAGATATAGCAGAGTGTTGGAGTGGCAGAGTCACTGGGAGTTTGTTTGCGATAATGTCACCGTGACAAGACTTTGTTGGAGGGTTTGTGCAATCATCAAGGTCACATCTTTCGATCCTTTCCCTCAACGGACTTTCCTTTCTTTTGTTTCAACACTTCCTCACCGACTTTCCCTTCGCAATGCATCCTCTTTTTTCGCCTTCGATCTCTTTTGTGCTTTAAGGTATTCCTCTTCCCCTTTTTGCATCATCAAAGGAGAGAGGAACGCTGAAACATATTGCAAGCAGAAATCGAGCCTGCGATAGTAGAGTTCTATCTCGAGTCTGTGTGGAGTATGCGGCACGAAATTCGAGCGAGTAGCGTTGGACTCTCTGAAATTAGCTTCATTTCAGCCATGAGAAGGCTGAATTTTCTGTCCATATTTTCTTCCGTGACTGAGATCACTTTTATTTTGCTCACGCAGCTGACTTTATCTCGGAGTGTGAGCTTCATGCATGTGCTCAATGTGTTCTCTCAATTTCATTTTTGCATCGGCATTCTCACTCTCCATACAAGCGACTTGTTGAACAATGTCCTAAAGTATCTAACTTGTTCCACACGCATTGTTTCTTCTTTGTTGCCACCATTCCCTTATCCCGACTGTTATGCCTCTCAAGTCGTGAGGTTGGCATCTCTGTTGTCCATCCGCATGTCCATAGAGGCCTGGTGCCTCTCCATCCATTCAATTTCAAAATAATGCCTTGAACACTTCCCGAACTTCACTTTTTTTCTTCCGTTTGCATCGATGGCCACGCAGGCCACAAAGTCATAGTCACCGAACGATGGTACCGGACGAAATGACAGGAGCTGGTGCGGAAGCGCGTGCGAGCTCGTTTCTCGACTCTTCATGGAGGTCGGGTACCTCCAAGGAGAAAGGAAATGATTCTACAAAGGAATCATCACGGCCAATCGGGATTTGTTCAATGATGAGAGGTGCGTGTGAAGTTCCTTTTGGGAGTCGAACTCGCTGCAGCCTTTGGGAGCTGCGCGCATGGACTGTTTGGTGGGTCTCAGAAGTAGACCCGACTTGCCGAGCCTCATTGTCTCAACAACCGTTGGTCTCACTGGTTTCTCCACTTGAGTGGATCGTCCTCGGCCTTATCGAGAAGCGTCATCGGACGATGATGAGATTTCCATTGGTGGCTCATCATCAAAATTGAAAGTTTGACGAGTAGTCTTGGGATCGACTTGCTCGTGTTGGGAACATCCACAAACAGTCTTTTGGATGCATCACGGGGGATGACTCGCTTTCTTCGTCGCTTTCCGATCCCAAAAAGGTTACATCGATTATCCTGGGAATCATGAAGCGCGCTTATCTCCTTTTTCGGATGGATCAATGATAGCAGGAGGGATGTTCTCTACTTGACTTCTTTCTTTTACCCCGGGAAGTCTCAACCTCCCGTGGCCTTCATTACCTCCTACAGCCTCAACCGCAGTGAGGCCTTGACCTCCCTTTCGACAAATGTCACCGTCTTAGGGTCTTCCGTGGTGGCATCCATTGGAGTCTCAACCCCATGGATTGCACTTTCATCGCCTGCAGTGTTAACTCCTGTGGTTGTTTCCTTCCTCGTGCCTCGATCGCATCGGCGCGTCATTAGCCTTCGTGAGCGGTTGGCACCTCACCGAGACAATCTCAACTATCCGAGCTTCGTTGATGGCAACTTGTTCGTTTGTGTTTGTACTTTCTCCACTTCACCTTCGGATTCGTTGTGGAGTCATCTGCAGATTCTCCGACCTTGTTGCAGTGGAGGGAGTTTCTCACCTCGGCGCACGCACCGAGTGACTTGGAATGGGGTCACTCGTCTCCAAACTCCCGGCTATTTCTCTTGAGTGTTCACCGTTGGGGCAAGTGGTAAGACACCTTCATTAGGGGTTGGCTCAACCGGGGTCCCCACTAACCCGCCATCGCCAGTTCCTTAATTTCTTCTTCCGAGTGAGTAGCCGGGAAGTGGTGGCAAAGAACAACGGTGGCGATTTGTCAACCACTCCCATTGGATCAATTTCCACCGTGTTTTGGAGGACTCTCCTGGTCCCTCCATCATGCTCTTCTCATGAAGAATTCTGATTCATGCATTGCTCGCCGCATTTGCAACTCTTCTCGTGGCGGCAAAGACAGGTCCAGATCCTCATCACTTTCTCGATAGAATATCGAAGTGAGAATGCGTATGTTCTGTGGTTCCAAAGTGAGAGGGCAGATGTTGGCCTTCTCTCTTGCCTTCTTCTCGCGCCGCTCCTTCTCCTTATCCTTGAAGATCCGCAGGATATCCGTGCGCTTGTCTTCATCCATCTTTGGGATCACGAGGTCATCCAAGGAAGTTCAACAGCTTCATCTTCTTCTTCTATAAACTCGGGCCGTTGGAACTATTCCCTGGATCGACTCAATTTCCATTTCTCCACTCTCGCAGACGATTTTGGATGTCCGGGTAAGGTGGGGATAGGATCATCACATCACTATCGCTCTATCGCCTTCTTTTCTTGTGTCTCTACTGCGCGGACTACAACTATTTCTTCATTTGCCTCTGATCGCTCGCAAGAGACTTAGTGTTTCATCTATAGTATCCGAGACTCTACTTCTCCAGCGAGCCTCCCAGATCTGCTCTAGCCGAGTGGCCGACTCGGTCGGTTTCTCAAGCTCGGAGTGCTTGATGATTCTTCTTCGTCTCCTAGTTTGTACCGGAGGGATTTCTCGTTCGACTGCTTCTTCCGAGTCTTGGGCGGCGGGGGCCAATCTTTGGTGTTTTCTTCGAGGAGCTGGCCGTCTTGGCTTGTCGATCTCCTCTTTTGACGATCGGAGAAGGTAGTTGAGAGTCCTTCTTGACCGCTAACTGCCGCCAAGGCGAGACACGGCCGGGGGGTGACTCCTACCGGGCGGGAGCAGTTTGACTTTCTTTGTTTGCAGGAGCAGCGGCAGATCTTCTTAGCACCGCGGGGGCAACTTTCTTCTTTGGTGGAGAGGAAACAACAGATCTTCAGTGGTCACCGATTCCCCCTCACTCGTGTCGCTCTCTTGGCGTAGGCTCTCTCGTGCGCCGAGAGGTTTGATCTCGAACATCCTCTTGTTTACATGGAACGCCTTTCCATGTCTAAGAGGGACTCCTTTCACCTCCATCACCGTCCAATCACTGTGCCATATCCTGAGGATCCTCCAAATGTACCATCTTCCTTGAAGGATTTTTCCCTACATTTTGGCATATTCTGCATTTGTAGACAAACTCAGCCCGGTTTATTTTCCTTTCTTCAATGATCGCAACCATTACGATCAACTTTGCTTTTTTGACAGATTGGTCAAAGTCGCCAAATTTGATGTCTATGCATTTGGCAACTATGTCCAACAACTTGTGATAATCCTCCTTCATCAACCTCTTGTTTGTCGTGGTAAACTATTTTATCAAAGATAGTTGGGCTTGGCTACTTCCTTCCAAGCAAAGCGGCCAGGTTTACATCAACCGTTGATTTCTCGATGCTCCTTCCGTCGGTAGTGAGCGGTGTTCACCAAATCCTCGGCAGAGATGGTGAGCTTCTTTCCGTGAATGATGACTTTATCCCTTCATCGTGAATCTCAAAGCATTCACGAGAATTGTGCGACCTCCTCCACATAGGTCATCGGATATTCCAATGTCGAAAACGGTTTCACTTACGGGCGTTTCCAATTTCTCAAAGAATTTTCTTCACTAGGGTGTCGTCGGACCCTGTTTCACCATGCCGTCGAAATCCACAAGAGACCCTGGTGGGATTTGCTTTCCTAACTTGACAAAATCATAGGTTGGTGCCATTTTTCAGATTTCACCGAAGAAAACTTAGAGATTGATTTGAAGATAGATAGGGTTTTGAGAGAGTTTTTGCCTTTGCTTCCGAGAGAGAAAAATGAACAGTTTTGGTAGTGTGTGAGAGAAACGGGACGAAAATGGTTTAAGTATGGTTTATGAAAGGATGTGCGGGTGGTTTTTGAAATGTGATCGAAATCAACGGCTTAGATTTTGCACGCCCGATTTAGCATTTAATGTCTCGTATTTAATGCGGCAAAGATTTATATCCAATCATAAGCTTGGTGTGCACTTTTTGCCTGTACACGCCATAATTATGCCGACGTCATTCTTAAAAACATTCCCGCTTAGTAAAAACGATCGCGTTTTTGTCACTTTTCTCATAAATGATTCAGCTTTTACCTCACCGGTTTAACTCTTCTTCTCACAAATCCTCTTTGTGACTCAAATTGTCACCGACTTGGTGTAGTTGTCTTTCTAATACGGTGATTCATTCAAATGATTTTGAGTTCACTCTTTTTCCCTTTCTCGTTCCATTTCTTTTCTTTGATTCTTCCGAGTGTCACCAACTCAATTAACCCTAACTCATGCTTGAGTTCTTCAAATCTTGATTCACATAATGGTTTTGTGAAGATGTCACCAATTGTTTATCGGTTGAGATATATTCCAAGATGATGTCCTTCTTTTCAACATGATCTCTTATGAAGTGATATCGACATCGATATGCTTTGTTCTTGAGTGCAACACAGATTTTGAGTGGTTGCAATTGCACTTGTGTTATCACACATAATTGGAATCTCTTTTTCTTCAACTTCATAGCCTCTCACCTTTGTCTCATCCATAGGACTTGGGCAACAACAAATGCCTTGCAGCCTATGTATTCTCGCTTCACCGTAGAGGTGGCTATTGAATTTTGCTTCTTGCTAAACCAGAAATCACTGTTTCCTAGCATTTGACATGTGCCTCGAGGTGCTCTACCCGTCAACTCGCATCCAAAGATAGTCGAGTCCGAATAGCCAATTAGCTTGAATCCACCTTCCTTTGGATACCATAAGCCAACTTCTTGGCTTCCTTTCAAGTATCTCAAGATTCTCTTAGTCGTCATATGGCTCTCTTTTGGAGCAGATTGAAATCTTGCACATACACCTACAAAGAAAGGTGATGTCCGGCCGCTTCTTTGTGAGATAGAGCAATGATCCAATAAGTGCTCAGATCTTGTTTGATCTACAGGCTTTCCATCCGCATCCATGTCCATTTTGATGATGTATTCATTGGTATTTTCACAGAAGACTTCTCCTCCATACCAAATTTCTTCATTAAATCTCTGTTGTATTTTGTTTGACTTATGAACGTTCCATCCTTCAGTTTGTTTCACTTGGAGTCCAAGGAAGAATGTCACTCTCCCATCATGCTCATTTCAAATTTACTTTGCATGAGGTTTGAAAATTTTTCACACAGTTCTTTGTTTGTGGATCCAAAAATGATGTCATCCACATATATTTGAACAAGCAGTATACTCTTTTTGTCTTGGATTCTGAAAAGTGTTCTATCTACTTTTCCTTTTGTGAATCCATTCTCAGTTAGGAATTGTGACAAGGTATCATACCATGCTCTGGGTGCCTGTTTCAATCCATACAAGGCTTTCTTGAGTTTGTATACCTTATCTCCGAGAGTCTTCTGCTCAAATCCTGGAGGTTGTTCAACATACACTTCTTCTTCCAATAGACCATTTAGGAATGCACTTTTTACATCCATCTGATATACAATGAAATTCTTGTGAGCAATAGATAGCAAGAAATATCCTTATTGCTTCCAATCTTGCTACAGAGCAAATGTTTCATCAAAATCTATTCCTTCTTCTTGGCAATATCCTTTGGCTACTAGTCTTGCTTTGTTTCTTACCACGTAACCTTCCTCGTTCATCTTGTTTCGAACACCCATTTAGTACCAATAACGTTTTGATGTGTGGGTCTTTGAACTAATTCCCATACTTTATTTCTTTCAAACCGATTCACTCTTCTTGCATATCTTGAATCCAATGTGTGTCATCCAATGCTTGTAACACATCTTTGGGCTCTATTTGCGAGATAAAGCATGTGAACATAGCTTCTTGTTGAGTTCTGATCTTGTTTTGACACCTTCTCTTATATCTCCAATGAAAAGTTCTCGTGGATGGTCTCTCACCATCTTACATCAAAGTTGAAGTAAGTTAGCTGGGTTCGATTGTCTAGCACTTTGTGTTGCTTTGATCACTCTCTCGCACTCACTTAGCTGCAAATTTTCCAAAGATTTTATGAGACTCAGCTATCTCATCTTCATCCGAGTTAATAGTTCCAAACGGCTTCAAAGATAGGGACTCTTCTCGTATGGTTGGATGGTTCACTTATCACCGACTCTTCAATGTCTTCTCTATTTACATTTGGCTCATCGAATACCACATGAATGGATTCTTCGCAACCATAGTCCTTTTGTTGAGTACTCTTGTAGGCTTTGCTTTCACCGAGTATCCCAAGAAGATACCTTCATCTCTTTAGCATCAAAGGCCTTTAGATTGTCTTTGCCATTGTTGTGGATGAAGCATTTACATCCAAATATTCTAAAATATGCAACATTTGGTTTTCTTCCACCAAATCTCAAAGGGAGTCTTTGTCACCGTCTGCTTATCATACATCTGTTTTGAGTGTAGCAAGTCGTGTTGATTGCTTCAGCCCAAAATCTTTTTGGTAACCCCGTTGACTAACATGGTCCTTGCCGCTTCTTTGAGAGTTCTTTTCCTTCTTTCTCGCAACTCCATTCTCGCCGTGAGTCCTTGCTTTGCAGATAGTTCATGACCAATACCATTTTCAATACAATACTGAGTTATTATTCCATTGACAAACTCAGTTCCTCTGTCTGATCTTATTTTGATAATGGTTTGGCTCTTCTCGTTTTGAATCCTCTTCATCAGTTGTGGTAGTTTCTGTAGAGTTTCTTTCTTCTTACACATGAATATTGTCCATGTATATCTTGAGTAGTCATCTACTACCACCAAGGTGTATTTCTTTCCACTTATGCTAGCTGGTTCTACTGGGCCAAATAGATCCATATGTAGCAGATGCAATATTCTTGTTGAAGATGGGCATGTCTTTTCTTTGAATGATGATTTGATTTGTTTTCCCTTCTGACATGCATCACATATACTCTCCTTCTTGTATACTGAGTCTGGAAGTCCTTCCACAAGATTACTTCTTGCAAGCTTGTTAATCGTTTTGAAATTCAGTGACTCAGCTTTTGTGCCACAGCCAACTTGATTCAAATTGTGCTCTTTGCTAATAGACAAAGTCTTTGGGTGTAGCGGTTGACCAATCTACTACATACATGTTCTTTTGTCTGCATCCTTGCAACACAACTTCATTAGATTCAGTATCCTTGATTTGGCATATACCCATGTTAAATCCAACATTATAGCCCTTGTCACAGAGTTGACTGATGCTTAACAAGTTGAAGTTGAGTCCTTCAACATATGCAACATCTGTGATTTCTAATCCGTTCCTCTTGATAGATCCAATGCCTCTTATTTCACCTGGAGCTTCATTTCCACCAAATATGACTTTTGCTCCTTTAACTTCCTTGAATTTTGACAGATTTTTCTTGTTTCCTGTCATATGTCTGGAACAGCCACTGTCCATGTACCAGGTTCCTTGGCACTCAGCTGTTCCTTGAACCTGCAATCAAGGAAATTAAGTTTTAGGTACCCATATTTGTCTGGGTCCTGAGGGGTTAGAATTGTAAGATGATCCAACCAACTTATAGCCAAATGATTTGACTCTAAGGGGTTGCCATCTATCAGTGCCATAATCATAATTAATCTTGGCAAATTGCTTGGGGATTTTAGGTTCATACAGCTGTCTCTTTTGTCTGTATGCCTGTGTATAAGTTTTAGCAATCGCCTTCTTTGGGTAATTGTGGTGTCTCGAGTGTAGTGCCTAGGTGCATATTTGTCTTTGATGAAAGCTCTTATACTTTTGGAATGGCCTTTGCTGAGTTCTAGGCCTTTGCCATTTGGGCTTATATTCCATAAGTCTATGCTGATAGTTCACATCATTCCAATCAGCTTGGCTTGGATATTTTCTACCATTCCCATCATATGTATTTCTTTTATAGATTTTCTGGGGTTTTTGGTAGCTCTGCTTCTTCTTTACAGAGTATTTTCTGTTTGGAGTTTGCTGAGAACTCGATCAATCTCTTCTCTCAAATTTCCTTTCAGCCGCACTCAACCGGCCGTTTTTCCTTTTCCTTTATAACCAAGGCGTTTGCTTGTAATTGTGCTTTGGAGTGAATGTGTGTGCAACATTTAGAGTTTTGGATTTTTAGACTCTTCATTGCTTGAAGATCCTTTTTCCAAAATTACTTTTGGAGTTTGACATAGCACAGAGGAATTAAATCCTAAGCATGTCTTGTCTCCACATTCTCTTTGACTCATAATAAGATCATCCAATGATTTAGATGTCTTAGTGAATGATGCAATCACATTTTTGAGGTCATTCTCCTCTTTTCTATGGCAACTATTTCTCGCTGTTAGCTTAGCATTTTCAAATTTTAAACTTTCATTCTCATCACTATTTGACTTAGAGCACTCGGCTCCTTAGTCGATTGTGAGTTTTGGCTTTTGAGTAGGTTGTTTTCCTCATTTAGTAGTGTGTGTGAGGATTTAATGTGTTCAAAATCTTTCATCATTTTGCCTAATGAATCATAAAGATCGATGGGTGATGAAGTGTGTGTGTCACGATCACTATCACTAGAATCCGAGTTTGATGAGTTAGAGTGTACCTCATCTTCTTGGTCGTTGATCTTGTTCCTTGGCTATTAAATGATCGGGCTTCTTCTTCGAGTCACTTGAGTAGTCGCCTTCACCGCTCTCAATCACTGTCTCTCTTGACTTGGTCGTCTCGTGAGCCTCTCTGCAGCCATCATTGCCTTTTTCTTTTCTTTGTCTTCTTTCTCTCAAGACCTTTCTTTCTTCTTCATTCATGTATTTGTTGACTACGAGGATATGGGCGAGTCAATGGCATAGTGACCTGGTTGTCTACAGATTTCAAAGATAGATATTCAACCTTTTGATCACTCTTTCCATTCTTGGATTGTCAACCCTTTGATATTCACTTTTTGATGATCTGTTCTCTTGGTTGGCCTATCTTCCCTTGACTTGGAGGAGCCGAGTGTCTTCCGGAAGATTCGCCCTTGCCTCTCTTGTAGTTCTTATTGAAGAACTTGTTGAACCTTTAACCATCGTGGCTATTTCTTCTGGATCAATAACTTTTTGACCTTAGCTCTCTTTCCATCCTTAACAATTAGAGCAAAACTGCTTTGGGTACATTGTCTCTTCCTCGATCTTTTCTTCTCACCAAATTCGTAGGCTTTGAGATCCGAGAATAGTTCATGGTTGGAGGTCTTGATAGGTCCATGGAATGTCTTAGTGCCATGACCTTCATTTCCCATTCATTAGGAGACTTTTTAAGATCTTCATACACATTTCCTTCTCGTGTATATTCCTTTCCAAGTGCGGATAGCTCGTTGGTGATTTACGTGAACCGAGCATCCAGTTGATCCAGGTTTTCTCCCGAGATCATTTTGAAGTTCTCAAATTTACTGTACGCCACCGATAATTTGTTTTCTTTGATTTGCTCTGAGCCTTCACAAATCGATGTTAGTTTGTCCCATTTCTTTGGCCGTTTTGCATGATTTGACTTTATTGAACATGGCTTTGTCCAAGGTTTTGTAAAGGATGTCCTTAGCTACATTGTCCAGGTTGTATCTTTTTCTGTCATCATTTGTCCATTCAGTTCTTGGTTTTTCAACCATGGCGGTCCGGGAGTAGCATCCCTTCACCCTCACCGCAGCTCTTCTTACAGATTGTGTTCACTTTTAAGATTTGCAAAGGTGCCCATCCTCTATCACTATCCACATCTCATCATGTAATGCTTTGATAGATGAGCTCGCATACGAATTTTCCAATCATCAAATTCTTCAATTGTGAACATAGGGATGCGTGTCAAATTTGCTTCCATGATAATAAATTTTAATGATAAAAAGAGTTTTGAAAGTTTAAGTACTAAAGCGGACTTTGAAAAGTTTGGAGATCTAGTTCAAGAACTGATCGGAAGGCTCAATGAACCAACCGCTCCGATACCACTTGTAGGTCCCAAGGGGTGTAAGTGTAAGGTTTAGAAGGGGGTTGAATAAACCTTACCAAATTTTTGATTTAGTCCTTTTAAAAGTTCGAGTTGATACTACACAAATTGTGTCCTTGGTGATGACACCAATTTAGTTAATCAAGAGAGTTAGTCTCTCAACAGACTCAACTCGAGCCATTGATGGAATAACTCAAATTGCATAAGTCTAAATTAACTCAACTTTGGTTTGTTTTCAGCTAAGACTTAACACCCTTAAGTTTGGTTAAGTAGAGATTTAGAGCTTGATTTAGTACTTAGAGATTATCTAATGGATAGCAAATATGTCACAGAAAAACAAATATGATGCAAGAATTAAAGTGCTTTGAAATGTAAATGACACAATAAGATTTTTATAGAGGTTCAAGATGGGGTAATTCTTCTACTCCTCTCTTCTCCAACTCCCCGGAGGAATCCACTAGGTATTGATCAAGATACAAAGTGGTAATACCCGTCCGGATACAAGTCTTGATCACACAAAATGACTTGATCCTTTGGGACTCGATCTGAGACGCCTTGATCACTCACCGGGCTTCTCGTCGACTCGCCTTCTTCTTCACGGCAGTTGCTTTGCTACTACAAATTTCACTTGCTCAAGCTCTTTGGATTTGATCACGAAGCCCTCCAAAAGCTAAAGACTTGGTTCGACCTTGAACCTTCCTACACTCCTTCGTGGAATGTAGACCCCTTGATTCTTCAAGAAATTTCCTCTTCAACTGATTGAAGTTATCTTTCCTTCACAAAGTGAGTGTTGGATTGATGTTCTTCGTAGTGTAGGCTTGAGGATTTAGCGTTTAATAACTTGAGAATATTTCAGGTTACATTCTAATAATTGCTTGAATGTTTTTGGTTCTAGTCACTTCTCTCGAGTCATTCCTCGCCTTTTATAGTGATCTTTCAAAAATCGCCCGTTGAAGAGATAGCTTATTTTTGAAAGTCACTTGTCGTCGTTGGCTTGTCTTGTTGCGTTCTTGGAATTGCCATTTCCTCGTATGAATTATTCTTCACCTTTTCGAGTTCGACACGGTGTAGTGTTTCCCATTGGTTTATTCCTTTTGCACGCTTCGGGATCGAGCACTTCGAGAAAGGTAGTATGGAGACATTACTTGTTTAGGTAATTCTCTTGATTTACGGCAAATGATCTTTTTCGATTATCTCGACTTGACCGCATTTCCTCACTTTCCCGAGTGACTTAGAGTCGACTTCCAATCATTGGATGACTCTTCTCACACTTCAACTTGAGACTTGGCTTTTCTTGAGTTGACTTGACCGATACTCCACTCACCGCATCTCACCGCTCCTACATAGAGAGTTTCCGTCTACTCTTCTTTGCCATACTCACTGTCTCGCAATGAGTCTTCCTTCTAGTCTCCGGTTGTCTTCTTGCATGTTTGGGCATAGGCGACTTAACTCACTTGACCCCTATTTATTACAATGCAAACAAACAAAATGGGGTGCCAACTTCCTATTCTAAGTTTTACATGGCATTCATCAAAATCTAAACAATAAATTTCCCAATAGGATCAAATTGAATTTCAAAAAAATGAACCAAAATAGGGCGCCAGGGCGAGGGTCACCGGTCACCCACAAGCTCGACCGGTCTCCCATGCCTGGACCTACCGCCCGATCGAATTTTTGGTTAAAAATGGTTCTGTTTCCGCACTTAGTCATTTTGGCTTATTTTGTCCATTTTTCGTCCCCTTCGAAATTTGCACACAAATTCCACTCCAAATTTGTTTTGTTGCATACACTTCATATCTTGGACCTATTTAGGCTTGATTATCATCATCATTGCTCATCTTTACCGATCGAATGGTAAGAATTTCATTCTCTTTAGCTCAATTGGGTTAAACCCTTGAGTTTGTGGCTTATATGTATTTTTCTTGATGCAATGCATATATATTTATGATGAGATTATTGATTGTTGATGAATGATATTTGTTAAATTGTATTTGGTGATGGAAAACTTGGCTTGATTTCATTTACAAGGGCTATATATAACGTTTTCTATTTTTGACGCCCGCCAAGTGTTCGATAAAACGTTTCAATAAAAAATTCATCACCCACATGATTCTCTCGATTTCAAAAGTCTCATATATTTATAGAGATCATGTTTTTGCAAATCTAATGATTTTTCATAAGCTTCTTCAAGTCGTATGATTCAACTTTTTCCTCCTATTTGGTTTATAAGCTTCAATGTCCAAATAGCTCGATACATCGGTTTAGTTGCGCACTTTGATATGAATATATGATGTATTTATCGTGCTAACATTCTTTTTGATGATTCCAAAGGGGGAGAAACAGGTTATAAGCTCTTTAGCTCAAAGAAGCTAAGATAAGCTTAACAAATAGAAGCTATAAGCTATGGCTTCCTAAAGTCATAAGTTGTGTATGATTCTTAGTTCATTGGTTGTAGTATGGACGTATATATGTTTCTAATGATGTCTCTTTGACAGGGGGAGCTTTTAAGTTATTGATACTTAAGCTCAATATCGAATAGCTAAGATTTTAGCTTATGTTTAAGTTGCTTCTATATTACTCTTGTTGTGCATGTTGATAGGGGGAGCATTTGCTATATGTGTTTGAATATCTCTACTCCCATCCTTATGTTTATATTATGAAATATTGTCGCTCACAACTGTGAATAGCTCTTTATAACCTTAGGTAAGATTGTTTTGTTTTCAAAATCGACCTTGGTAAAATTGCTTTGGTTTGTAATCATCAAAAAGGGGGAGATTGTTTGATAAATGGTTTTATCTTGATTTTGATGATTTTGTTTTTATACCAAAACAATGTTTTTAAAGGTTGTCCAAATACTCCTAAATGATTTAAAATGGTTTTAATATTTTTTGGAGTATTTCCTCAAGTTTATTTTCGATATAAAATTGGACAACACATTTAATGATTTGAATGATTTTGTTTTTATACCAAAACAATGTTTTTAAAGGTTGTCCAAATACTCCTAAATGATTTAAAATGGTTTTAATATTTTCCTGGAGTATTTCCTCAAGTTTTACTTTAGATAAAATTGGACAACACTTCTAATGATTTTTGTTTATATGTTTTTACTTCAAAACAAGATTTCTAAATGTTGTCTAAATACTCCCGATTGGTTTAAAATGTTTTTACGAATTTTTCGGAGTATTTCTTGAGGTTTATTTTCATCAAAAATTGGACAACATTGCATTTAGGAGGTCGGCCAGGTCGACCAAAGAGGCGACCGTGCACTGGAGCAAAACATCGAAACAAAACTTTGATCTTTCATTTTTTGGTCGTGCAACCGGTTGCACATAGGTTCGACAGCCGAGGTTCACTTCACCTGTCGCCTGTAAATTTGCTGCTATATGTTTCAAACTTCTATTTACGTGCGTGACCGGTCGCCCTATGCTTTGACAAAGAAAATTCTAACCGTTGTGCAAAGTGACATTTTTCCCTAAATTGTGGGATTGATTTCTAACAGCTATAATCTTGATTTTAATTGCAATTGTTTTGTAGATATCAGATTCCAAGATGAGCCTATCAAGTATCAATCATCTCCTATAAATAGAGGAAGATTTGAAGCACAACAATAAGAGAGAAAACTACAACACAACAAGATACACTCAAGAATACACTTGTTCTTACATTGTCTTATTTCTTGTTGTAATTTGCCTAGCTATTCACTTTCACATTTTTGAGGTCTAGGCTATTCTTGATTACACTTGCATTCTATTGTATTATCAATTATCGAGTTGTAATCTTAAATTTTTGGGTTATCATTCAACACAAGATATCCTTGTGAGTGTTCTTGTGGTAAGAGCACACTTGGGTGATCTAGGTGTTAGGTGTGAGAAGATTGTGGTAATCTTCTTGTTGAGGTGTTGAAGAATTTGGTATTCTTCAAGGTTGAAGATTGTGGTAATCTTCACAAGGTGCCGTTGGAGATTGTGGTAATCTTCAAGTGAGATTGTGGTAATCTCAAAGGTGGTGTTGAAGAAGAGTGTGGTGCTCTTCAAGGTGTTGGTGTAAGATTTTGTTGTAATAATTGTGGTAATTATTAATAAAATCTTTTTTTCTTTTTGAAATCCATCCCGGAGATACTGGGGTGGTAGTAGATTAGGCCCTAGGTGGGTTGAACTACTATAAATCGACGTGTGCTATTTACTTTCCGCACCTTTGTTATTATCTTGGCGCATTTGTATCGAAAAAGAGGGCGAAACCGAAAAGATGGAGATAATCTATTCACCCCCCTCTAGATTATTGTAGCCGCTTGGACTTACAACTATTTGACCCTGGATCAACGCATTCATTTGTCGCACCACATTTTGTACACAAGCTGCATGCCTGCAAGGAACATATGCCTATAGGTCTAGAAGTGTCCACTCCTATGGGCGCAAGCCAGATAACATATATTATCTATAATGCATGTGAAGTTAAGGTTAATGAGATAAAATTTCCTGCCGATTTGATCTTATTGCCTATATCCGAATACGACATTATATTGGGAATGAATCGGTTGTCCGCACACCATGCACAAATGGACTGCCATCGCAAGTCCATTAAGCTATGTGAACCCTTAGTAAGCCCGTAGAAATTTCGGGAAGAGCACGAGTTAAGATTACCCCAATCATTTCAAAGAATGAAAGCGAGGAAAGCGATCACTAGAGGGGCACAGGTACTTGGCGTTTGTAATTAACAAACCCAAGGTTGAGACACAAATTAATCAAGTACCTATAGTATCGGAATATACAGATGTGTATTTCCACAAGAACTCACCACCGTCCCTCCGGATAGGGAAGTCGAGTTCACCATCGAGGTATTACCAGAACCGCCCCGATTACTTAATGCCGCATAGAATGGCTCCTATTGAGATGCAAGAGTTGAAGACTCAATTACGTAAGTTTGATGGATGTGGGATTTATCCGACCAAGTACGTCTCCCTAGGGAGCACCGGTACTATTTGTCAAGAAGAAATATGGCACATTAAGACTTCGCGTATATACTATCGCGGACTTAACAAATACCATCAAGAACAAATATCCCCTCCCGATGATAGACGAACTGTTTGATCAACTTCAAGGAGCGATGGTGTACTCGAAATTTGATTTACAACAAGGATATTATCAGCTAAAGATCCATGAAGAAGACGCTCCCAAAACGGCATTTCAAACCAGATATGGACACTACGAGTTTGTAGTGATGCCTTTCGGTCTGACAAATGCACCAGCAGCATTTATGGGTCTGATGCATCGAGTCTTTCAACCTTATTTGGATCAATTCATAGTGATATTCATTGATGACATACTCGTATACTCTAAGTCTAGAGAAGAGTATGAACGTCATTTGAAAATTGTTTTGGAGACACTACGAGAGCACAAGCTATATGCCAAATTCAGCAAGTGCGAATTTCGGCTTAGTGAAGTCGCATTCTTGGGACACATAGTATCCTGATCGAGATCGCCAGAGATCCTCAAGATACGATAAAGGTTGAATGGAAACAACCCGTGCCCGTAACAGAGATCAAAAGTTTCTTAGACTGGTTGGATATTATCGAAGATTTATCCAGATTTCTCCAAGATAGCCGGACCACTCACTCGATCGACCTGAAGCAAGTCAAGTTTGAGTGAAATGACACGTGTGAGACTAGTTTCAAGAGTCAAGAAATGACTTACTACTCCATCTTAGCCCTTCCAAATGGAACATAAAACTTTGTCGTCTCAAACATGCATCAAAGGAAGGACTAGGAGCAAAAGACTCATGCGGGAAGGAAAGGTCATTGCTTATGCATCACGGAAACTCAAGCCGTATGAAGTCAATTACCCAACGCATGACTTGGAATTGGTAGCAATAGTGTTCGCATTAAAAAAATGGAGGCACTATCTCTACGGAACAACATTCACGGTTTACACATCATAAGAGCCTAAAGTATCTATTCTCTCGTAAGGATCTCAATTTGAGGCAACGGAGATGGATGGAGTTAATAGAAGACTATCACTTTGATATTCAATACCATCCCTGGGAAAGCTAACGAGTAGCCGACGCTTGAGCGTAAAGGCGAGTTTAGCCGCACTAATGATTCGAGAGTGAAAATCATTAGAAGAGTTGAGCACTTGGAATCCGACGAGAACCAATACTCAAATTTCATGTGCTAACATATTGGTTAAACCCGATCTATCGAACGAGATCAAAGCGGACAGGGGACAGGATGTACAACTTCAAAAACTCAAAGAGAAGATACTTAAAAGAGAGAGATCGAAATTCTCGGTACATGAAGATGGAATCATCGATTCCAAAATCGAGTCTGTGTACCAAGAGACGAAAGCGATTAGGAGCGAGACTTCTCTCGGAAGCACACCGTTCGAAATACACTATACACCCTAGAGGAAACAAGATGTATAAAGACTTGAAATGGCATTACTTGGTGGGTAAACATGAAGAACCGTGGTAGCGAGTTCGTCATAGATGTTAGACTTGTCAACGAATAAAAGCGAACACCAACGACCATCCGTTTATTACAACCGCTGAGAATTCCGCAGTGGAAATTGGAACACATAACGATGGATTTCGTGACGGATCTACCAAGGACCAGGCGCATTTGGCGATGATGCCATATGGGTAGTCGTGAGACCGACTCACGAAATCGCACACTTATTACCCATGAAGAAAACCGATACTTGCGTAAACTTGCGCAGATTTATATCCGAGAGATCATTCGACCGCATGGAGTGCCACGACATAGTGTCGACAGAGACCGAGGTTTGTCTCCGTATTCGAAATGCTTACATGAGGAATTGGGTACCTCGCTAAGTTTCAAAGACAAAGAAGACATCCACAAACCGATGGCCACCGAGCGAACGATTCAAACCCTGGAAGACATGTCAGCGAGCATGCACGTTAGACTTCCAAGGAAGTTGGGATTCACACTTACCATTGGCCGAGTTCGCCTATAATAACAGCTATCAAGCCATAATTGGGATGGCACCCTACAAAGCCTTGTATGGGCGAAAGTGTAGATCCCTACTACACTGGGAGATTGATAACCAATGGACTCCAAAAGAGAAACGAAAGTCACCATCGATTCCAAAGGTCGACTTAGTTCAGGAGGCCATGGGGAAGGTTAAGTTGATCAAGGAACGGATCCGCACGGCTCGGAGCCGCCAAAAGAGTTACGCGGACAAGAGGAGAAAGGACTTGGAATTTGAAGCCGGAGATAAAGTATTTCTCAGACTCTTGCCATGGAAAGGATTGATCAATCCAAAGAAAGAAGGCAAGCTAAGTCCGAGATATATTGAACTTTACAAGATTTTGCAAAGGATCGGGAAGTTGGCCTACCGACTCGAGTTACCGGCACAATATGCGAGAATGCACGATGTATTCCACGAATCGAGATTGAAAAAGTATCAACCAGATCCCGAGCATATTATCACTCGTGATGCTCCTCCTATGATGGAAAATTTATCTTACACCGAGGAACCCATCCGGATCATTGACCAGCAGATACGTCAGTTGCGTAATAAAGAGATTCCAATGGTTAAAGTTGTATGGAGAAACCACAACCGAGATGAAAACGCAACATGGGAGATGGAAGAAGACATGAGGAATCAATATCCAGAGCTATTCTGAAGAGAATTTGGGGACCAAATTCTTTTAAGGAGAGGAGAATGTGAAGCCCTCGATTTTTATTCGAACTTGTACTTGTTTCACGTATCGTCCTTGCATTAATTTGACTATTTTACCGCGTCACTTTGACGGGAAAATATTAATGATAAATATATTTTGCATTTAATTTCTTTTATTTATTACTTGTGATCATAATTATTTATTAATTCTATTTCGCATTAATGATCACTTGATCGATCATCATTATTATTATTTGTGTATCTATTAGTCACCTTAGAATTTTAAGAGACTGTTTATTTTAGAGATTTATACCTTATAGAATTAAGAATTCGATTTAGAATAAGTGATCATGAGACTTATAAGTGATCAAGGAAATCACTAATTATTTTGGAGATTGATATTATTCATCTATTATCATCAAATTTGGGACAAAAAAAAATATGGAATTACCACAAATACCCTTAAGGGGGACGGCCATGATGGGAATTTTTAGAGTAGTAATATCTCCCAACTCTTGTACACATATTACTACACCATTAATTCAAACCTACATCTTAGAATAATCTACAAATTCCCCACCCCAATAATTACCAAATAAAAGATAACAAAAGGGATTCCCCCCTAAACTTAGCATTTTGGCTAATTGTTCCTAGTAAAGTAGTCTATTATTATTTTATGTCTTAATTCCTAAATTATTAACCTAACAAATCATTTAATTAAAATAAAACAAAAATTTGTCCCCTCTCCCTTCATGGTGGACGACCAAGTAGGCAAAAAATGGGGCAAAATTCATTTCATTCCTCTTCACAAAATCACTTCAAGCCTTGATATCCTCTCACTTCTCTCTAGCATTTTCTTTCTTCTCTCTAACTCATTTCTTCTTCAAACCTTCAAACACTTAACAAAAATACAAGGAATCCTTCACTTCTACTTGCAAGAATTCGAACCTACCACTCCAAAAGTAAGAAAATTTTCTTTTTCAATCTATTTTTGATATCATCTAGCTCATCTCTTTCACCTTCTAATTTAAGTTTGATATTTTATTTTGAGGTATACTTAGAAGACCATTTGAAGATATTAAGAGACTTGAGGTCATCTAGAAGAAGAAATTGTGAAGAAGTTGGACTATAAGGTAAGAAATTGTACATTTTCTCCTTATCTTTCTATTTTCCAAATTTTGACACTCCATTTTCATTTTTGGAGTTTTAGGGGCTGACCTTGAAGGTTGTTATTAAGGGTGACCAAAATCTTATATTTTGAGGCCATTACTAGTCACACTTTACTCACTACACAAGGTAAGTGTAGTACTTCCAATTTCTCACCATCTTCTTCTTCTCCTTAAATTTTTAACCTCATTTTTATAACTCCTATATTTTTTATATTCCTTGACTTAGGGCTGACCTAAGTCACTTCTTCATCAACAAATCAATCTTTAAGGTGGGAGGAAAAATCTTTTCAACTTTTAGGTGGTTTACTTAAAAATGCATGTAGTATTTTGATTTGGAGCACTTGATATATATATTATGTATTGCATGCTATTTTATTGTATCAAGTTGGAAAAATTCTCAAGTGTTACACAAAAATGCGATTTATCGAAAAATATGGCATACATGTACACTTTATTGTTATACTTGATGAAATTTTGTATTAGAAGGATATGTATGTGTATGACTCTTGAAATCTATGTTTTGAATGATTTATAACCTGGACAAGTCGAGCATAATTGATTAAATTTCAACTTTTGGACTTAAAATGCAAAAATGGAAAGTTGGTGGACTTAATTGCAAGAAAATAAAACTTAAGAGAGCCCTCTGTAATTTTCGTTTTTTGGGACTGAACTCAGGTTCAAAAGTTATGTTTTGACATTTTAATAAAGTTTTAAGAGTTTTTAGATAAATAAAATCAACCCTTAAAAGCCCAAGGACTAGATTGTAAAATTTTAGAAGTTTAAGAGCTATTTTACAATTTTCGAAACTGTACCAGACCCTAATTTTCAATTTGAAATTTTAACTCTTAAGGGACTGGAAATAATATATTTTAAGTGTATTCCAAAAATCCAAGTGTTTAGAGCTTTGAAAGTAATTTTATAAAAATTGAGGGACCAAATCGTAAAAGATTAAAATTGAGGACCAAAATAAAATTTCCAGGACTTATGTTGTCCATGCACCTGAAAATACTAATTTAACTATAACATAATTATATTTTGGACCGAAGGTTCAAATTTCATAACAATTGGACCCCTAAAAGCCTTAAAGGCAATTATTTCAAAATGGGACAAAAATGAGATTTTCAAAAGTTAAGGGACCTATACTTATTTCTTTTAAAACCTGCTTTTTTCCCAATATCCCACTGACCTTAGTGACATTTTCCAACTGGAATCACATTAAAAGCTCTTCCGGTTTGTGAGTTCCAATTATTTTAAACCTAGGGCCCGAAATGACAATTTTAACAAATTTAGGGCCAATGTGAGAATTTTATAAGAACTCTACCTCAAAACTTTAAAAACCTGAATCTCTGAACAATTTAGAGAATTTAGGAACTGACCTCATAATTTTTCAAGGTCGGGATATTTACTTATTCAATTTTTAACCCCAAAAGTATTGGTTTTTACAAAACGGGGATAATTGTAAATTTTCTTTTTAACAAGGACCTAACTCAAATTATTTTTCTTTTAAAGAAACAGCCCTGGACCCTCTGACTTTTAATAATTAATTAAAATATTTTATTTTATTAAAACCTCTTGACTTGTCGGATCGTCGGTCCCGACTAATACACGATCGCGGGGCGACTTCCTCATCTTGCGATTTCGAATCTATAACGGGACTTATATTCCACCTAATCTTTCAAGATATCGAAGATTGCTTATCCTCCTGATAATCATCTTCATCCAAATAACTCCACCAACGCCATAATTGCCACTCGCGATTTTCGAAACTTTTCCCCGAATCGCTTTCCCTCAATCAATAATACTCATTGCCTGGTTGACTTCGAACTTGTATTTACTTTCTGCCTCGAAATCAACTTGGTGTGTCGAGCTCACGCTGGAATGGATACGTCGGGGATGGAACCGGCAGCTCGGCCGCTATTCCACTCTTCCGGCCCCATCGTCCTAATCCCGCAACTAAGGGACGGAGTTTGTCCAAGGGAAGCGGGTCGTAGTACTTGAGGTATAATCATGATTATGACGAATTCGAGCCTTGCAAGCTCCAATGTGGATTTTGTCTTTGCCTATGGAGCGATAAGATGACAGGTCTCTGACCATCTTGAACGGGGAGTTACAAGGAAGAACGAAGGAATCGTTGTCTGATCCACATGATTTTGGAGTTAATCGGACCCGATTGGTTGGCGCTACAAATCCGTATGCAACCGCTACTTGTATCGCATTGGTTGGCGCTACAAACTGTCACGCAACCTTTACTCATTTGCATAGGATTGGCGTTACATTCAAGATGCAATCCTACTGTCTTGCCGAATCATAGTGCTTGTGTAACCACGAACTATTTGTTAAATTGTATAAGTATATTACTTAATATATATTTATCACGACGCTTGTGGACTATGTGTGAAAACATGCATCATACCTCACGCATTTTCATACAACCGTTTTCTCGCATTAACTATATACATCGCCACACTCTCACACGATCACCCCATCCACCGAGATTTCTCGTCTCATCCCCTCCTATTTTCTAACCTTTAGATGAGGAGTACGTTGAAGACGTCGAACCTACCACTGATCAATCCGTGCTCCACCCGTCGTACTAGTTCCTATAATCATTGATGCCGAGCGACATTTTCTTTTGCTTTTGTTATTGTTGAACTCCTTCATTCTCGTTTTAGTTTGAACTCGTAAGTTTAAATTCGGATACTTTGATGGATTGTATTCGGATATTGTCGACCTTGAGATGTAATTCGTACTTGTGTGTATTTTATTCCGCATTAGACTTTATTTCACTTGGAGTTTTGTATCATTGGTTTAGATTTGTTGAATTATTTCTATTTAAGTGATTGATCGCCGCCGCGTCGCGTTTGGGGCGTGACAACTTTAGGCATCGGTTGAAACGATGCTAATACATGTGATTATTAGCATCGCATTCATAAGTATCGCGTTGGAACCGATCTTAAAGTCGTTACAACCGATGCAAATGGTCAATTTTGTACTAGTGCCGAATTGAAAAAATAAATAATAAAATGTTTGGGTTTAAAATACGATGGCTTCAAAATAAAAATAAAAAATAAAATTGTGTGAAAATTGAGCCAAGTGTTTAGTTAAGTATCAAATTGAACAGTTAAAAATATTTCATATATGGGAATGAAAAGTGCTTGTCCAAATTCAAGAATAGAACATTGAAAATTAAAAACAAAATTTGGTAGGCCCTGCTAATATGCCTCAAACGAATTGCATGGAATATATCAACATACAACAAATTCCACAAAAGGGCCTAATTACTATATGGGCTGACTTTTTAGCCCAAATGAATTATAATTAGAGGAAATTACACAAAATACCATTAACTCTGAAAAAATGACAAAAATACCAACTCATGACAAATATGTCCCACCTGGTCCATCCCATGACGAAAATACCATACCTTTGGTTTCATCACCTCCCTCTCCGCTCGGGATTCCTCCTTGGACGCACACCATAAGCAATCGCCTCGCCTGGGGTTAACACCTTGTTGGGATCCTTCCCATCAAAATAATCCTTAAGAAGCTATTAAATCTTTTGGAATCCTGGTGCTTCCACCAATAAGAACAATTTTGTCAATATGGCGACTTTTCCAAGCCAAAGATCATCCATGGCCTTTTAACAAGATAGTCTTTCTCGAACAAATCATTGTTCAATTCCTCGAAACGTGCTCGGTTAAGAGAAATCTACACCATCAAGAAATTGACTAATTAAGTTAGGGCATGGTTTGAAGTCCTGCGGACTTGTGCTTTGTTCGTTTAGGAAAATGTACTCATGGGTCGAGCATGAAAGATGGGCTGGATTTTGATGTGTATGTGGCGACTTCAGAGATTGATATGTATGTAAAATATGGTGAATTGGGTGTTGCACGTATCTTTGATTGATGAGATGCCTATGAGGGACATGTCCTCTTGAACGCATTGATTTTGGATTATATGAGAGATGGTGCCGCTGATTTAGCCAGAGAGCTATTCGATGAAATGCCATTGAAGAATATTGTCTCGTGGACAACTATGATCTCGGGGTGCATCGAATGGGTCGGTGGTCGCAATCGCTTGATGAAATATCGAGCGAAGACTCGGAGGTTAAACCCAATTTTCTCGTGTTCTTTTATTATTTTGTGATTTTGAAGTTTTACGTTTGTTTTTGATGTTATTTCAAGTTGTTTCTTTTATGTTTCTTTTGTTCTTTTATGTATTTTTCATTTATTTGTTCTTTTTTATTGTTTTTGTTTGTTGTTATCTATCTATCATTGTATCTTTTTTTATTTCTTTTGTGGTGAATGTGGATTTTTTGTTGCTTGTTATGCCAAGCACTTTATTGTTGGGAATGCTATGGACGTCGAAGCGTTCGAGATAGAGAATGAACAAGCAAGGCTCGATCATCTGTTTCACAATCATGCTAAGTTGAAGCCGCAAAATGGTGATGACGATGACAACGACATTGAGATTCTACATCCACTTTCTAATGATTTTAGAGAATTGTTGCTACATAAATCTTAATAATGGTGTAATCGCTTGAACAATATATTTAAGTTTGGTATAGCATGTGAGGAATGAATTTCATCCATTTGAAACTTGTTGCATGTGCAAGTCCTTTTTCAAGACCCAACAAATATTTTGTCACCTCTATAATTTTAAAGATAAAATCATTTGATCTCTTCACCTAAACATAAATAAAACATGTAAGAAACAATTGTGAAATAGGGGATCATGTGATAAAAGTTTGTAGTAAATTGCTTTTAAATTTAGTAAAATAGTGTAGTTTTTCCCCATATACTCTTGACTTTTTTTTTTTTTTGTCATCCTTGTAAATGTTGATCTTGCTTCATTTCGATGTCCGCATGCCTAATCTTGAACTAAAGATCTCACGTACTCTAGCAAAGTTGTTACTAGTAGGTCTTTTCCCGCTGCTACCGATGCATTCAATAATTCTACGATGTTGGAAGTCAATACAAAGTATTTTATGGTCCGACAAAATGAGTCGTGTTCATTTCTCGTAGCCGATGATGGACAAGTAAGCTCAAATTTTTTGAATTGAATTTGTTGTTCCAAGATTTCTTTTAGGGTCTTGAATGTGCGATCCATCGAATCGAAGATTTCTTGTTTTCTCAAAGTTGGTATACTCTCTATTTTCTTCCCATTGTCCATTCCGTTTGTGGCATACCACATCTAAGATTTTCTCCATGCAAATCGTGGAATTCAATGAAAAGTTGGCTAAGTAAAACATATAAGAAACATAAATGAAACAAGTATGAAACAACAAAGAAACCAACGCAAAAAAATCAAATTAAAATGATAATTTTGTCAAAATCAATGAAAATGGTATTTTTTTCAAAAATCAGCGGAGAATAGTATTTTTCGGGGATTTGGGGGAAAGGTGGGTATTCATGTCCTTTTCCTTATAATTAAGTGGGAAAAAATGGGAAAATGATCATTGAGAAATTGCCGTGCTCAACTTTCTCAAAAAATGTCACCGTTAACGCCCCATTCCTTTATGTACGCTCTCGTTGATTTTTTTCACTTTTTTACACTCATGTATGTTTTTTTTGGATATTTTTATGTTATATTCGATTTTTTTGTTCCAAAGATTACTTTATATATTATTTTTACATTCGATGTGGTTTATATTTGTTTCTTGCTTGTTTTTATATTGTTTCCATGTTATTTCAATGTTTCAATACAACTTGTAAACCTATTTTTACGTTCTTTTTTGTTGTTGTGTAGTTTTATATATTGTTTATGTTGCTTCTAAGTTGTTCTATAACATTTTTTAATGTTGTTCGATATTTTTTTGTTGTTCTCATGTAGTTTTCAATGTCTCTTACAATTTTTACCTATTTAAGTTCTTTTTATTTATGTGGTATTTTCTATATTGTTTACTCTATTTTTGGGTTGTTTCTATATTGTTTCGATATTTCTTTTTGTTTCCATGTAGATTTGATATGTCGTATTGATGTTTCTTTGTTGTTTCCATGTAGATTTGATAAGCTCTTTTTGTTCATATGGTATTTTCTATGTTATTTCGGTTGTTTTTATATGTTTTTAACTTGTTTTGTTGTTTTTGATTGTTTCTATGTTTTTGACGTTTTCAATGAATTGATAAAAATTATATGTGTTTTTTATTCATGTATTGTTTCTATATTATTTTCAATTTGTTTAGTTTTAATATGCGTTGTTTTATGTGTATATTTTTATTTTTATTTTTATAAGATTTCGAGTATCAAATTAATTATTTAATGGGGACAAAAATTATTTTTTTACTGAAATTTTATTAGATAAAACATGTTTGGAACTTGTTAAACAACCTCGAGACAACAACGTAAAAAATCCAAAACATTGGCGGGAGTGCAAAAATTTTCAAAAAAAGCGTGGGAGCCAAAATTCCATAAAAAACAAAAGTGCGTAAAAACTAAGGTGTAATTTCCAGAATGTGGGGCAGATGTGTCAGTTAACCCAAAATCATTTGCACTTCTAGAACACTAGCCACCAAAGGCCCACAACACATTTTAAACAACTCATTTCCCTCTCTAAATTTCTAAAAAATATTCAGACTAAAATGATTTAATTTTTTCTACTATGTTTTTGCTTGTTCTAAAACTTTTGAACTTATTGCGAACGCAAATCTTCTGTTTCTTTTCTTATTCCACAAATTTAAACAGAAATCGAATAGACACCTCATGTTTACACCGAAAAACTTCAAAACATATCATGATTTTTTGTTTTCAACCGAAAAATATCAGTGTATTATGGAAAGTTAATTTTGTTCGAATGAAAATTTTTAAATTTTGCTTTGGATATGTAAAAAAAAAACCACAAAATTTTCAAATCTATTTTTTAATTTCAGATCCGAAAATTTCCGTTCAAATGATTTAATATCTTTTTTTTTTTTTGTTGTGGTTTTTAGTTTGAGATCTTTTAGACTCAAACTCGATTTCTGACATTTTTGGTTGGTTAACGGATGATGGCATGACAGACTCACAATGCTAATGAGGAGTTGTTTGATGGTGCTCCAAAGGATACAAAAACAATAGGGATGACAATAGGGCGGGTTAGGGCGGAGTCGGTGGTCGTGCCTAGAACGGGGCGGGGCGGGCGATCCATGCGAGTCGCGGGGTGAGGCGACCCGTTCGCCTGTTTTTAAATTAAGTTAAATACAAAAATAAAAAATGAAAAAACATATTTATAATATATTTATAAAATATAATTTACAAAAGTTATTATTATCAATTTATAAATGTTAGATATAATATAAGAATACATAAATAATATATTATAATATATATTATATATGCAAAATATATATTAAAAATAACAATTCTAAAGGCGGGGTGGGGAGGCCAGCAGTACGCGGGGCGAAAGTGATACCCAAACCTCGCCGCCCCCGCGTGGGTCACGGGGCCGGGCGACCCAAATAGGGCGGGCGGAGCAGTACCGTGGGTCGGGTCGAAATTGCCATCCCTTAAAAACACGGTAGTTTTCCTTATTTCCCGATAGGAAAAATATGATTTTTAGTCCTCAGTAAATTTGATCTTTTTGAGAATTAGTCATCTAAGTTATCACCTTCGTGTTTTAGTCCTCTAACTTTCAAATTTCTAGATATTCATCATTTAACATAGCAATTTTACTTTTGGTCCTATAACTTAACAAATTTTAGAAATTTGGTCCTATAACTTAGCAATAGTTAAATTTAATTAACTTATTAAAAAGGTTATTTCTTAATTAAATTTTATTTTTAAAATCGAATAATTTTAATTAATAGTTAATTTTTAAATAAAAATAATTAATCATTTTTAATTTAATTATTTTTTAAAAAACATTTCAAGCATTTATTTTTAAACCTTCAAATAATTGCATCTTGTGCACTAGTTGTGAAGCCCTCGATTTTCAATCGTAACTATTATCGTATACCGACTATGTATTATTTGTGACTACTTTATCGCGTCATTTTGATGGATTAATGTTAATAATATTTTTGCATTTTGTTGTCATTTTAATTATTTGATCAACTATTTGTTTAATTATTGATCATTTATTATTTTCTATTCTATGTTTAATGATCACTTGATTGATCATTATTGTTATTTGTGTATTTAGTAGACACATTAGAATTTTAAGAGACCTATTTTATTTAGTGACTTGTATCCTATAGAAATAAGAATTTGATTTGAAATAAGTAGTTATGAGACTTATAAGTGATTATGGGAATCACTATTAATTTGGAGATTGATATTATACACCTATTATCATCAATTTTGGGACAAAAAAAATATGGATAACACATAATTAACCATAGTGGACGGCCATGAGCAATTTTTGGTATAGAAATACTTCTCAATTCTTATACACATACATAATTATACACAATTATACCCAAAAATCCTACACATATTTTTTTTTTTTTTACCAATATCTTCCCCACAATTTCCCATATTATTCCCACTAACTAAATATTCTTCTCAAATTCCTCCCCATCCATCCTCACCAATTCAACCCATACTTTAACTAACTGAAGTTTAGCATCCTCAAGTTTAAGATCATCTCTTTTTTCTCACCAAATCAACCAATCAAACAAGGTGGGTGGAAAACATTTTTAAACCTCTAGTAATTTTATGAAAATGCATGTAGTATCTTGAAAATCTTAAGATATATAATAAATATGTATTTCATGTATATTTTAAGATGTGAAATTCCAAAAATTTCTCAAGTGATGCTTAAAATTCCAATTATTTCTCAAGTAATTTAATGACTTATAGGATGAATTCTTGTATGATATGTAAATTCATGTTCATGTACTTAAAAATTCATGTTTCAATTGCCCTATATTATGTAGAATTCGTGCATAGTTGGATAAATTATAATGTTTGGACCTTAAATGCAAAAATGGCAAAATTGGTGGACTTTATTGCAAGAAAATAAAATTTAAGGCACCCCTATGTAAATACTCGATTTTGGAACTGTACTTATATTTAAAAATAATATTTTGACATAATAATAAAGTTTTATAGGTTTTGAGATAACAAAAATCAACCCTTTAAAGCCCAAGGACTAGATTGTAATTTCTTTTTGAAAGTTTAAGGGCTAAAATGCAATTTTCGAAACTGTACCAGCATTACTTTTAAAATTTAAAAAATTCAACTTTTAAGGACTGAAAAACACATATTTTGAATGTATTCCAAAAATTAAAATGTTTTGAGTTAAGAAAAGCAATTTTTGTAAAATTGGAGGACTAAAATGTAAAATACTAAACTCAAGGACCAAAATGAAATTTTCAAGACTTATACAGTCCATGTACCTGAAAATATACTTTGACCATGATTTTATAACATTTTGAACTGATGGTTCAAATTTCATAACAATTGGACCCCAAATAAGCCTTTAAGGACAAAAACTTAAAAATTGGACTAGAATTGAATTTTAAAACGTTAAGGACCTAAACTCATACTTTTTCAAAACTGATTTTGTCCCAATAATCTACTGACCTATGTGATATTTTAAAATTATAATCACATTAAAAGCCCCTCCGATTTGTGAGATCTGAATATTTTAAACTTGGGGCCCGAAATGATAATTTTGATAAAATTAGGGCCAAAATGAGAATTTATCAAAACTTCGACCCCAAACTTTTGAAAACTTGAATCTCTGGACAATTTGGATAATTTAGGAACTGACCTTATAATTTTACGAGGTCGAGACAAAAACTTATTTAATTTTAAACCGATAAAGTTTAGTTTTTCCAAAACGAAGCTAATTGTAAAATTTTCTTTTAACAAGGACATCAAATTAATTATTTCCCTCATTATAACCCTGGTACTACTGACTTATACATTTATATTTGATATTTAACTTTCTTATAATTTTCCGTGACTTAACGGATCCCCTTGACCGCATAATACGCGTTCGCGGGATGACTTCCTCGCTTTATGACCTTGAACATACAACGTGGCATATATCCCACCTAAATCACCAAACCACCGAAGATTAGTTATCCTCCGATAATTAACTTCATTCAATAATTACTCGCCAATGCCGATAAACGCCACGTGCAAATTTCGCATAATTATATTTGTACCGCTTTTTTAAAATGTTATACTGATCGCTTTGTTGACATGTTATAATGTTATATCCATGTATATCTACTTGCTTGAGTCATTTTAGTGTGTCGAGCTCACGCTTGAGTGGACCAATCGATAGAACCGGACAGGCTGATCGCTATTCCACTCTCCTGCCCCATCATCCTAATCCTATCCCTGGCGGACGAAGTGTCCAACGGGAGAAATGGGTCGTAGTACTTGATGTATAATCGCGATTATGATAATTCGGGCCTTGCAAGCCATTACTTGTTTTGATTGTCGTGCCTATGGCGTGATGGAGAGGCCTTGTGCCAATGCTTGGAGAGTCATAAGGTAGAACGAAGGAATCACTGTCTGATCCATACGATTCTGGAGTTACTTGGACCGGACTGCTTGTTTGGGTTGGTGCTACACTTAGTACGTAACCACTACTTGACCTGCTTGGAAATTAACACATAGTGTCTGTATGTACATGAACTTCTTTCATCAAAACTGTATAAGTATATTATTTGAATATCATGTCGCTTGCAAACTGTGTGTGATACACGCATCATAACTCACGTATTTTTCACATAACTGTTTTCTTACATCTATATATATCGCCACACATTCACACTATCACCCATCCACTGAGAATTTTTATCTCACCCCCTCCTGTTTTTAAATGGCTAAATGAAGAAGGACCCATATGGAGATGTGGACTGAGTAGACCAAACCACGGAGTGATCCATTTTCGTGTTATCCGAGCTTTGTGGATCCTGTTTACCATTTTTGTTGGACTATTTTATTAAGCTGTAATTTTGAGGGTGTAAGACCTTTGGACAATTTAAGTTTGAATTCGGGGATGTAATTTAGATACTTGACATTTTAGACTTTATTTTGTAATCCGCTGCTGTTACTCTATTTTATTTGGGTTTATGCTTGATGATTGTCTAGACTACTTGGCTTAATTTCTGTTTAAGTTTTTGATCGCGTCATGGTCCCGTTTGGGGCGAATTTAGTTTAAGTGGTATTAGAGCTCGGTTAGTAAGATGGAAACTTACACCGAGCTAACTCGTGATAGGTTTCGTTGCCTTGATTGGGTACCGCTACTAGATGGCCTAAGTTGAATCTTGGGACGACTATTTGAACTCTTTTGGGTTGTCATATTGTTAAAATATCCGGATATTCTTCGGTTTGACGTTAGGTGATTTAGAAATTTCTTGATTTGAAGGTTATAATGCCCTGATATGATGAGACTTGAAGGATATAAGGTCATCACTTGACAATATATGATTTGGTTACACGATATAGTATGGAATCTAGATGCCTAATGATATTAATTTGGAGAATGATAGTGTGAGAATGACTAAGTATGATTTACCGATGATGCATTTGCTCTATTCATCCCAAATCCTTGTACAAGCTTAAGTATGGGAATCTGACTTGCGGTTTGGGTATCACGGATAAGATACGTCAAGGATATGAATACTACATGATCTCAACTAGATGTCGCCACTAAGTATTTCGTAAGTTATAATGTCTAAGTTACGAACTGGGTTTAGATGATGATTATCTAGGATTATTCAGACTACTATTGCGATTCATACACTTATATGATATTTGATATGGTTAATTAAATGAGTTGGTTGATTGTGACTTAGTTGTCAATAATATAAGTAGTGATTAACTAATGATGGGATGGATACTAGTACTTTATATAAGGTATTTAAGAAGCGCGACTTTATCTGGAATGATGAAGGTCCGTGTGGATATAGGAAATTGAGATCACTATCAAGGTTTTAGTAGGAACGAATCCTATACGATTTTGGAAATGATTGGTGAGGTCTTGACTATTATATATTGGTGGATAGAAATTTTGGGTTTACCTTATACTTTTAACGATGAAATATACAATCAATTGTTCAAGGAAAGATACGACGATTTGAATAAGTGTCGACTATTTTGTAGATCAAGACTATTGTTATGAGTACCACTTTCTTAAGTGAATGAAATATTGACTAGCTGTAACAAAACAATGATATATTCGGGATTTGGATTATAAGATGTATATTTCGAGCTAATAATTACGGAATAGTAAATTAGAGCGATATGTGGAGTATATATGATTGGTTAGCGATAATTGAATAATGATGCAGATCTTACGGATCATATGAATAGGGCACTATGAATAGTGTCTGTTATGCGATAACGAGAAGAAATTTTGAATAACACTAAGGTTATTGGAGATACTCTTGCGAATAATTTTAGAAGTTGGTGATGTGAAAATGGATCGGAAATGAACACCCCTAGATCGCGTAAGTTTGATGCTAAGATTATGATAGCTCGTGCATGAATAGATACATTAAGTATGAATCTCGTCTTGAATTTGAAAGAAATTATTTTAGAAGAGAATTTGGGGACCAAATTCTTTTAAGGAGGGGAGGATGTGAAGCCCTCGATTTCCAATAGTGTTTAAGCGTGTAACTATTGTCGTGTACCAACTATGTATTATTCGTGACTATTTTATCGCATCATTTTGACGGATTAATATTAATAATATTTTCGCATTTTGTTGTCATTTTAATTATTTGATCAATTACTTGTTTAATTATTGATCATTTATTATTTTCTATTCTATGTTTAATGATCACTTGATTGATCATTATTGCTACTTGTGTATTTATTAGACACCTTAAATTTTAAGAGATATATTTCATTTAGTGACTTATATCCTATAGAAATAAGAATTTGATTTGGAATAAGTGATTATGAGACTTATAAGTGATTATGGGAATTACTATTAATTTTGGAGTTTGATATTATACACCTATTATCATCAATTTTGGGACAAACAAAAAATATATAGATGCCACATAATTAACCATAGTGGACGGCCATGAGCAATTTTTGGTATAGAAATACATCTCAATTCTTATACACATACACAATTATATACAATTATACCCAAAAATCCTGCACATATTTTTTTATCAATATTTCCCCCACAATTTTTCACATTATTCCCACTAACTAAACATTCTTTCTCAAATTCCTCCCCATCCTATCCTCATCAATTCAACCCATATTTTGACTACACCATATGTTCCCCATGCAAGAACATCATACAATCCTTAACCAAAAACAATCCTCTCTCACACTCCCTCAAGTTTTCGGCCATATTTATACCTTATTGTACCAATTGACTAAAAAATATCACAGTTTTCTTAGTGCAGTTTCTCAGCAGCCAATGTCATCTTTTTGTGACATTTCATATTGGTTATCTACCACCAACCTGTAGTAGCAAACCATAAAGAAACAAAAAACAACAAATTTATAGAAGTACAGAATATCTAGAAAAAAGCAGAACTTAAAAACAACTAAAAAAAGTTCACATACTAAAAAAGCAGCACTTCTATTTACATAAATATGCATTATGACACTAACAGAAAAGAAACAAAAAGGAAAAACATAATCAAAAACCACTTTTGCGGAATCAAACAACCTTCAGTCCAAAAATAAAGCTTCCAAATAGTCATCAACATAAGCTAAGCATGGCCAATGATCAGTTCTAATCCGAACCAGAGTTGAATAATCACAAAATTCCTTTTGAAAAAGAAGATGGAATCTTGGTGGAAGAAATACCAAAATCTGAAAGTAACCAATATTTTTCCTTCTCGTTGGGATTTGAACCCCTCCCTCATCTTCATCACCCAAGCAATTAAGATAAAGTGGCCCTTTAGAACTAGTAGGTGAACAAGTTACATCAAATGAAAAATCTGAACTAAAATCCTTCCACAAAATATCCTTGATCACACCTCCAACTTTCACCATAACAACAAGTTGTTTACCAATAATACAAACAACAAAAGATGCCAGGTGACGTTCAACAGCTTGAACCAAAGATGTCAGAGGAACTTCAAGATGTTTTACTGACCGAGTCCCACTTATTGCAGAAACTCCTTTTCCTCCTTTCAAAACAAAGGTTTCTCTACCAGTGCTACACTACAAAAAAAACAATGGAATTCCAACGAAAGAAATCAGTTGGTATTTGGCCAATTTCCATTGGAATTATCGATTCCAACAGAAATTCCAATGAAAAAGCACCATTGGTATAATGGCTGTTGGAATGATAAAATTCCAATGAAAATTCCTATGGAAAAATATCCCAACAGTACCAAATGGTTTTGCTTATCGTTGGACTTTCTGTTGGAATTTTCTAACGGTATGTTGTAGCATTGGAATTTCTATTGGAATTTTGAAAATTGCAACAGTTTTTTATTCCGCTGGAATTATTTCATTGGAATTTGATTGATTTCTTGTAGTGCTAGATGATGACTCGCAGGCCTCCCATAATGCATTAAATAGGTCCACATAATAACTAGGTACATCATCATCTTCGGCCAAGTCATCTGGAAGAATAGCTCTGAGGAACATATCCTCAATCCCCACAGAGATACTATGGAGCTGTCCCCGGATTATCTGACCATTGTCAGCATTTGATTCAATAAAAACGTCCACCAAACCGGGCATTGGTTCACGTGGCTCTAATTCTATACATACAGGAGCTTTGAAGTTTTCTTCTTCCGCATGACCATTCTCCACTGGAACAATCGCTAATGAATCATTTTGAGTCACGGGTTTATCATTTTTGGGAGGTGAGCCAAAAAGGAAAGGAATAGGAAATGACGAAATAGGTCCATATGGTGCAGTAGAAGTGAACTTAAGAATCGTAGCGTATATTGCAGGAAGTTTGTCCACTCCATCAAACACATTAGCTGCTGTATTGGTTTCCCATGTACCACTGAGTGCCTCTGAGTCAATCTCAGACTACATGAAATCTTAATCCTGATCCCTGGCATATGTCTATAATCAGGAATAAATGAAAAATGCCTTCTCAGTTTCCTGACAATCATTGAAATTTTTGCATCCATAACGCATAGAGGCTCTTTCTGTTGATGAAGCATTTCACTTTCTGAGATAATATTGCCACTCATAGTTATGCCAGTGTCCGTTTCATCGCTAGGTGATTCATTGTCCCTGATGCCTTCAAAAAAGCCAGACCTGTCAGGATTGATGCCAAAATTAGGAAGAGACGGGGACCATGACTGCTTTACCAATAAAGGCATCACACGTTCAATATGGATATAAGAAGCGATATTGCCAGTTCTCTTAGGGTAAGATAAAGCTTGAGGAAACTGAAGATTAAAGAATGCGCCAGAATGAGTAGATGGAGATATCCCAGGCAAATTTCCACCCATGTTCAGTATGTGTTTGAGCTTCTTTCCTGGTACACAAATAAGCATCCGCAGGTAAAATCTGCAATAGACAACTATCAATGAGAAAATATTTCATTGTGCTAATATGATGAGCAAAATAAACCATCTGGGTTGCTAATTGGCTCAACATTTTTCTAGTAAGTAAAGCTTTAACCATGTTAATCATATTTCGATATCCTTCATTAATCAAAGAGGTACATAAATAATAAATTATATTAAATAAAAGGGAGTGGGGTAGGGGGATGAAAATCTAATTTGTATTTTGCATTGTCTCGAACCTCCAAACAGGAAAATAAAGACTAGTAGATGCAAGAAGTTTAGATAATCGAGTAAATAAGCTAGAGCTGCGGTGGTGGATCAGCATTGTTTGGCAAATGCTAAGAATTTTACTGCCATGACGCCAAGATTTCAACCCTGTATCAGGGCCGTGTTTCTCTACAAAGAATATTGTGAATCTCATGAGGAATTCTAATAGCCCACTAGGTGAAACTTTATCACTTTTAATAATTCTCTCAAATATGGGGAAATAAGATCCAAGGTTGTAGTCTTTTTTTGAGTTTTGGAAGCAGATGCTTATCCAGGGTTTCAAGAAGATGCTATCCCAACCAGTGGTGTTTGTGGCATCCCAACAAGCGATCAATGCATGCAACAATTACTGGAACTAATCCCTTAGATTCTGAAGTTGAGTCCACCAACATCTTCTGCAAATTAAAAGGTAATGTCATCATATTGCATATTCATGATACAATAATAAACAGAGCACTCAAGAAAACATCACCTATACTTGCCAGTGGTAAAAATATCAAAATTTAGGTCAAATGCATGAATGCTATTTATATGGGAGTTGGCCAAAACTTTCAAGTACCATATAATAACATGCATCGAAGGTGATCAATTCTTCTACCCAAGTGAACATATATAGAACTATTCTTTGGTTTCTTGGACAAGCTTTCCTCTCTTGTTTCAATGTTTAGAAATCGACATAAATACAAATCCACTATAAATGCATAAATGCATGCATTTTTACATAGTATTTATTTGCAAAGCTTCTATACTCAGGCTAATGTATAGTTTAGAAGTCCCAATTAAATACCTATGAGACCTAGAGTCTCAATCTTAATTTCTCATTGTTGTGTGGGGAAAAGAAATGATTCAGTTACATAGCAACCATGGAAGACTGCCTGGTGCCCATTTCTGGAAGAGAGTTTTTTCATTTCTCGCCAAAAGAAATGATTCAGTTACATAGCAGCCACGGAAGACTGCCTGCTAGCCCATTTCTGGAAGAGAGTTTTTTCATTTCTCGCCATAAGACATATTCATTTCAATCCTTCAAGTCCAATTTGACCCGACACAGAGCTTTATATGAGAGTTGAAAAAGTGTCAGTTTTTGTGTACTTTTACAATTGCCCTTGTAAGTAATGATTGAGAGCTGGAATGTCACGTCATTAGTTTATTTGAGAGGGAAAAATACATTTTAGGAAATGAAATCTTATTTTCGGACATCTTGAAAAGTAAATGAGATTTGGATAGAAGGATTTTGTACAGATATACCCTGATTAGCGGATTGAATAGGAGAGAAACATTGATAACAGGAAAAATTTGCAAAACAAAACATGAAACTAAAAGAGGAAAGAAAGAAAATAAAGGAAAGAAAGAAATGAACTTTGGCTGGAGAACGCAGAACTTGGGAGTAATCACAAAAAGAAAGTTAGGAAGAAAGGTTGAGGCATCATTCCTTCCAAAGCAATTTAAACAGGTAGAGGAGGCTTGTTTAAGTGCTGTTTATGCTGCAGAAGCTACCAGCCTACCACTGACCAGACGGAAGATGCATTTTTGGGTGACGATGGTGACGGGAAGGTAGATTCTGGTGCAGAGACTTGTTGATATATTGTATAATATAAACTTAGTGGCAGCATAGTGCCTTAACTTTAGGTTGTAATGTTTCTTCTTTTCTTTAATTTCTGGGAATGGTTAGCTTAGCTCTTGCCTATATAATGTATAATTTCATCAAGATTAACTCACAAGAAACATTCAAATTTTCTCATGGTATCACAGAGCAGGTTCTTAAAACCTAGTCTCCCTATTTCTTCCTCCTAGTTTTTTTTCTTTTCTGACCAAACCCTAACCTTTCCCATTTTTTTCTTTTTTTCCCTTTTTCTTCCCAGTTTTACTGTCTGCCCCAGCCCACCACACCCGAGACTTCTTCCGGTGACACGTTCCAACTGACCTCACTCGCCACACATCGACCGACCGGACCTTAAAGCGCCATCGTCTGAATCGCATCAGGAGTAGTGCAAATAAACTCATTCAGTCATTTGTAACCTGCCATAACGAATGCGATCTAACCATGATTTTGTGGGTCACTTTACGGGTTTAAACCCACATACTGATTCCATTTCTTTGTGTCCATTTGGTTTTTGACCTCAAGAAAGTCTTTTCCGCCGGACGACTCGTAGGAGGTGAGAAGGGCTATTAGTTCATTTAATCAAACACACACCCATGACATGCCCAACTAATATATATTAGCACTGTGAATTTTTTTTATAATATTAGTGGAAAATAAGAAAGGATTTTGGTTAATGAAAATTACGTACAACAAAGTACTATACTGTAACAAAATATTTTTGCAACATACTGAACCAAATTATAAATTATGGTTTTATATAAAATAGGAAACTTGGTTTGAGTTTGGATCCACTTTTTTATAGAATGCACATTCCAAGCAGACTCCGTTTTTGGGTGTTTAGTGAAGAGGTTTGACAGCACCTGCATTAATTGCTTCAATGGATGCACATAATATGTTGTGCTCAGCTGAGATTGTAGATGTGATGGAGTATGATTTAATTTTGTTTTACCAGTGGATTGATAAATTAGCACACTCCTCTAAGGCACAGAATTATAGAGTAAGCCATCTTCAACTTTGTTTAGATAGCAAAGTTTACAGGCAAGAAAGAAAGGCTAGCTGCAATGATGATGGTGGTTCCAGTAAAGGTCATTCAGGTAAGTTTGCGTTGCACAAAAATAGTAAAGCAATCCAGAGACTTAAGCAATTTTCCCCTTAAGTACCAAAGGTTGATAATTTACCATATCCAATTGGACATATTTGAGCTTAGCATCCAATGAGCCCAATGAAAAAAGGCAGTCTAGCATCTCAAAGGCAGCAAGAAGGTTCTGGATGATCTTTAGACTGCCAAAATAACTCACAGTATTCTATATAATGCCATATAAGAATCCATGTTAATAGACTCATTAAGTGGCAATACAAGCCCACATCATATTGTCTAGTATTAAGTAGTAACTGTCTAGTCCATATTTCAAGGCTCGATAGACAACATTTAAGATTTGCCTGGTTCACATCAAGTAACTAACACAGAACAATTTGAACTAAAATTAAGCAAAGCACAAAGCCAACTTTGAGCAAGAGAAATAATATTTCCTATGCATTTTGCAACTCAATACTATAATCATGTGAACAAGCCTTTCTTTGATAATTACATGTGTGAAGGGGCTGAATCAAGGTTCAACTCATAAATTGTATAATCAAACAAGTTCACTCCATTTTAGTAAGTTCTTTTCTCTATTATATTACATCAATTAAATACAGAAATTATCAAGAAAATTCTAAAAGTTCCAAACTCAAAATTTTCATAACAGTGCTATCATAATCAACTGGGTATTGCTTTATAGGAAGGCATGCTAATAATATTGGCCTCAGTTTTAATGTTTCAAAAGATCTTAACATATCAAATTTGAATAATAACTAAACAATTTTTTAAGACCATCTCAGAAAGCCAAAAACTTGATAAGGGGAATAAGAACCAGAAACAAAGATTCCAAATGTATATATACCTGTAAGGTGTTAAAGATTTTCGACTCAATAAGAGTACCAACGGAAGAAGGAGCATCAGAATGTGGTGATCCACCAATTAGAAACTTATGGAAGACGCGAAATGCCACTGCAGTTTCCGTGCTCCATGGAGACAGTCATTTGAAAGCTGATACAGAAACAAGACCATCTTTAAATAGAGTCACTTGATACAACCCCTTATCCACCACCACACCCTTTAGACCACTTGCATCTCCAGGATTACAGATCAAACTCGAGCAATATGCAAGCAAATCAAGCTTCAAGGCTTTAATAGCCAGTGGATCGAAAATTGTAGGATAAAATCTTAAGCTCATATTAAGGATACTTCTATTTTTTGCCTCATCCTCACCCACTATCTAAGCAAAGAAGCCCAAAATCCAGTGGAGTCCCAATAACCTAAAAACCAGATGGTGTCGGGGTTCTTTCGACAATAACATTGTGCGAGAAGCTACTTCAAGTTCTTGTCCTTCAAAAGAATCCAAAAACTTGAAATAAATTCCCAAAAAATATGGCAAAGCAATGGCTCGAACGTGTAGAGCAGCCATGAGAACTGCACCCTCAACAAAGAAGCCTGAAGTTCCAACTGTTCAACTATAGGAATTATAGCAACCATAAACTCCACCAATCCAAATGGAGTTAAATATTATGGGCACTCAAGCAAAAACGCAACCACTCTCCTCAGTTCTTTGTAGCAAATCTCTTTCTCCTTCCACACAAAATCCGAACCAACCCCATCAATCAAAAACTGGGGGACACTGAATGGGATCAAAGGGATCGTAGCATTACTCATACACAAAATACTAGTGCCATTAAGCTTCAGATTGACCACATTGAGTATGGTTGTGGACAACAATAGAACACACCATTGGGAAACGTGAGTCCGCTCGCTTTGGCACAACAACCACAAATAGGGAGTTATTTCGGAGAGCAAACAACAAAAAGCCAGCTCCAATTGGCGCAAACATTCGCATGCGACGCCGCGCCTATGACAATGGAGGATGTGATTGGGGCGATTGGTAATAGTCAAAATGAGCTCAACAAGATCACGAAGTGGAGAGCCGCTGATTAATTCATCGTTATCCAATAGAGATGTGATGAAAATTGCGGTGGTGGAGATGAGGAATTGGTCCTTGAGAGCAAACGGGTCACTGGGGACCGAATGACTGAGTGAAGGGTGTCGATGAGGCGGGATAAAGAGGAGGATGGAAGCAGTGAATCATTACGGGAGTGGTGCTCGAGGAAAGTGAGGAGGTTAAGTTTGAGTTGGATGGTAAAATCTTTACGGAGAAGGGAGGAGATACAGAGGTCGAGTACAGAAGCACCGCTGGACCAGCGGTGAAGGCGAGCCGCGCCGCCCAGCACCGACTCCCATTCCATCGGAGAAAGGAGTTTCCCTGCATTGTTGTACCCTTAGCAAGGATACATGATCCCTTTTCCATTTATGGACCATAGTCAAATAGACCCTTTTTTTTCTAAGGGATAAAAACCCTAATCCTCCCAAACTAAACCAGTTTTTACAGACGCCCTCTGGACTTTAAAAATTACAGTTTACCCCTCAGTTTTGCAAAAAATTTGCACTTTGCCTAAAAATCCAGATTTACCCCTATGGATATAATAGTTTGTTTTTATTCTGCCCTCTAAAGTTTAAAGTTGTTGCATTTTACCTCTTAAGTAATAAAATTCATCACATCTTTTATATTTACTCTTACTTGATCTTGCGATCCACAAAATTGGTATCAGGGCCTAGGTTTATTAAAAAATTTAAGTTAAATTTATTATATTTATGTAATTAATAATTGATGAGAGGAATTATCTCCTATAACATGGATCTGGACAATTGTCCAAGATGTATACATTTTAGGAGATATCGCCAAATTTTAGCGATGTATGCACAAGAACACTAGGATAAGATAACATACTAGGACAATTAATATGTTGAAAAGGTACTCGCAGGAGCCAATAAGAAAACCTTGAGACAATGCAAAAAACAAAAGTGAGGTATTATCTGAATTACCTTATGTAAATCAAATATTACTTGTGGATTTGATAAATCATCAGGAAGAAGTCCATCAAAATCAAAATCAAAATCATGATTCCTGATGGAATACCAACATGGAGCGGATACTTCCCGACACATCTAAGTTCTCCCAAGACCTTAGAGAAGTCTAAAAGACGGTGTAGAATTATGGCAATCGCCATAATAATCTACAAATACAAGTTCATCAGATCCAAAACTAGATGGAGACGATGACCAAATATAAGAAGGAAAGTCTTGAAATCCTTCGTAATATTCAGAAGAGGGTCAAGAATGTGGAGGACATACCAAGTTCATCCAGAGAAAAGAAGTGTAGAAATTTAGGAACAGTACCCTATTTACATCAAACTGGGAAACCAACCGAAGTTGTACGATGCATGACAGAAGATGAAAAGCTCATTGCTATCATAAAAGGAAAATTCGTCACAAACCAAAGGTGACGGATATGGAGAAGATTAATCTTGAAGATCTACATGACTTTGAAGAATCCTTCGCGGGATTATGAATTATAGATTTAAAGATTAATACAGGGGATGGATCTACAACTTTGGTTACTTGTGACCAAAGACCACCACCACTAGTCAATCCCAACGTATATTTACCAAAATTTTCGAATACATTACATTAAAAATCATATGAAAGAATTTTTTCTAACAATATACGAAAAACATATATAAATGTTTGATAAGATAGAATCTTAATTATATAAAATAAGTATTCTGAAAACAATTCGTCGTAATTGATGATGCAAGATTTTATACGAGATTATGTATAAACTACCTCCTAATTATATATATTTTATATTATATACTATAACATTTATAATATTATATTTTATTCTTAAAAATAAAAATTATTCTGTAAAACTATTAGTGATTAAAAAAAATATTTTAATAAAAACCCTAAAGGTATTTGTAATGACACAAAATCTTTTTATATATACCATGAGCATATATAATTTTATTGATAAGATAATTAATTAATATTAGACAAAAACTTGTATAAGACGAAGCTTCACGTGGTCCCTCTCCTTTCTCTCTCCTTGCTCCCCCTACTCTCTCATCTCTCCTCTCTCTCTCCTGACCTCCTCACGTCCAATTCTCTAATGGTCTCACTCTCTCTCTTTACATCTCACTCCTCTGGTGGTCTCTCTCTCTCTCTCTCTCTCTCTCTCTCTCTCTCTCTCTCTCTCTCTCTCTCTCCCCACACACCCCTCATCTCTCTCTACACGCATGAAACAAAGGAAAAATATGAAAAATAAAGTATCACTTCTTATAAAAAAAATCACTAGTTACGAAAGTATTACATTTAGACTAAAAACAAATCACCTTTAATTAAAATAAAGTATCACCTTTTATGAAAAATATCACTTTTTATTAAGAAAATATATCACTTTTTATAGAAAATGTATCACTTTTTAACCAAAACAGAGCATCACTTCTTATGGAAGAAGTATCATTTCTTTTTAAAAAAAGTGTATCACTTCTTATTAAAAAAAGTATAACTCTTAGTTAAAAAATGTATTATTTTTTAGAGGAAAAACACTAAACCCCCAAATTATACGATTTTTTACACTTTACCATCTAAACAAATTTGTTTTACACTTTACCATACAAACTATACAAGTTTTGCGGTTTTGCCCTATAGCGGTCCACCGCGAATATTCTCTCGAATATTCTCCACTTGCCCTCCACGTGAGGGCAAAACCGTCTTTACCTAAAATTCAAACATAAGTAGTTACACTTTACCATCCAACTTTGTTAAGAATTTCACTTTGCATCCGAACTTTGCGCATTTTTACTTTGCCATATCAATTTAAGAAAATTAAAAAATTATGTCTATATACATTTATTCATCTTATTTAATACATAAAAAACACAAAAATAAGTTTAAACCATATTGAGAGAGAATCGAAATAGAAAATTTAGCATATACAAAATTTACTTTTATGTTATATATATATAATTAATTATTTTTGCATTATAATTTATTTTTTGCATACTAAAATTAAAAAAATACTAAATAGATATTATAATTATGATTACAATATTTATTTTCTTTTATTTATTTATTTTTTTTTGCAAAATTTTGATTTACCAAAGTACCGACCAAATACAAAATAAAATTATGGTAAAAGTTTGAGTAGAACTCGATATTTTAGAACAATATTCAATACGATGCATACCGAATTTTCTATTTGATTATGATTTTTGTTCGTTCACCAAATACCGATTGAGTTTAACCTCTACTTGTAAGAGTACGAGAGCAATGTAGTGTGGATAATCGACTAAAGTTGTCTCACAAGAAAAGTTTAGCCAAGCGTGTAATTATTTAAATTTTTTAAAATAAAAATAATTCTTTAACACTATAATCAAGTTTTGAATATGCAATTAAAAATTGAACTAAGAATTAAAAGTGCATATCTAAAGCAACACCACATTATAAAATTAGGGTGAAATCAATATAAAAATTTCTAAACCTTTGAACATTTCAAAGATGTCTAAACCACCAAAAACAAAAAGATATCAATGATATTTGTACCCACCTTAATCATAAACCTAAACCCTAAAATAATAATATTTTGTATATATTACTAAGGTAAATATTAATTAAAATTTTCTTTTACGAATAAAATTTTTTCAAAAAAAAGATAAACAAATGTATATACACATAATATTTTTAATTTTCTTAAATTGATATGACAAAGTAAAATTTGTGCAAAGTTCGATGGCAAAATGAAGTTCTTAACAAAGTTCGGATGATATAGTGTAACTACTTCTATTTGAATTTTAGGAAAAGACGATTTTGCCCTCACGTGGAGGGCGTCTTAGGAATATTCGGAGAATATTCCACCGATGACCACTATAGGGTAAAGTGCAAAACTTGTATAGTTTGTATGGTAAAGTGTAAAGAAAATTAGTTCATATAGTAAAGTGCAAAAACCGCATCGTTCGGGGTTTATTGTTTTTTTCTCTTTTTTATTAAAAAAATACCATTCTTATTAAAAAAATATCACTTCTTATTAAAACAAAATTTACTTTTTATTAAAAAAAAAGAAATAACTTTTTATTAAAAAATATCATTTCTATTTAAAAAAGTATCACCTCTTATTAAAACAAATATCACTTCTAATTAAAACAGAAAGGTATCACTTTTTATTAAAAAAAACCAGTTCTACTCCGAAAAATATACATTTTTAGAGTAACAAATTTGATGTGAAAAGTATTACAGTTATAAGTGAAAAGTATTATATTTTTATGATATTTTTGTATGTAAAAACACACACACACACACACACACACACACACACACATATATATATATATATATATATATATAGAGAGAGAGAGAGAGAGAGAGAGAGAGAGATGGGGTAGGGGGATGAAAATCTAATTTGTACCTTGCATTGTCTCGAACCTCCAAATCAAGAAAATAAAGACTAGTAGATGCAAGAAGTTTAGATAATCCAAAGAAATAAGCTAGAGTCTGCGGCGGTGGATCAACGTTGTTCGGCAAATGCTAAGAATTTTACTTTGCCATGACGCCAAGATTTCAACCCTGTATCAGGGCCGTGTTTCTCTACAAAGAATATTGTGAATCTCATGAGGAATTCTAATAGCCCACTAGGTGAAACTTTATCATTCTCAGAAATTCTCTCAAATATAGGGAAATAAGATACAAGGTTGTAGTCTTTTTTGTGTTCTAGAAGCAGATGCTTATCCAGGGTTTCAAGAAGATGCTATCCCAACCAGTGGTGTTTGTGGCATCCCAACTAGTGATCAATGCATGCACCAATTACTGGAACTAATCCCTTAAATTCTGAAGTTGAGTCCACCAGCATCTTATGAAAATGAAAAGGTAGTGTCACCATATTGCATATTCATGATACAATAATAAATAGAGCACTCAAGAAAAACATCACCTATACTTGCCAGTGGTAAAAATATCAAAATTTAGGTCAAATGCATGAACACTACTTTTGGGTTACTTGAGGATTTTCGTATGTTTTGCGGTAGGATAGATTGGGATAGATTTTTGTTTCGAAATTATAGGACATATGAGGTGCTTACACTTGAATTTCTAAGTACCTTAGAATTGATAAAGGAGTGGAGGAAACGTAATTTGATTGGTATTCGATTCCAGATGGTGAATGAACCGAGGGAGCTCATGATTGAGCAGTTGAATGACATTTACCAAACCGCGGTGCATGGGGTGGAGGCACATGATAATTTTAAAATTCATGACTTTTGGAAGGCAATTACAGGACGTCGTATCTATATGGGAGAGGTTCCAAAGGCTCACTTATTTGAAATCTCGTGTTTGGGTATGTGCATAAGGTGTTAGCTGAGACAGTGTTTGCACGTGGAGATAGCAAGGGGTGTCATGTTCTAATGAGCTATTCATTTTATGGTGTATGATTTAAATCGAGGCGCTCCAATTCATGGGCATTCATAGCAAGATAGTTTGAAAAGGTGAGAAACTAGAGGAAGGGAGAGATTTGTATTGGGGTTGATTACCCCTATTGTTGATAATCTTGACGTAGATTGCACGGTATAATGTTGAAGAGGTAGAAGGATTGATAATACCCTAATCTCAATGAAAATGATAAAATTTGATGGGTGTGACTATTGGTTGCGATACGGGGACAATACCCGATTTAAACTCCCCAATCTTGGAGCTACTGTGATTAATAATCATCAGAATTGGCTCATGCGTAGTGAGCATTTAACTTTGGAGGGCCTAGCAGCAGAAAAGGAAGACGAGCCTCAGAAAACAGCAGATATACTAGAGTCCTCGTTGACAGGGATGGTCCACACAGGATATGGATGAAAGCATTAAACGGTTGGAGACCAACATGGGCACGTTGATGGACGAGTCATATCAGTTGGTAGCCATGGTGGTTGAGTATCAAGAGGAGAATCGGAGGTGACATCAATCGACGCCAACAACATATGTATAATATGATGTATCACATGGATCAATGACATATTCATCAAGGCCACTATCATCCGCTGTCTCCGCCACAGTAGACTGATGTAAGTACTTATCGTGCTTATCTTATTACATAAAATAATATAAGTTTAGGGGGTTGTCGAGGATGCGTGATATTGTATTGTTGCATATCATATAGGACTTGCATGTCGGAAAATATAGAATTTTGCATAAGTCTTTTTTATTTAGTAGGCACGTTTATTGTTTTCTTATGTTTACAACTTTCATTTGAGATTGGTAGAGACATAGATAAGGATAGTTGTGTCTTTTGTGAATAACTATGGATATTTGATCTTATGAGGAAACATACTTCGTGTGCATGTGATGAAATTCGAGTAAAGATTTTTATTGCTTATATGGTATTGATTGAGAAAATTGGGTGTTTGAGCATGATGCGAAAAATAAGCCTGTGAGCTTTTGTGCCTGCACTGCTTTATCATATGCAGGCTTGTTTTTGTTGAGTGTATCATTTGTGTTGTAGAACTCTGGAACCTGATTTGGTATCTTTGTTAAGACCACGTGTTGCGCGAAAATTTTGAAGATGATTTAAGGCCCAAGAATATATGATTCCCTAGTTAGTCAATTTGAGTTTGTGCCGTATTTTATTGATAGCCACATTATGAGCCCTAACTCGATATATCTTTTGTCCTAAAACTTGAGCTTATAGAATTGAGTAAGTTGATAGAAGATGTGGTTGGAATTTGTAAGTATTGGTTAATGAGAATGGAAAAGAAAAGAAAAAGGAAGATAGTTTGAAGAAAAAAACCAATAACTGTGCTTGAAAAGGCAAAAGAAAAGGCCATGAAAAATTGATGAAGAAAGGTTGGGTTGAGAAGCTTATATTGAGAATAAACTCATAAATTGGGGCTTCTTGTATGAAATTAGTAGTTGATTCAACTATGATAGTGCTCTTACAATTATATTTGCTCAAGTTTGAGTCACTTTATCCATTTTTCCTACCCTAACCAGAGAGCCTTTGTTATAACCAAATGTAAAAGTCCTTTTTGATTCATAAATTGCACGCACTTGAGTGGTAGAGATGTGAGACGATTTGAAAGCCTATGGTAGTTCTCCAACATTGAATTGAGTTGAGCGTAAACACGTCCTTATATACTTTGAGTTTGAGAGATACACTTATCTGGTTAGTTTCGATGTCAAACACCCAAACGAGTATTGATTATGCCTAATTTGCAGCTGAGAACTTTTTAAGAATGATTTGCATGTGCATAGAAGAATAGGAACTTAATGACATTGTACATTTGTGGTGTTCTTGTGTTATTGAATTCGCCCCATTACATGTATTTATTCTTTCTTTATTTTTCCGAGGACGAGCAACGATTTAAGTTTGGGAGGATTTGATAAGTGGTTAATATGCATACATTTTATGGTGTATTTTGGGTTTATAAATGACGATCTTGCATGTATATCTAGTGTGTTTAGGTTAGTTTTTTGTTGCGCGTGATATTGTGGTTTTCTGGATATATTTGTAGGAAACAGAGCTAAATTGGACAAAAAGCGATAACATGGACCGAGCGGTACGTCAAGAGACAATGGACAAACGAAGACACGCAAGAAGCAAGGAAATATGAAGCACACGGCCTGACCGTACGCCTGGGTACGCCTGTGTGCGTGTGTAACATAGGTGATTGTTGGGAGCATTTCACACGACTAAACTGTTTCCATGGGTACGGTTGTATCCGATTGCAACATATACAGTTTTTCAAAAGTAGAATACACGACTAGTCGTGTTGGTGTGCATGACCAGTGCGAGATGCGACGTTATGCAGATTTTATTTCCTTATTAAGCGAGGACTGAAAAAGGGATCCAAAAAAGCACCTATACAGGGAAAATTAAACCTAGCAGCTGATGTAACCCATTAGAGAGAAGAAAAGACGGCTTGGAAGATATCTAAGAGAACAACACGAGAATTCTTTCAACCACGAAGGCACGAAGGCTCTAGATTGTGAAGATTGATTCGTCCATATTCGGGGGTTTTGTCATCATAGTCTAGAGCTTTTTAATTCATACTTTGTGTATGTTTAATTCTTTGTTTAAGAATTTGTCTATGAATTTGAAGACAATGATGTTAGGCTAATTTTTTATCAATTCTAGGACGTGATTGAGACTGTGGATTCATGTTATTTCTGATTTGATTGTTTCGTAGTATCTTTTCTCTTGGTCTATTTTTGAATTAGTGTGCTTATTTTTTGTGGATTATTTGACCAATAATTTGGATGTTTAAATAGTTAGATCATAATTCGATAGATGAGCTCTAACATTAGATAATGGATTTACAACATAAATGAGAGTAGAGTCGAGAGGCTTACAATATTTGTGGGGATTTTTATTTAATTCTTTACGCTTTTGGGACTTAATATTGATTGTTGAGTAGAAATGCTAGCAATTTGATATTAATCTACAGTTTGTTTTCTTTGAGAGAGAGAATAAACTATGATAGGAATTAAATCCATAGATACTGTGAAATTGGTTATTGCAAAACGTGAATTGGAAATAATATTGATGAAGCATGTCTAGATCATAGTCCTAGGATTGCCTTTATTGATTGATTAATTCTCGTCAGTTTGCAAATTTGATATTGATTGATAGTTTAATTCATTTTTACAATAGAATTTAGAACAACGAACTTTATTTTACGACCACTTCAATAAAATTGAGTTACGACATTTATAGTAATTTATGTGCTTTGAGTCAATCCCTGAGAAATATGACCTTGCTTGCCACTGTCTATTAACTACGCCATACACATGCGATATAACTTAATAAATTTTAGCAATCAAAAATCTAAAAAAAATAGTTTACCATGGATGTGGCCCAAAAAAGAATTCAGAATTAAAAAAAAAAACTCATTTACTGATCCAACTGGTAAAGAAGTTATGCTCAAATCAATGATTCATGCTCTTGTTAACTATGTTATTTCAGTGTTCAAGCTTCTCAATGGGATTTGGAATGCCCTTTGCAGAATGGCTTCGTCGTTCTGGCGGGGGGTTAATAATGAGTGACACCATAAAATTCATTGGGCTTCTTAGAGTAAAATGGCTAGGGCCAAGGATGGGTTAGGGGAGGGGGGCGACTGCGATTTCAGAATATTCAGGAATTTAATTATGCCCTCTTGGCCAAACAATTGTGGACGGTTGCTACTTAGCCTAATCTCCTCATGAGTTGAGTTATCAAAGCTGGATACTTTGCTAGAAATAATATATTCTTTGTGAGCTCTAAAGGAGGGGACTCTTGGCTTTGGAAATGGTGGATTTCTGCTTTGAAAACCTTAATGATTGGAACTAGATTTTGGTGGGGGATGAAAAATCCATTAAGATTTGGGAGTCCTTTTTGATCCCCCAAGAACCAAGTTTCAAACCATCTGTTCTTGGGTAGTCTGAGTGCAATCTTGTCTGGGTTAGAGAATTGATGAATAAAGAAGGGGATGCTTGGGGTTCTGATCTTATCCTTCTTACTATCTGCACCTATGAGGCTGGTCACATTCTGAATATCCCTATTGGTGGTCCTGGTACTAGAGATAGGCTCTTCTGGCTTTTTGATAAGAAGGGCAGTTTCTCTGTCAATTATGCTTGTAGAGCTATCCAATAATCCAATGCTTTTCTTGATACCCCTGAAACGAGTTCTAATAGGAACTCTATGGTTAATATGTGGAAGAGATGTCGGAAACTCCAAATAAAAAACAAACTGAGACACTTTATCTGAAAGTGTTTGCATGACTCTATACTACATGCATTCAATTGAGATCCAAAAAACTCCCTATGTATTATATTTGTTGTCTTTGTGGGGAAGCTAAGAAAATTTGGAGCATATTTTCTTCTTCTGTCCCCAAGCTCTGAATGTTTGGAAAATTTCTCATGTTTCATGGAACTTTGTACCATTTAAAACTTCCTCATTTTAAAATTGGTGGCACAACTTGTGTTCTATTGGATCTAATGATGTTTTGTTGATATAATACACTTGTCTGTTTATATTCTCTGGTGGCCCTGGAAATGCATAAATTTGTAGATGTTTCAGAAGATAAAAACACCTGATAAAGTGTTGATGGACCTGACTGTTGCTAAATGACTTGAGTTCAAAAGTTCTAGAGAGGGAAAAGTTAGGAAGATCTTACCTCAAGGCTCCGCCACATAATTGCCCTGGACTAATTGAGGATGAGCTTATTTAGGGAGTTTCTTCCCGTGGATACTCTGCCTTTGATTCTTGGATTTTGTTGGGTGGAAGCTGATTCTCTGCCCTGCTTTCGTGGAGACTTGTTGATGCTGAGGATATTATTTGAAGTTTTCTATTTGTGTAATAGCCAAAAGCATCTTTTTTCTATTTTTGATTTGTTCTTACATTTTGGTGTTTTTGGGGTCTTTTGATTTGGTCCCGGCATTTTTGGGCTGTTTTGTTGAAACCCAGTGTAATTGGATTCTTTTCCCCATCTTGGTAGCTCTTCTCTACTTTGGTGGTGAATTTTGCGAGTTGGCATCCGTCGTAAGTTCTCGTTTGATGAGGCTATAAAATTTCTATCGTTTTGGAAAAAAAAAGTTCACATCAAATCATTATTATCTTAAAAAAACATCACTATCAACTATCATCATTGCACAATTACATCACAAAACACTATTCATACTCTCTTAATTTCAAAAACATCAATCACATCCAATCACTATTTTACTAAAGAAATCATCACATCAACTATGAACATCATATTTTCATCTTATATCCAATCACTTTAAAAAATTCATGATATTTCAAAAATAACTTTACATCACTATTCACTTTTAAAATGAAAATGGATGGAATGATAGCTCATCCAATTTTAATTATTTTATGTGTATTTCGAACTTTATAGCGGGATGTGAGCTAAAGATGGGCCATTTGTATATTTAGCAGTGTCGCGGGCCTAATAGCCCCTTGAGCTACAATGTAAAACTTTTGGGATTCAACTTAATGTACCCGACACTGCCAAATATCCATGGTTAATGAAAGTATGAAACCTTAGATCGAGTACATGTAATTAGTGGGTAGTCCACAAAGCGCAATATGGTGAGAATAGATTGAATAAAGGGCAACTTGTAACATTGGTATTTGGTCCATGTAACTTTGAAGCATAGTATAATCTTTCTTTATAAAGTATAAACCTCTTTAGACAATAGGATGGGTCAACCCAAATCCATCCCGACCCCGCTTGGGTCAGGTTTTTAAAGCCAATAAATGGGCTTGGGTGCTGATTTGTTTTTTATTTCAAACCTGTCTGCCCCGTTTATATATTTTTTAATATAAATGTATTCATGTAATATTTTCTTTAAAAATATATCTTTAAAATATTTTATTGGTCCTTTTTAAATTATAGTTTTTATAATTATATAAGGGGTCTAATCTAGACCCGTCAAGTAGGTGCTGGGGCAGGTCTTGAGTTTTGACAAACCCGCCCTTTGTAATCCATAAACCCTTTGAAAAGTCACCCTATGTTTTTTTGAGAAGGAAAATATAACTATTATTAGGAGATCATCTCCGATATGGTTAAGTCTTCCAAAGAATCGGGTAAATCCCTGACCAATGGTTGAGTACTATGTAAAGAAAAAGCAAAGCGAGAAACATAGTGGGCTAGAGTATTCCCCGACCTTTTAACAAAACTAGGTGAAACTAGATTAAAACCGCAAAACCTATCTAAGATGTCAATCACTACATTCCCAAAATATGACAAATCCTCTGCTCTTCGAGCCATTGTATGAAATAGCATCAGGTTATCCATCTCCAACACTATTCGACTAAGGTACATCTCATTTGCAATAAAATTCTTTCTCAGCACGTGAACACTTTAGCCACATTAACATCGTACTCCACTCCCACAAAATTTGTGTGTTCGAACCACCTGACCCCTGTGGTCTCGAAGAACAACCCCCAATCATGTCCCCTCTCACGCAATGATTGAAGCATCCGTGTTAATTTTTATTGTACCCATATCCGGAGGTATTTACTTGTCCTGCCATCTCGTAGCCTACATCGTTGAATTGGAGTTATGCATTTCAGAAAGTTCCGCCAACCTTCTTCCAACCAATTCAAAGCAGACTTGGTGTTCAACTAAGGTGTTATTAAAACAAAGCTTATTCCTAGCCTCCGAAATAGACCAGAGAAGAACAACAAAATACCCCTGACTGTTCGAATCGCCCCGAGTTTGCATATACTCCAACCAGTCCCAGATGGTTCTCCTCTCCATAGAGCTCGTAAGCTGTAGTCTGAGAGGACATGCCTTCCAAAAAAAATTCATCCAACCATAGTCACGTAGCGCATTGTCAATGATTTCCTCCTTCAATCCACACCTACGGCAAAACAGGCGTAAATCGATCCCTCTTTGGCACAACTCTCTATTTGTCGGGATGATCCCTTTAGCACACCTCCAAAGGAAAACCTGAACCTTAGGAGGTATTTTTAAATTCCATAGCCAATGCCAAAAATCCCTGTTAAACCCCCAAAGTAGTTGGAAGATCCGCACCTTCGCTCTGTAGCTCCCTTGCAACTTGATAACCCGACTTAACAGTGTAATTCCCATTTTTCGAGTGATGCCACACCATCTTATCTTGTCGCCACTTTACCCCAATTGGAATAGATAGTATATCTTGATATCAGAAGGGGAAATAATCTCTCTACTTGTATCCACATCCCACAAGTAACCCTCCCTAAGTAAAATGTCCTTAGCCATAAGGTACTCTTGTGTGTGATTGGTTTGCTGCCTAGTAGGTTTAAAACTTGGATTACTAGGGATCCACAGATTAGACCAAATGTGAACAAGGCTCCCGTCACCAATATTCCACCCGAATACCATGCTCAAGAACCTTTTGAATTGCTACGATGCTTCTCCACACATATGATGGATTATGGTTGATCCACGCATGTAGAAAGGATACTCGAGGATAGTATTTGGCTTTCAGGACTTTGGAAAGAAGGGAGCTCTTGTTTTGGATCAGCCACCATCCCTTTTTTTCTCGCATAGCTAGGTTAAAATAGTGTAAATCGCGAAAACCCATTCCCCCAGTCTAACTTCGACTTACATAAATCATTCCACGAACACCAATGGATTCTTCGCTCATCTCTTCTCTGGCCCCACCAAACGTTGCTACCAATCGAATTAATACGTTGGTACGTCTGCATAGAAAGAAGAAAACAACTCATCAAATAGGAAGGAATAGCTTGGGCAACGACTTTAATTAGAATAACTTTCCCGGCTGCCGACAAGAATCGGCTCTTTCAATTTTTTAAATTTTTGAGAACCCATTCAACCAATCCAAAAAAAATCTCTTTCTTAGAATACCCCACCACAATCGGAATCCCCAAATAGACATTATTCTTTTCTACTAAATTCACCCCAAGAATCCTTGCCAGATCTTTTTTTCGAGAGGTAGATAATCCCTTGCTGAAAGAAATTTCCGATTTGTCAAGATTGATTTTTTGCCCCGAGGCCCGTTCATAGCAAGAGATAATATTGTGTGTCTCATTAATTTCCCTATCATTGGCCCTTCTGAAAATAATACTGTCATCTGCGAAAAAAGATTGGAAACTTCCGGCGCATATCTACTGACTCGAATCTCGTGAATCCGTCTAATGCTCCAGTTTTTCAGATCATCAAGGAGAAAGCTTCTACACAATACAGAAAAAGATATGAGGAGAGCGGGTCTCCTTGACGAAGCCCACGTGAGGGAGAATAAGGGGTCCCAGGATGACCATTAATAAGGAGAGAAAAAGAGACTGGATTAACACACTTCATTATAAGATTAACAAAGGACTCATTAATACCCAAGCATAACATAACCCCACCGTAAGAAAGGCCATTCAACTCTATCATACGCTTTCGACATATCAAGTTTAAACGCAAAAGCCCCCCGTTTTCATTCAGTGAAAGATCTTAAAAGCAAGAAGTGCATTATCACTGATGATACGACCAGGAACAAAAGCAGATTGAGTGTGATAAATAAGATCAGGGAGAACTAATTTAAGTATGTTAGCAATGGTTTTAGTAATAAGTTTGAAAGCAACATTGCACAAACTAATTGGTCTAAAATCAGTACTAAGTTCGGCTTTTCTCTTTTTTGGAATGAGAACAATAAACGTCTGATTAATCGCTTGAGGACTATCACTACCGTTTAAAATATTATGAACAACCTTCAAGACATCCGATGTAATGGTAGACCAAAAAAAAACCTATGTTCAGTACTAGAGAACACTACAATTGCGCCCTTTCTTTATTCTTTTCTGGATAAATTTTTTTCCCCCAAACTAAGCTAGTTATTACACATTGCCATGCGAACTTTGAAATGTTTCACTTTGCCATCCCAACTTTGTAAAATTTTACAATTTACCTAAAATTACTGATTTACTCCTATGGACATTAAAAGTTTATTTTCAGATCGCCCTCTAAACTTTAAATATTTGTTGCACTTTACCACCTAAGTTATAAACATTATTAAATTTTCTACATTTACTCCTAAGGCCTTGCGATCCTCGAAAATGGCATCACAGGCTATGTTTATTAAGAACTTGAAGTTATATTTATTATATTTATGTAATTAACAATTGGTGAGGAGAATTGTCTCCAAGAAAATGGATCTAGACAATTGTCCAAGATGTATACCTTATATGAGACAATCAATATGTTGAAAAAGAACTCGCAGGAGCTGATAGGGAAACCTTGAGACACTGCGATAGACAAGCAGCATATTATCTGAGTTTTCTTATGGTAAATCAAATATTATATGTTGATCTGATGAATCGTCAAGAAGCAGTCCATCAAAATACCCATCAAAATCATGATTCCTGATGGGACACCAGAATGGAACGAGATACTTCCAGACACATCAAAGTTGTCAAAAGTTCTTAGAGAGGTCCAGAAGACAGTGTAGAATTATGGCAACCGCCATAATCATCTACCAACACAAGTTTATCAGATCCAAAACCAGATGGAGACGATGGTGAAATATCATAAGGAAACACTTGAAACCCTTCATGATATTCGAAACGAGTCAAGAATCTAGAGAACAGACCAAGTTCATTCGAAGGAAAGAAGCGTATTGATTTCAGAATAATACCCTATTTACACCAAAATGGGAAACCAACCGAAGTTGTACGAAAAATGATAGACGATGTAATTGTGATACCCCATATTCAATAAACCTAGAATTTTATTTATATATTATGTTTCTAATAATTTAGGTCATTTAATTGAATTATAATTATGGAGTTAGGACAATTATCAATATCTATTTGACATTACAATTACCATTGAGACTTAATTTATTGCAATTTGAATTAGTTTTTTTTTCTATCTTATTATTGTATTAGTTATCTATTATATTATATATGTATATATATATATATATCTTTTTTTATTATTTATGATTAGAATACTATTATTTGTCAATTATGTGGTTTCTAATTTATTATGGCTTTAAAATTAGTTATAGCTTGGTGATTAGTTTTTTTCATTTTTCTCAAATTCATAGTCCAATAGCTTTTCCCAAGTCTTAACCATTTTCAACATTTCATTTAAAAATCCCAATATCAAGCCTACATTTTTATATTTTATTCAAAATTTCGGACAAAGTAAGAGCCCAATTTTATATTTAAAATATCAGCAATTTTATTTAACTAAAACCCACACCCAAGCCCAACCCAAGATAAAAGCCCACCCATTTAGAGGTCTTTAAATACCTCAAACCCTAAGGTTAGCCTCATTTTTCAGATTTATTCACACACTCACACACACTAAAATGTGAAGGCCTCCCTCCTCTCCCTAGCGGCGCGCCACCCACCACCACCCCCCACCACGCACGGCCGCCGCCGCAAAAAAATTTGGATCCATATAGTTTTTATTTTTATTTTTTTTTCTTCTCATTCCTTCTTTTCTTCTACTCTGCCACACCCCCCCGACTGCCACCACCACCACCAACCACCACCACGTCGGCCCGATTTTGCCAAGAAGATTTTTTTTTTTTTTTTTTCTTTTTCTTTCTCTTCTCCTTTCCTCCCCCACCTCACCGCCAAACGCCACCGCCACCATCATCACTACCGCCACTCGCGGAAAAGAATTTCTTTTTTTGACCAGGTAGGAAAAGAATTTCGAGAAGCTACTTTGGAGTTTAACTAGTTCCTCGAATTGAACTCTAAAAATGTGGGTAAAATGTCTTCAAAAGGGTTTTTAATTTGAAAGGAATCATGAACTTGCATTGCATAAATTTGTTGTGTAATATGCTTTAATATGTTTATTTTATGTTGATAGTTACCTAGTGGTGTGAATGATTCTTTTTAATATTGTGATATTGAATTTAATGGATTTAGTAATAGTTGGACCAAGGACCATAAAATTTTTGGTAGATTATAAGATCAATTTAAGATTTTAATATTAATATGTTTTGTGTATATACTATATCTAGAATTTTAGTTGAAATGATTAGAATTAAAACTTCATAAACTCTTAAGCCACCTTAATGAGTAATTTTAGGATTTGCTAATCCAAAATAATATTAACATATACTAATATAACATTGGGTTCATTAACCTCAATATATATATATATATATATATATATATATATATATATTAGCTATTGACATTAAAAGTGTATTGTTATCGAGTTCTTAGTTAATACTATGTATAGTACACTTGAAGATATGTACATTCTGGACTTGAAATAATCTAGTAAACCTAGTATTTGAACCATTAATAAATAGAGAAGCGACGAGTGACATGAAAATCGGAAAATAATCGAGGATTAAAATAATGAAACTTTAGAAGGTTAATTTGATTAGCTTAATATGTGATTTGAAATATCTTTTTCATTTCGTTCGTTTATTTGACATTGAAATTGGTTTTCCGAGTCTTGTGATAAACCTGTTTGGTGTGTGTAGTTTGGGCAATCAATCGAACAGGTTGCTGTTGGTGTTTGCTTGGCTACACATGTGCCTATTCCCATTTTTCCGGTCGGACCGGAGACGGCGGCAGAACTTGGGTCGTAGTATTGGTATATTCCGAATATGACGAACTCGGGTATAAACCCACTAAAGAGTCGTCGAGCCACTTGGGAGGAATAAGGAGCCCAGGAGGCTTCGGCCTGGTGAGTTGGAGAACGCAATAGGGTTCGGTGTTTGATCAACATCGACCTTGCGTTTATTTTATGTATCTTGCTGGTTTTAAAATGGGGCATAGAACCTTGTCCGTTTTAAAGTCAGGCTAGATTTGGAACGTTAGGGCGCGGTGTGTATTCCACATTGGCCCAACGTTATTTCGTGTATTGGTTCATTTTAAATTTGACTTGAATCCCGTAAATTGTTTCTTTGTATTTGTGTTAACATCGTATTTGATGCGAAGAACCTAAAACTCGCGAGGTTAGTACAATTTATATTTTTTTTTTTGTATCTTTGCATTCATTTGCACGCATAAAACCGTTTTTGTTTACGAAGTAATTAGCTCAAATAATTTCTTTCGAGTTTTCTTTAATAACTCTTGCATTCCCATTCCCCTACCCATTGAGCTCGTTTAGCTCACCCCACATTTTCCTAAAAATTTTCAGAGATCGACGAACTTGAGTACGGACACAAATACACGAGTAACGCAGAATCCGAAACGTGTTGTGCCATTTCTCAGATTTTTGCCCTAAGTATTTCAAAGCGTAATTGTACTGATTTTGGTTACTAATTTTTGAGGAATTATTTGTTATTATTAAGTTTATAAGTTAAGACTTCCGCTGTAATACTTAATATACTTAGGTTGTGTGATTGAGTTTACTTTGTAAATTTTTTTAGTAGACTTAGATCCGTTCGTATTATAAGTTTTCAATTATCGTACTTTCGGACAAATATGTTTGTGGAGCTTAAATTATTATTGGTATTTGGAGTTGTACTATGAAAATTGGGATTATTGTGACTATATTGAGTTTATTAAATTTGGGGCGTTACAGAATGCTCATTGCTATCTTCAAAGGAAAATTCGTCATAAACTAAACAAATGATGGATATCGAGAAGATTAATCTTAAAGATCTACATGACCTTGCTGAATCCTTCACAGGATTAGGAATTGTAGATTTAAAGATGAACACTAGAGATGGCTCAACCTTGGTTACTCTTGACCAACATCAAAGACCACCTCCACCACCACCGGTTGATCACAACGTTGCAAACAGTACATGTTCACATCATGGAGATGAAGTAATGCCGCACGCTGGAGATTTTACCATAAGAGGAGTTCCTGTTATTTCAGGAACTCGCTAACGTTCCAAGAGGCCAAATCTATATAATACGCCTGATTAGAAAATCGCAGCTCAATCCGATATATCCATATAGATTAGGGGTGGCAATTTGAGGCACGACACGATAGCATGGCACGAACACGACACAAAATTATAGGGTTTGGGCCAAGTGTTATCGGGTTCGGGCCGTTATCGGGCCAACCCGATAAGAACGATAACAAATCGGGTCCATATCGGGCCAACCCGATAAGCTCGTTAAACCCGATAAGACCCGATAACACAAATAATAATTTTTTTACACAATCTTTTCTCATTCTAACTTCCTTAGGGGCTTTATATGTGATAAATATTTGAAGAAAAAAATAATATTATACTATATTAATAAATGGCTTAACGAGTTAAATGCTCTAAATTGTCAAAATGAGCCAAAAATTAATAATAATTAATTAAAAAATGTAAATAAATTTGCTTATCGGGCTTAACGGGCCGTGCCTGGGCTATCGGGTTTTTATCGTGTCGTGTTCGGGTTACCATTTTCGGCCCGTTAAGCTTATCGGGCCGTGTTCGGGTTAGTGCTTATCGGGTCGTGCTCTTATCGGGCCGGCCCGATAACGGCACGGCCCGCCCGATTTGCCACCCCTAATATAGATTGATGATTGGGCATTGGTTATGAGGATTGCAGCAGGTACCCTCGATCTTACGAAGGATGGATTCATCTTACTCCTTAGGATGAGTCTTGAAGGATCTGTAATGATTGAATGGGATATGATTGTATCAGAAATGAAAAGCACTATTACAACTGGAGAGTCATTAAAAGGAATAGTCGATAATATGGAAAAAAATATTTAAAATCCATTTTATCGGCACATGCTATTTTGAGGGATTGGAAGAAGAGAAAAGAAAAAGATAAAACAAGCTCTCTACTGCCTCGAGTTACATGATATTTGCCATATTGATGAATATATCAAGTTGTTCACTGAGCACCGATGGAAGTCCAAGGTGGAAGATAAAGAAGCTTCGCAACTATTCTTTGCGAAGATATCAAGTCCCTAGAGAGAAATGCTTATTAGGGAATACAAGAGTGCAACTAATTTAGATACAGTGGCCAAACAAATGTCTTTCCTAAAGGCCAATCTATCTGAATGGTGCCACCAGACTGCACTTTATAGGAAATATAAGAGACTACGAGGAATTAATAAAATTGTTCCTCTATGTTGAGAAGATGACATCCCAACAGTTGTGGGAGGCCAACCACGGAGGCATTAGAAAAAGAATCATAGAAGCCATCCATACAACCGTGAATTAGCAGCAAAAGGAATAGGTTTTCATGGAGACCTAGAAGATTTTGGTCAAAACAAAAGGCCCGAAGTTACAAACCAGGGCAAAGGCCAGCACCAAGAAGGAGTAGAGCCTCTTCATCAGGTTCTAACCAAGGGAGTACCAACAGGACCCAGGAAGACAACTTTCAGATGGGCTCACACCAGAGCTAATGAAAGTTTCAAAGATTGTAATTGTTGTACATGTGGAGCAAGAGGACATATCTCAACTGATTGCCCAGAAAATCAAAACCGAGGAATTAGATAGTTCAAAGCTACACCAGAATTCGAAGAAGCTGTTTATTATCAAGATTTGATACAGGTATATCAATTTGAGGAGCTACCCTTAGATGAAAGCATCTATGAAGAAGAGATTTATTCTAACGATGGAAGTAAATCTAGTTCAGAATCAGAGTGAAGAAGAAATTCTTCAGCAAACGGTTAGGGAGGATATGTCAGGATTCCTCTCCCATACTACGGTTTCTCATAAGACTCTAATGAGGATTATTAAAGAAGATCCAAAGCTTCAGATATATGACGGTTTTACAATTGGAGCTATGGAAAAGGCTTTGGATAACATTGGGTTTTGTAATAGAAAGTACCAAATTATCCAGAGTAACTATCGGAGAATTTGCCATCCCAATGGAGTTCACTGGTAACTTGATCCAGATGCATTTGGTCCCTTATCGAGAAGTCCAGGAAATCAAAAGCACCGTCAAGAGAGAAGATGCAAACACACTCGCATGGATTCATATCAGAATCATAAGAGTTATTATTAAGGCAACATTCAAAGAGAGAATAGATTCACCACTCAATTTTGCTATTTTTAACAAGCAAATCTCAAATCTCAAGGATTCATGCCTTGGAGCGGTTACAGGAAATTTGTATGTAGGAAAATTAGCATTTAATGTCTATCCTAGAATTGCATACAATTTGGGAGATCGAGACTTCAATAGAGCCTTAACCCTTCATCAAGACTTCAAAAGAGTTGATTTAATGAAAGAAGGAAATAGACCTTAATCGATCACATACAAGATTTCTTACGCTCTCTCGAATACACATCATTCAGAAGTATTCTTGAGAAAGGCATTTATTAAAGTCCCAAGAATCTTTGAGGACTTTCCTAGGGTGGTCCTACCATAACTTATTAAGTCTCCAACTATAAAGGAGATAGATATGAAAATTCAAGATCAACCACTCTTCAACAAAAGTCGAAGTCTTAGAGTTGAGCCAAGAAGGATTTCTTTAAAAGAAGAAAGATTGATTAGCAGTAGCAGTTGGGAAGAAAAAAGACCGAGTACAGTTCATCGAATCCCAAATATTTTCAAACCATAATGAGAGCTGGAATGTCCAGAAGGATGAAGAGAAATTGAAGTAATATTTGACATCACTCAAAAGGATAATATTTTTCCTTGTGATGTTCTATATTATCTCCAGCAACCTATAGTTGGAAGTTATAAAGGAAACCTAAAAATAGGTGAAATTAAGCTGACTATCACAGGAACAACAGGAAAAATCCCAGAGCAACTAATATTGGGAATTGAGTTTCTTGAGGATCATAAACCTTGGGAAAGATTACAAGATGGAATGGAGTTCACAGTGGCTGATAAAAGATACAGAATCAGATGACCACTAGCCCATTCTCCATATACATTTCTATTAGAATGTTATCTGTTGAATACAAGGCCGAGTATTTTGCCGTCTATATTTATTTAGGTGCTGGAATATGTACTGCAAAGAGGGATGTTTTTCCTAAAGCAATTGGAGAAGATTTACCAGCTATTGCATGAAGAGATTTCTCTAAAAGGATTCTTATCCTTAACCGATGAATTAAACAAGCAGAAATCATGATCAGAGGCGCAGACGGTACCCAATGGTACAACGTGAAGATACCACCAATCTATTTCCATGATACTGGAGCAGATGTTTTGTTAGCAAACAATATAATACAAACATTCAAGCGATTTACATAAGAAAATGAGACAAGAAGGCTTATTATCATAACCTTATGTGATCATAAGATTATTGTCCAAAGACTGCGATAAACATTCTACAGGAAAATGCTTATTAATTTTGGCAACAAGCGTGGTAATGAAGCCAAACTCCAAAATCCAAAAATGGCGGATAAAAGAAGATTTGATGATGCATTATTATCCTTTCGGCAATATGGTTCAAAGCATAAAGATACAAAGAGATGGGATAATAATTTGTGTTAATTTAGGATACACGGAGAAGAACGAGTACCTCCAGAGGCTATTGAAAAACTATTGAAGAGCCTAATGGAGAATAAACAGAGTGATGTTACAATAGAGGAACAAATATCACTCGAAGATGTCAAGAAGAAGATCCAAAGGAACTATAATGAAAATTCTTTGGCATGGTGGGATAAGAACAAGCTCAAAGCATCCTTAAAGGTGAAACCATGAAAGAAATACGAGTTCATGAGATTCAAACCAATCCTTATGAACCAGGAGGATCATGAGGATATGCAGAAAATACTTAAAGAACATCTTGACCTTAAGTTGATTTTCACCAGGAGTTTCTCCATACAGTAGTTCATGATTCTTACTCATGAACTATGGAGAAATTAAAAGAGGAAAGCCAAGACTTGTTATTAATTACAAAAGGATTGATAACATTTTGGAATTCGATGGATACTATATCCTAAGCAGAGACCATCTGGTTAACTGCATCAAAAGTGCCAAGATATTCTCAAAGTTCGATTGCAAGTCTGGATTCTACTAGATTAAGATGGAGGAAGAAAGTAAGAAGTTCACAGCTTTCTCCACACCACAAGGACACTATATTTGGAACATGATGTTGATGGGCTTGGCTAACGCACCCCAGATATATCAAAGGAAGATGGATAATCTCTTAAAGGATTATTTCAATTTCATGTCCGTATATATCGATGATATTCTTATCGCATCAAAGAACATGAAGGAGCATCTTAAACATTTGGAAATATTTTCAGATGTTTGTCACGAGGAAGGTATAGTGCTTTCAGAAAATAAGGCAGTGATTGCTACGAGTTAGATTGAATTCCTCAGAATTGAAATTGATGAATCTGGAATCATCCTACAAAGCCATATCGTAGAGAAAATACAAGGATTTTCAGATACTCTCAAAGACAAGAAACAACTTCAAAGTTTTCTCGGAGTTGTTAATTTTGCTGGAATGTTTATAAATAATCTGGCACATTACAGGGAGGTGATTAGCCTATTACTCAAAAAAGATGCTATATTCAAATGGGAAGATGAACATCAAGAAGGGATAAAACAACTCAAGGAAGTTTGTAAAAAGCTTCCGAAACTTGCAATTCCACAAGATGAGGATGAACTGGTTCTATATACAGATGCGAGTGATTATTCGTGAGCAGCAGTCCTTACGAAGGCCACACCTAACGGAGAAGTGCCATGCAGATATTGTAGCAGTCTATTTATAGACAGTGAAGTAACTCGATGGCATATCAACGAGAAAAAATTCTTTGCAGTCAGAAAGGCTTTAAAAAATGGCTTTTATTTTTGCTATCTAAAAAGTTTACTTTAAAAATTGATAATTCAAGTGTCAAGGCTTTTCTGAAAAACAAAATTGAATTTAAACCAGAAAAGGCTAGATTACTCAGATGGCAAGCTGAATGTCAATATTATGATTATGATATTGTCATTATAAAATCTCATGAAAATGTTCTTGCAAATTTTTCGACAAGAGATGGAATGATGCGTTGCTGACGAGGTCCTTAAACGAGTAAGATATCTCAGGGAAAACTTGGAGAGTCTAGAACGAGATTTTGAGAGATTATGCCTCAATGCAGAAGTCGTTGGATGACTCCAACAGGCTGACCAGAAATCTATTCCTAGTCAAATACGAGCATGCATGTTCGCTCAAGGACAACTGTTCTTAGCACTGCAAGGGCCTCTCCTCCAGGCCGCATCTCCTACAATGCAGGAAATGGTGATTAGAAAATGGGGCTCTAACCTGAAGGTCATGGATTCAAATACAATAATCACAAGTATTGCAGGTAATGCATCCTCTGAGGGTGTACAAACTGTAACAAATGATGAAGCTCCGGTGTCATAACCCGAGTCTTCAAGTCAACTGGCACCTCTGGGTTAAAGAGGGAGAATTGAATCGTAAGCCACAGATAGGCAAATCTAATGTTCAAACTAACGAGATTAAGATTTCTCCAATGCAGGTTTATCAGCGACAATGGGAGAAATTGATTATAAGAAGAGATGTTAACCCAGAAAAAAAAATGGTTGATATCTTAGGCAAATATCCAAGAGTTTGGATGAAACTAGGAAGTCATCCAAATAAAGTACAAGAATGGTATACTTTTGGAGCTTTAGTTTCAATATATACTGTGTCGCCAGGATTCCCAGAAATTTCCAAGTTACCAAAAAGGATATGGGAAACAGTTTACTAGACTTGGGCCAATAATCCACATTTGGCTAGAGGATACATTTTGGAACTGTATTTTATTAGTGCAGCTTAAGAACCAGCAAAGAAAGGTTTCAATGAAGCTTTTCATTTTATCAAGCTTAGAAGACCGGATGGAAATGCTTTGAAATACATTAAGGCAGCTTCACCGAAAGAAGTACCATTACTAGTGTTGGGAAACTTATTTTTAGATTTTGATGAATGCCATGTAAAACTTAGACTAGAAAGTTGGCACCCCATTTTCTTTTTAATTTGCATTGTAATAGATAAAGCTGCTCGAGCTGAGTTAAGTCAGCTGTGCCTAAATATGCAAGAAGACAATTGGAGACTAGAATGAAGACTCCGCTGTGAGGCAGCTGAGTATGGCAAGGAAGAGAAGACAAGAACTCGACTGTATCAGCTGAAATACAGCTGTGAGAAGTGTCAGTCAAGTCAACCCAAGATAGCCAGTCTCAAGTTGAAGTGACGGATGAGTCATCCATGATTGGAAGGCGACTCAAGTCATCCGGAAGTTAAAGAATCGTAGTCAAGTCAAGACAAGCGAAAAGGATCCGTTGCCGCGAAGCCAAGAAAGTTACTTCCATCTTGCGCTTTCTTAAAGTGCTCGATCCCGAAGCGTGCAAAAGAAATAAACTAACGGGAAGCACTGCACTGTGTCGAAACTACGAAAAGTCAAGGTTCATTCAATACGAGGAGATATCAATTTCAAGGATCGCAACATGACAAGCCAACGACCACAAGTGTCTTTTGAAAATTAGCCTATCTCTTCAACGACGATTTTCAAAAGAACACTATAAAAGGCCGAGGAATCAATTTTAAAAAATAAAAAAAGAGACACAGAGGTTACCTTGACTACGAACATTCAAGCTATCAATTGAGTCAGAACCTACAAAATATTCTCAAATCATTCAAGCTTAATCCTCGGACCAAAAACTTGAAGAAAATCAATCCAACACCTACCTTGAAGGAAAGATGACCTCAATCGAGTTGAAGAGGAAATATTTGAAGAATTAAAGGGGTCTACATTCCACGAGAGGATTGTAGAAAGGTTCAAGGTCGAACCAATCTCAAGTTATTGGAGGGCTTCGTGATCAAATCCAAGAAGCTTGAGCAAGCAAGCGTAGTAGCAAAGCAAAACGCCTGTGAAGAAGCCGAGTCGGACGAGAAGCCAACCGTGTGACCAAGATATCTCAGGACCGAGTCCCAAAGGATCAAATCACCGTGATCAAGACTTGCATCTGGGTGATAACCACTTTGTACTGCGATCAATACTTAGTGGATTCCTCCGGGAGTTGGAGAAGAGAGGATTAGAAGAATTACCCCATCTTGAACCTCTATAAAATTTATTGTGTCATTTACATTTCAAAGACTTCAATTACGCATATTATTTTATATCTGCACGATAAATTTGCTATCCAATTGATATTTAACAAAGTGCTAAAACCAAGTGTCAAAACAAACTTAAACCAAATTCAAGGGTGTTAAGTCTTCCAATAAAACATATCACGATTGAGTTAAGCCTTAGACTAAGCGGTGAGTTATTCTATCAACACTCGATCAGTGCATTGAGTGGCTAACTCTGGGTTAACTAACTTAGCCGTCCATCAAGGACTTACCTGAAATATTAACTCGAACTATTTTAAAAGGACTAAATCGAAAAGTGTGGTAAGTTTATTCAACCCCCTTCTAAACCTTACTCTCACACCCCTTGGGACCTACAAGTGGTATCGGAGCGGTTGGTTCATTGAGCCTTCCGCCGCAGTTCTTGAACTAGATCTCCAATCTTTCAAAGCTTGCTTTAGCACTTGATCTTTCAAAACTCTTTTTATTCAACAAAGTTATTATCATGGAAGCAAATTTGACACGCATCCCTATGTTCACAATTGAGGAATTTGATGATTGGAAAATTCGTATGCGAGCTCATCTATCGGCATTACGATGAAATGTGGATAGTAATAGAAGATGGGCCACGCAAATTTTAAAAGTGAACACAAGCTCAAGCAGGAGGGCTGCTGCACCGAAGGAGAAGAGGATGTTGCTCCCAGGACACCTGACTATGGTTGAAAAACCAAGAGCCGAATGGACAAATGATGACAAAAAGATACAACTTGGACAACGTGGCCAAGGACATTCTTTACAATACTCTGGACAAAGCCATGTTCAACAAAGTCAAATCATGCAAGACTGCAAAAGAAATCTGGGATAAGCTAACTTTGATTTGTGAAGGCTCTGAGCAAATCAAGGAAAATAAGCTATTTGTTGCTGTATAAAAATTTGAAAACTTTAAGATGCTTGCAGGAGAAACCTTGGATCACCGGATGCTAGATTCACTCAAATTACCAATGAACTCACAAAGACTTGGAAAGAATATACACGAAAGAGATGTGTATGAAGATTCTAAGAAGCCTCCCAGCTGAGTGGGAAATGAAAGTCATGGCCTTGAGACATTCCATGGATCTATCAAAAACATCCAACCATGAGTTATTCTCAGATCTCAAAGCCTATGAATTTGAGCTGAGAAGAAAAGATCAAGAAGAGACAAGCTGTGCCCAAAACAACTCGCTCTAATAGTCAGGATGGGAAGAGAGAGTGAAGTCAAAAGAAGTCATTGACCAAGAAGAGATTGCCCTGATGGTTAAAAGGTTCAACAAATTCTTCAACAAGAACTACAAAAGAGGCAAAGGTGAATCTTCCGTAAGACACTCGGCTCCCTCCAAGTCAAGGGAAGATAGGCCACCCAAGAGATCGAGCATCAAAAGATCGAATACCAAAGAACGACAATCCAAGAATGGAAAGAGCGATCAAAAAGTTGAGAGTCTATGTTTGAACCGAGCAACCCGGTCACTATGCCATTGATTGCCCATATCCTCGTAGTGAACAAATACGAGGAATGAAGAGGAAAGAAAAGTCTTGAGAGAAAGAAGATAAGAAAAGAAAAAGGCAATGTTAGGCTGCAGAGATCAACGAGACAAATGACCAAGTCAAAAGACACAAAGCGACTCGGAGAGTAGTGAATCGACTACTCAAGTGACTCAAAGAAGAAGCCTTGATATGTTTAATGGCCAAAGAACAAGACCGAATCGACCAAGAAGACGAGGTACATTCTAACTCATCTCACTTAGATTCTAGTGATAGTGATTATGACACACACACTTCATCACCCACTAATCTTTATGATTCATTAGGAAAAATGATGAAAGACTTTGAGCACATTAAGTTCTCACACACACTACTAAATGAGGAGAACAACCAACTCAAAAGCCAAAACTCACAAAATCACGGTGACTAAGGAGCCGAGTACTCGAGTCACATAGGCCGATGAGAATAAAGAAATAAAAATTTGAAAATGCTAAGTTAATAACAGAGATAGCTACTATAGAAAAGAGGGAAAATGACCTCAAAAATGTGATTGCCTCATTCACTAAGGCATCTAAATCTTTGGATGATCTTATTATGAGCCAAAGAGAATGTGGAGATAAGACATGCTTAGGATTTAATTCCTCTATGCTAAGTCAAGCTCCCAAAGTGATTTTGGAAAAAGGATCTTCAAGCAATGAAGCATCTCAAAAATCCAAAACTCCAAATGGTGCACACACATTCATTCCAAAGCACAATCACAATCAAACTGGCCTTGGTTATAAAGGAAAAGGAAAACAACCAGTTGAGTATCTTTGAGTGGACAACTGAGAAGAAATCCAGCCGAGTTCCTCAGCAAATTCCAAAAAAAAGTACTCTGTAAAGAAGAAACAGAGCTACCAAAAACCCCAGAAATTCTATAAAAGGAACACATATGATGGGAATGGTAGAAATTACCCAAGCCAAGCTGATTGGTACAATGTGGAAAATCAGCAAAGATCTATGGAATACATGCCTAGATGGCAAAGGCCTAGAACTCAACAAAGGCCATTCCAAAGGCAAAAGAGCTATCCTCAGCACACATATGCACCCAAACACTACACACAGAGGTATCACAACTACCCAAGGAAGGCAATTGCTAAAACACACACAGCATACGTACAAAAAGAAACAACTGTATGAACCCAAAACCCCCAAGCAATTTGCCAAAGTAAATTATGATTATGGTACGGATAGATGGCAACCTCTTAGAGTCAAATCATTTGCCTATAGGTTGGTTGGATCATCTTACAATACTAACCCCTCAGTAAATTCCTTGATTGTAGGTTCAAGAAACAGCAGAGTGCCAAGGAACCTGGTACATAGATAGTGGCTGTTCCAGACACATGACAGGAAACAAGAAAAAATCTATCAAAATTCAAGGAAGTTAGAGGTGCAAAAGTTATATTTGGAGGGAATGAAGCTCCAGGGGAAATAAGAGGCATTGGATCCATCAAGAAAAATGGATTAGAAATTACAGATATTGCATATGTTGAAGGCCTCAATTTCAACTTACTAAGCATAAGTCAACTCGTGACAAGGGCTATAATGTTGGATTCAATATGGGAGTGTGCCAAATCAAGAACATCTGAATCTAATGAAGTAGTGCTACAAGGATGCGCATAAAGAACATGTATGTGGTGGATTGGTCAACTGCAACACCAAGCACTTGTCTACTAGCAAAACACACCAATCAAGTTGGTTGTGGCACAAGAAGGCTTGAGTCACCCGAATTTCAAAACTATTAACAAACTTGCAAGTAGTAATCTTGTAGAAGGACTTCCGGACTCGAAGATACAAGAAGGAGAGTGTATGTGATGCATGCCGGATGGGAAAGTAGATCAAATCATCATTCAAAGAAAAGACATGTCAATATTCAACAAGAATATTGCACTGTTACATATGAATCTATTTGGTCCATTGAACCAACTAGCATAAGCGGAAAAGAAATACACCTTGGTGGTAGTAGATGATTACTCAAGATATACATGGACAATTTTCATGTGTAAGAAGAAAGAAACCTTGCAGAAGCTACCACAGCTGATGAAGAGAATTCAAAATGAGAAGAGTCAAACCATTATCAAGATTAGATCTGACAGAGGAACTGAGTTTGTCAATGGAATAATAACTCAGTATTGTATTGAAAATGGTATTGCTCATGAACTATCTGCAGCAAGGACTCCACGCCAGAATGGAGTTGCAGAAAGAAGGAACAGAACTCTCAAAGAAGCAGCAAGGACCATGTTAATGACGGGGGTCGCTAAAAGATTTTGGGCTGAAGCAATAAACACAGCATGCTATACTCAAAATAGATGCATGATAAACAGACAGCTGACAAAGACTCCCTATGAGATTTGGACAGGGAGAAAGCCAAATGTTGCATATTTTAAAATATTTGGATGCAAATGCTTCATCCACAATAATGGCAAAGACAATTTAAAGGCTTTTGATGCTAAAGCTGATGAAGGTATCTTCTTGGGATACTCAGCTGAAAGTAAAGCCTATAGAGTACTCAACAAGAGGACAATGGTTACAGAAGAGTCCATCCATGTGGTGTTTGATGAACCCAAGGTAAATGAAGAAGACATTGAAGAGTTAGGCGACAAAATTTGAATCGACCCCAACCATGCGAGAAGAGTCCCTATGTTGAAGTCAAGTTGGAGCAATTAACCGAGATGAAGAAGAGATAGTTGAATCTCAAAGACAATTTGGACAATCTGCAATGGTAAAGTGATAATGAGAGAGTCGCTCAAGATAACACAACATTTCTTGAATCCAACTAACTTACTCCAACTTGATGTGAGATGGCTGAGAGACCATCCACCAGACCTAATCATTGGAGATGTAAGAGAAGGTGTAAGAACCAGATCCAGAGCTCAACAAGAAGCCATGTTCACTTGTTTTATATCTCAAATAGAACCAAAAGATGTGTCACAAGCATTGGATGACACACATTGGATTCAAGCCATGCAAGAAGAGCTGAATCAGTTTGAAAGCAACAAGGTATGGGAATTGGTTCAAAGACCAACTCATCAAAATGTCATTGGTACAAAATGGGTCTTCAGAAACAAAATGAATGAAGAGGGTTATGTGGTAAGAAACAAGGCAAGATTGGTAGCCAAAGGGTATTGCCAAGAAGAAGGAATAGATTTTGATGAGGATTAGAAGCAATAAGGATGTTTCTTGCCTATGTTGCACACAAGAATTTCATTGTATATCAAATGGATGTAAAAAGTGCATTCTGAATGGATTATTGGAAGAAGAAGTCTATGTTGAACAACCTCCAGGATTTGAGCAGAAGACTCTTGGAGACAAAGTGTACAAGCTCAAGAAAGCTCTATATGGATTGAAACAGGCACCAAGAGCATGGTATGATACATTATCACAATTCCTGACTGAGAACGGATTCACAAAAGGCAAAGTAGATAGAACACTCTTCAGAATTCAAGATGGGAAGAGTATACTGCTTGTTCAAATATATGTAGATGACATCATTTTTGGTTCCACAAACAAAGAGCTGTGTGATAAATTCTCTAACCTCATGCAAAGCAAATTTGAAATGAGCATGATGGGAGAGCTAACATTCTTCTTAGGACTTCAAGTAAAATATTCGCCTTATTTTTAGCTTCATCGCAAGTGTACGAATCAATTTATAGAATAGGGTTTGCAAGGTCGAATCCACAGGGATTAATAAATTAATGTACTAAGTATTGGATTATGATAGTCCTATTTTTATCTAAACTATCAAAATGTGAAGGATTTGTTTTATTATTACTAAAGCAGAAATTAATCCTAAAATAACAAAGCAAAGAGAGATTGAAAGATCAAGTATGAATGGATGGATTCCTGGGTTATGGTTTCAGTTAATATCCCACTTTTATGCTCAGATTAAGCAAACCAAGGTTAAACATATTCTTCTCTATAGACCAATCACCAAAGTAATTTACCCCCTCTCTCGAGATGTATGTAAAAGCGTTGATTGGAATATCTATGCTAGCATCTCTACTCAACATGAGATATCCAACTCCCAAAAGTTCAAAAGATTATAAGGCCTCCCAAATATTCACAGACTTCTCAATCATGCAATCTATTTATGTCAAGTACTCAAGATCTAGTATTGAAACTCATCGGTTAGAATTATGAATCAATACATCAAACAAGTTTAGATCAAAGGCCTTTTGATAAAATAGAATTAACGCAAAGTACATGAATAGAAAAAAACATTAACTTCAATTATCCTTAATCATCAAATAAAAGTGTTTATTAACCTACTCCCAAACCCGAATCACAAGATGTTTAGCCGGACATTGAAGATAAACAATTCATAGACAAATTATTCATAATCAAAATCTAACTAATTGAAATAACGATACGATGGAATGAGTGACTCGGGGATGATGACGATCTCTCGATCTATCTTCAATCCTCGATGGTGTGGTTGCGGTCTTGATCGATCTCTCGAAGTTTCCGGTGGAAAACTGCTCTTTCTCTCTGGTTTCTAGGGGTAAAAATCAGCGTCCTCCTGCTGTGGCCACCACGGTCTATTTGTACTTCGTTCGGTCGAAACCTAGTTGAAATCGGATGAACCCTTGTTTTCCCGCAGGCGAGGCACCTAGGCCGTGTCCGTGTCCCTATGTTGAAGCCAAGTGGAGCAATTAACCGAGATGAAGAAGAGATAGTCAATCTCAAAGACATTGGACAATCTGCCCACTAAGTGATAATGAGAGAGATGCTCAAGATAACACAAACCAAGACGATCAATCCAGCTAACTTACTCCAACTCTTGATGTGAGATGGTGAGAGACCATCCATCGACCTAATCATTGGTGATGTAAGAGAAGGTGTAAGAACCGGATCGAGCTCAACAAGAAGCCATGTTCACTTGTTTTATATATCAAATAGAACCAAAAGATGTGTCACAAGCATTGGATGACACACATTGGATTCAAGCCATGCAAGAAGAGCTGAATCAGTTTAAAAGGAACAATGTATGGGAATTGGTTCAAAGACCAACTCATCAAAATGTCATTGGTACAAAATGGGTCTTCAGAAACAAAATGAATGAAAAGGGTTCTGTGGTAAGAAACAAGGCAAGATTGGTAGCCAAAGGGTATTGCCAAGAAGAATGAATAGATTTTGATGAGGATTAGAAGCAATAAGGATGTTTCTTGCCTATGCTGCACACAAGAATTTCATTGTATATCAAATGGATGTAAAAAGTGCATTCCTGAATTGATTATTGGAAGAAGAAGTCTATGTTGAACAACCTCCAGGATTTGAGCAGAAGACTCTTGGAGACAAAGTGTACAAGCTCAAGAAAGCTCTATATGGATTGAAACAGGCACCAAGAGCATGGTATGATACATTATCACAATTCCCGATCGAGAACGGATTCAAAAGGCAAAGTAGATAGAACACTCTTGAGTTCAAGATGGGAAGAGTATCTTTGCTTGTTCAAATATATGTGGATGACATCATTTTTGGTTCCACAAACAAAGAGCTGTGTGATAAATTCTCTAACCTCATGCAAAGCAAATTTGAAATGAGCATGATGGGAGAGCTAACATTCTTCATAGGACTTCAAGTAAAATGTTCGCCTTGTTTTTAGCTTCACCGCAAGTGTATGGATCGGTTTATAGAATAGGGTTTGCAAGGTCGAATCCACGAGGGATTAATAAATTAATGTACCAAGTATTGGATTATAATAGTCCTATTTTTATCTAAACTATCGAAATTTGAACACTACAAGAATTTCGCTAATACACAACAGATATAATCTGTTGTGTATTACAATAATCAACCGTTATGTCGTAGATGGTGTTGTAAAAAAGTCCGCTCAATGACAAGCGGTTTGAATCCGTTATCGTTAATAATAAGACAACGGTTATAATCCGTTGTTGAGCGGACTTTTTTACAACACCATCTACGACAACGGCTTATTATTGTAATACACAACAAATTATATCGATTGTGGTTTTGAAGTATCACAACAGATTTTACAAGCCATAATAACCGTTGTAATTTTGGACCATAGCTAATGCATTTTCTATTTGCTCTCTATTATTTTTTCACCTATGGTAATATAACTTTTGATTTCATATATGCAAAAAACAAAACACAATACAAGAAAGCAACATATAACTAATTAAAACAAAACATGACATTCAAGTGATTGTATCTAGTACATGTCTGCAAATGTTTAACAAAACAATATCCAATATTTAACGAAACATATCCAATAAGTGTTTAACAAAACGTCTAACAAATGTTCTCAAAGCTACACTAATTCTTTCATTGAGGGCAGCACCAAAGCACTCAATATCATGCCCGCAATATCATGCCTGAGATAAGAAGTAAGTCCATTAATTAGCTAAATTTCATATTCTACTAAGAACCTGACAATATAATATATAAATTTGCATTGAACAATAAAACAAAATTCTCCAGTTGATCAATGGAGAATCAAATCAACAAATGAGAGGAAATTTCAAAATGAATCAAAGCTGCTACACATACAGAAAAACATGTCCAAAATCAAATAAAAATCCAACCCAAAAATTAGTGACATTTTTTATACAAACACTATTGTCCAAAAGTGAAAAAAAAGCAAGTGAAACCCAAATCCCCATATAATATTTCAAAAAGAGGCTTGAAAAGATAACATATCACATTTTCCATCCAGTGCTTCGAATATGTATATTTTGGAAAACTTCTGGCTTTTAGTCTTAAGTTTATGATGTTTAAAAAGTTATTTAAATGTTTATTTAGTCATTTTAAATAAGTTAGAGTCATAGAGTGCATGGATAGATGGGCGTGACAGTGCTCCAGGCGCATAATAAGAGTAAGACATACATCTAAAACCACGAAGATGCTTAAACATACATAGTCATTCAACACCATTCAACAAGACGAAATAGAGATAGTCAAATCAATACCTGCTAATGTTGAGCACCCATACTAGCCAATTAGAACCGAAATGTATTTGTCTCTTCAAACTTTTTGACAGAGCCGAGATCATTGTTCGCGATTCTCTGTCCAGACAACATTTGTTTAGGAACCTTTTCAGAAGTCAATTGAGATGACATTGGCGTTAGATCGACATTATGGACATCCTGCGAGTCACAAATAACAATAATTGGCCTCAGTTGCAGTCCACAGACTCAATCATGATCACATAAGTATAACCTAGACAAATCATGTTTTAATCGTCATAGTTAAGCATGGATTCGTCTTTAGCAGTATCTGAGACTAAAACCAATAAATCTATACATTTTTAAAGATAGAATAGAATATTCCTTGTGTTGATTGCAATATTTTCCAAATTAGAATTTTTGTCAAAGTAAAAACATATGAAATGCCTGTAGGTAGTAAGGTTCAGTTCATACTACCAGTGTGAGGTAGAAATGTAGATTCTCAATAATCAACACCTGATAAAACTGAGAATATGGCCGCAAATACACGATAAATCCTATCCCGAATATTGACTGAACAGGAGGAAAGCAAGTCCAAAAGGGAAGGAAAATAAAAACCGGGAAGTGCCCGTCCTACTCTAATACCATGTAAGGAGAAAAGCAGAAGGATGAAAATCTCTCTTTTAAATTTCACTGATAGTATCAATGGGTATATATACATATTCAAAATCAGATTAACATAGTCATTTTCCTAGGACCAAGAAAAATCTACTAGGTATAGAAATAAACAAATATACACAACTATATATCTATCGCAAGAAATCTGGGATTACATCCATATTTCCAACATTTTTTAAACATGCAACGCTTGTATTTATCCAATTACTAGTTTTTTTAATGGTTAATTTTGAGACTGAGCAAATAGATGAGACCATCCTCTAAATCTTGATTAAGTTCGAAGTTTGAAATTCATATTGGGACTTTACTGTCTGTACTATTACCGAACATAGACATGCAAAAGAACATGTAGCTTGATAATGCTCACAGCAGACACAAAAACACCCAGACACAGGGGAAGCGGGGTGGGGGGGGTGGGGAAGAGAAACATACCTTTATATATCCTGATCTAGAACAATTCATACGTCATTGGAAATAAGCCAACCAAGAATTATGACTATAGAAATTAAAGAAACCAAACAAATTAGTAGATGATACAGAATGATCTTGAACAAAAACCCAAAAAAAAAGAAAATAGGAATCTAACTATATTATTAGTTGGTCAGGGAAAATATGGACCTAATACTTTTAAGCGGAAGCGTGCTTGCACGATCAACTTTAAAACCCATTTCTTCAAACATTTTCAACTGCAACCACAAACGGAGAGGAGATAATGATCACCTAAAAGGTAAGGAACCTAAGGTAAATAAACATTATGAGGCCAAGTGGCCAACATAGATAAGTTCGCATTATGTCACCTGCTCCAGGAAACCATCATTTGGGCACACAGATTCACAGCTCTGTCGCAAAGATTCAATAGCATCTAGTGATCAAATGAAAAATGGAAAAAAGTTAAAATAGAAAATGGTAAAGAAGATAAGACATCAATAGTAATAGAACAAAGCGATCTCATTGAAAAATCCAAGATAATCTTTTGACCAAAACTGCATGTGCATGTATCCATTTGAAAAACTCATAAGGTCTTGTAGAAAGATCAGAAAACTAGCACATGTTAATGTTAAGGTCATTAACATACAAATCCTTGACCACTTTCCCCATCTCTCTCCGGCGGCGGAGTCTGTAGATGCTTTACCAGCACCAGAACCGCCGCACAGTCCACTATCAAATTTACTATATCCTCTGCAACCACACATGTAAATTCCGCTGCAGATCATGAACATAAACTCAAAATCCAGCACATGCAGGAAATAGACATTTCCAGGCATACAATATCAAATTGATTAAAACGTTCAACAAGAAACAACAATTTTCTCCACTCAAAATATCCTTTGCAACCACACACGTAACAATCCACCACAGATCAAAACCCTAAACCCAAATCCAGCACATGCACACTCAACAAAACCCGTACTCTGAATAAAATAACGAATTGACAAAAAGGAAAGACAAAATAAGCATTTTCTTTCATTTTCTTTCACAATTTTCGTAGTACCGTTCTTAGCGAGTTCGGACAGGACGTGTATGGCGCGTTGGCGGACGCACGATCTTGCTCGGCGGAGGAGAAAGCGGAATCGAGGATCTCGACTTGAGTGCGGATTTCGCACACTAGATCTTGCTGCGATTCGGAAGGCGATTCACCGCCGATCCTCCCGCGATCTTCGCCGAACTCGTCGTCAAGTTTTCTCTTCAAGCTCTGCCACGAAGACGACGAAGTTTGCGCCGAGTAGATGGGAAAATAAAGCTAGAATCGATTGGAAAACAACAACTAGCAAAAAAATTTGGGCATGAAAATCAACTTTGAGAAATTAGGGTTTTAAAAGATTTGGGGATTTTAGTGGATGGGAAAAACTCACCAAGAAATCACTCCGAGATGCAGCGGCCGAGCTCCTATTTGCGCGGTGGACGGCGGTGGAGCTGAGCGGCGGCGTCGAGGGACGGCGTGGACGGCGGTCTTCTCTTCTCCTTCTCAGACGCGTGGACGGCCGTTCTCCTCCTCTTCTCTATTCTCAGACTCGTTTTTATTTTTATTTTTTGATTAAGTTGTTTGATTTGTTTAAGTTGCTAACAGAGAACTTAGATTGTGTGTTTTTTGGGTAAGTTGCTAATAGTCAACTTAAAGTTGCTAATTTTATTTATTGATATATATGTTTAAGTTGCTAAAGTAAAAAATCTAACTTTAAAATTACTAGTTATATTTTTAGACTTATAATTAAGTTGCTAAATTAAAATAAAGATTTAATAAAAAATATTTAAAACTCCCAACACTTTTATAATTATATGCTAAAATTGCTAAAATAAAATTGATAAGTTAACTAAAAATGATTTATACCATGAGATAAAAAATTGATAACAAAATAAAAATTAACCCTCAAACTTTTAGAACTATGCTAAAGTTGCTAAAATAAAATTGATAAACTAACTAAAGGTCCTAGTTATACCATTAATATAAATAATAAATAAGGACATTGAAAAAGCCTATCGACTTCCAGGTTTATAATTGTTGTTAAAATTGTTGTCTTTAAGAAGAAAAAAAAAAAGGCGCTAATTACAACGGTGTAACCAACCGTTGGAAAAGGATGAATAAATGTTGTCTTTGAAAAAGATTAGGCACTAATCGACAACGGATTACAAAAACATTGTCGAAGACCCGAGAAACGCGTGTTGTCAAAAAATAAAAGGACCGCTAATCGACAACGGTTCAAGAAAGTATTGTCTTAGACTCGAGTGAACTGTTGTCGTTAACAAAAAAATCCGCTCATCCACAACGGTTTAGCGAAAATCCGTTGTGAATATTTGTAAGGACAACAATTTAGCTAAAATCCGTTGTCTTTGGGGTGTTGTTGTTGAGCATTTTTCTTGTAGTGGAAGGATTTGTTTTATTATTACTAAAGCAAAAATTAATCCTAAAATAACAAAGCAAGAGCGATTGAAAGATCAAGTATGAATGGATGGATTCCTGGTTATGGTTTCGATTAATATCCCACTTTATGCTCAAATTAAGCAACCAAGTTTAAACATATTCTTCTCTATGCCCAATCACCAAAGTAATTTACCCCCTCTCTCGAGATGTATGTAAAAGCGTTGATTGGAATATCTATGCTAGAATCTCTACTTAACATGAGATATCCAACTCCCAAAAGTTCAAAAGATTATAAGGCCTCCCAAATATTCACAGACTTCTCAATCATGCAATCTATTTATGTCACGTACTCAAGATCTAGTATTGAAACTCATCGGTTAGAATTATGAATCAATACATCAAACAAGTTTAGATCAAAGGCCTTTTGATAAAACAAGAATTAACGCAAAGTACTTGAATAGAGAAAGAAAACATTAACTTCAATTATCCTTAATCATCAAATAAAAGTGTTTATTAACCTACTCCCAAACCCGGGAATCACAAGATGTTTAGCCAGACATTGAAGATAAACAATTCATAGACAAATTATTCATAATCAAAATCTAACTAATTGAAATAACGATACGATGGAATGAGTGACTCGGGGATGATGACGATCTCTCGATCTATCTTCAATCCTCGATGGTGTGGTTGCGGTCTTGATCGATCTCTCGAAGTTTCCGGTGGAAAACTGCTCTTTTCTCTGGTTTCTAGGGTAAAAATCAGCGTCCTCCTGCCTGTGGCCACCACGGGTCTATTTGTACTTCGTTCGGGTCGAAACCTAGTTGAAATCGGATGAACCCTTGTTTTTCCCGCAGCGAGGCACGACCGTGTCCGTGTCCCTATGTTGAAGCTGAAGCTGGAGCAATTAACCGAGATGAAGAAGAGATAGCTGAATCTCAAAGACAGTTGGACAATCTGCGGCTAAGTGATAATGAGAGAGATGCTCAAGATAACACAGCTGCAAGACGACTGAATCCAACTAACTTACTCCAACCTGATGTGAGATGGCTGAGAGACCATCCATCAGACCTAATCATTGGTGATGTAAGAGAAGGTGTAAGAACCAGATCCAGAGCTCAACAAGAAGCCATGTTCACTTGTTTTATATATCAAATAGAACCAAAAGATGTGTCACAAGCATTGGATGACACACATTGGATTCAAGCCATACAAGAAGAGCTACAATCAATAGATCAACTCACTCCCTACAATCTATGAAAGCAATAAACGTGCTAAACCAATAAACGTGTTTCTAATGCAAATGCAACCTAAAATGTTCTACGTGCAACTATATGAAAACACACAAAAATACAAATTTTTTTTTTATCCACACATCTCATATCAAAATAGCTATCTCTCCCCCAAACTTAAATGAAATTATATCGCACGTAAGAGAAGATAGAATTTCAATATTAAACTGTGTGGATTTACCTGATTCACTGTGCGGGTGGTGGTGGATAATGGCCCTCCTTCGCATCTCCTCTTATCGCTAGGACTACTTCTTTCAACCATCACTTCAAGTTTTGTACTTAGGCGCGACCTATGTACGCCTCTGCTGATGGACGCACGGGCCGTGCGCGCCAAACGCACAGTCGCCGTGCGTCGTGCCATAGAAACATCTCCAATTTCTCAATCACGCACAACCTTTTCTTTTTTTCATTTTTTATTGATGTGGGTATGATAAATAGCAGATATTTTTGAATAAAAAATATGTAATTACGAGGAGGATTGGTGAAGAAGACGATGGTGACGTGGAGAAAACGAGGGCTTACGAGGAGGCAGTTAGGATTAATGTACACTTAGATGTTTTTCGATGTATACTTATATGTGTTTGTTGTATAAGTAGTTAATTTTTGTTGTATGTATTTATGTTGATGTGTACTTATGTTTTTGATGTATACTTATATGTGTTTTGTTGTATACTTATATGTATTTTGTTGTATACTTATATTTTTTGTTTGACCATTTTAATATGCAGTAAAATTATGTTAAATATACAGCAAAATAGTGTTAAGTATACATCAAATATATGTTAAATATACAACACAATAATGAGCATGATTTTCTCTCTCTAAAATTGATTTACTTAATCCACGATCCCCACATGTTAATGAGTGTGTTTCTCTCTCTCTATAACTGATTTCTTAATTAACGGTCCCCACATATTTTTGTTTGACCATTTTAATATGCAGTAAAATTATGTTAAACATACAGCAAAATAGTGTTAAGTATACAACAAATCATTAATAAGTTTACAACATACTGCATGACAGAGCACATGCGTGATTTTCTCTCTCCAGCGCGATTTTCTCGCAATTTTTTCTCTCCCCACGTGATTTTCTCTCCCCTAATAATTGATTCCATATTTGGATGGTCCCCCACATGTTTGTTTTGATAATTATACCCTTATTTTGCCTTAATTAAATGTTTAATGTAATTTTTACCCCTATTTATCTTAGCATTGATATAGATAAGGGAAGGTTGAGATGAGTCCACATTGTCTCACTATAATATGTGGTCTCATTGTATCCTCCTATATATATATATATATATTTACAAACCTCTTTCTAAATCTGTTTTCCCGCCTAAATACTTATTGCTAAAAATAATTTCGGTTTTATTTAGAAAAGTTGACTAATTCATCTAATTATGGATATATTCAGCCCTCTTATTTTATTTTGTTAAGTTTGACCATTTTACTTATTTATGGCATAATTAAAATTTGGACAATAAAATCTGCTAAACTTAGCTTTTTAAAATTTTGTTGATTCAAAAAGAGTTGACTTTGTTTAATACAAACTAAGCAATATTAAAAGATTTACTTCAAATTCGCTAATGTTTTTTTGTTTTTTGAAAATTTTCGTTGGTTCATATATAATCCAAAAACACTTTTTAATGAAAGTTGACTTCTTAAAATATAAAAAAACGCATATTTATATTTCTGGCAGGTTTTCTAGGCAAAAACAGAAAAAATTGATTGTCATTTTTTAATTCTGGAAACAATTAATTACTGCTTGAATATGGAAATATAGTGATGAATATGGTCTCTTTTTTACCAAAAAATAATTTAATTTGATATCAATTTACATTGTTCTATTTTTGCGGTAAATTGTTAAACTTTGGTGAAAAAATCAACGAAAACAATCTGTAGCTCAATAATCCTAAATCTCTGATGAATGAATTGACATTCATAACAATATATGGTAAAATTGTGCAAATAATAACATTAACAGTATCTAACCACAAATATTTTATTGCAATTTCCTTACAACTTCAGTCCATCAACAGTATAAATACTGAACCATAGCAGTAAAACAGTTGCAGCAATTTAAAAATTCTCTTTGCAATAGCTTGAGCATCTTTCTGAAATTTTTCGATCAACACAAAAAAAGAGATGACACCATTCGTTACACTAATTCACGACCTCAATAATAGCCAAAAATTGTGGGTTGTCAAACTAAGGCTCATTCGAGCATATGAGAAGCCACCTTTTTTGGATAAAAATCAGATCCTTACACTAGAATGTGTTTTCCATGATAGTGTAGTAAGTTATTTTTCATTCTTTATTGTCTTTTTATTTTCATTTGAGTTGTTCAGAAATTTATTATTCTAATTTTTTTACTGAAATATACTACTTGGTGATCGAATTCATGCTACAATCCCAAAATTTCAGATTGCAAACTTCAAAAAGATGCTGAATGAGGGACATGTTTATGTGACAAGGATTTTCCGGTCACAAAACAAACTGACAAGTATAAGACCACTGCTACAATACAAAAAAATTGTTTTATGGTAAAACTCATGTTTTCAAAATATTTGAGCAGACATTTCCCTGATTTATGTTTGATTTTAAGAATTTTGTCGATTTAATGAATTCGGAGAAGGTGGACGATACAATGTTGTTAAGTACTGTTACTTTTTTTTTTTTTTTGCTTTTAGTGTTTTTTCAAATTAGTTTCTTGAATGATATATGAATTGTGATGTTTCTGTTTTTTTCTCAGATGTCATTGCTAGAGTTGTTTCAATGCACAGTGCTCAGAATAAAGATATTGATGGAAGGGTTAAAAGATTCATCGAGATAACCCTCGAAGATTTAGAGTAATTTTCTTATTATTTTCTGTATTATTTATCATAATGTAAACTAACAATTAAATTTGTATAAGAATAGACGTCTGTCGTGTACTCTTTGGGAAGATTATGTCGAAGAAATACTCCCTCATTTGGAGAATAACATTTTCGACCCTGTTGTTGTGATTTTACAAATGGGACGTGCAAAAGTATTTAAAGGTATTTGTTTGTTAAATTAATTTTTTTAATAATATTTTTGTTTTCTATAATAATTTATTTAAGATTATTTTTGCAAATTTTTTACAGAGCAAGTCAAGGTTTCAAACAACTTTTTTATTACAAAGCTGTATGTGAATGATCCCATTGAGAAAATTCAAGACTTTAAGAGAAGGTTTGTGTAACTAAATAGTTTAGATTATAATTAATCTTTTATAAAATTATTTCTGATTATTATTTTTATAATTAATATTTTATTAAATTTTTACTGATAATTATTTCATTATTTAGTCTTTTGAACAACAATAATCCGACATTTTCGATAAGTCATGTGTTAAATCCACGATCAACAACCGTGTTGGAGGACCTAGAATCTCCAAATTTCTCAATCAAGCCTTTAGAACATCTGTATGCGAATGAAGCGGTAATATAAATATTTTTTACACTTTATTTTTTTATTCTGAACTTTAAAATATATCTTCTGATGTTTTAATATTGTCACTTATATAGGCCGAGAGTTTTTGGGTTTGTGCGAGGATAGTGAGTGTTTCGGATGAATGATGGTACATTTTGTGCACAAGATGTACCAAAAAATTGCATCCAACTGTGGATCAGCTTTACTGCATAAAATGTGACCATTTGCAGGAAACGGGACGTATACGGTAATTTGTTTTTATGTTTATTACAAGTGGAGATAATAAAACAATTTTGCTTTTTATTGTTTTTCTGATTATAATTTTTAATGTTTTTATATGAATTGATATATGATTTACTTCCAAATGGTAGATGAATCTTCAAGTGCAACCCTGCTTTATTGGGATAGAGAATGTGAGATGTTGATTGGGAGACCTTGTGTGGATTTGAGGAATGAAACTATTAAGGTATATTTTTTTCTGAAAATCTATAAATATATTATCTATATTAAATTAATATATAATATATAATTATATATTGAAATTCTGGATTTATACAGAAAGAGGAAGGTGGCAGTAATTCGCCGGTGGAGTTGCCAACTGAGTTGCAAGGCTTAATTGGCAAGATGGTGCTTTTCAAGGTTCAGATTAAAGAGGAACAATTACGCAACTATGCTGGAGCTTTCTCAGTGGTAAGCTTACAGTATATCAGGATTTAGTGTGGAAATATGGTGCTACTTCTCTAGAGAGTCAGGTAATATTTAAAAAAAAATATCAAATATAGAATTATTTAATTTTCTTATATTTATTTATAAAATTAATTTTATATTCTGTAGGAATCGGACTATTTATCAAAGCTTCAAGGAGAAGAAATTCGCCATGAAAATGTAAGAATTTGATCTTTATGTTTTGTTTATATTCTTTTTATGAATTTTAAAACCTAAAATTTGTTATTTTGTATTCACATGAATTAGAAGATAGTTCATCGGGGGATGAAGTAAGCACACCTAGCAAGCTGCTTGGCAAACGCAATCGGAATGATCTGTCGCCACTTGCTAAGAAGGCTTTGAATGAGCAATTTTCGTCGTCTTCAACGAGCATGAAGATGGAAAGCATTATTAAAAAGGAAGAAGATTAGATAGGCAGTTAATAGTTTTTTTGGATTAGAATTAGTTTTTGGGTATTTAAACTCCCAAATTATAAGTTGCTTTTCTATTTTGAACATTGATTAAATTTAGTTTTTTTATTTTTATTGTTGCAGTTAAGGTTAATAAAATTTTATATTCAGCTTATAATAATGTCATCTATTTATTATGCCAATCTGCTTTCACAGTATTTTCTTTAATTTTTTGTATATTTTGATTGTTCGAATTATAATCTTCTTTTTAGATTATTTTGTAAGTGTATATTCAGCTTTTGATACAAGGGTTTATTAATTATTTTAATAAATATTTAATTTAAAAGAGTATTTAAATTTAAATTTAAATTAATACTTATTTTAATATTTAAATTAATAAATTAATATTTGATAAAATAGTTTATTAATTAATTAAAATACTATTTAAATAAAAATAGATTATTTAAATTACTATTTTAGATAATATAAAAAAATCAAATTACTATTGGATAAAAGAGTTTATTAGTTATTTAAATTATATGGATTTATGTAATTTTATAAAAAGGTTTATTAATTCGTGAAAACATTACTATTTTTATTGGTTCATTTTTTATCAGATAGTAAATTATTTTTTCATTTCAATTAAAATTGTAAATCAAAAATTTTTAATATATAATTTAAATATCAATGCAATCTAAAATTGTGATTACCCAACAGGATTCCACTGCTCTCGAGGAGTAAGGTCAAGTTGGTTTCAAGTTCAGAATACAATCTATTGCTAAACTAAATTAGAATCATAAAAATAGTGTTACAATTAACCATATAAACCATGCAGACATTGCTGAAATATGATATTCCTAATTAGCAAAATAACCATGTAAACTAAAAATACACTATCATCCTTTGAGAGCCCTACAGGATCCACCACTCTCCAGGAGCAGGGTCAAGAGGGTTTTATTCTCAAAGTTCAATATAGATAACAATTCCAACATAAAACATAATCAGCTTTTTAATTTGAGCCATTTAGATCACGGGTAATTTAAACAATAACTGACATGAAATAACTATAAAGTTAAATTAATATAAGATATTATATCCTATCCATGTACAATTATTAAGCTTTTTCAACTCTCAAGAAATATCCCAACACATTTGTTCCAAATTTAAACAAATCCATGGCCAAATACATACCATTTGAAAATATCTTAATAACATATCTGTAATTTTTAATCGAGTGATTGTATCAAAAGTAATTTCATTCAATCATCATTTTAATTTTTTTGGAATATTTTAAACATATAAATATATATCCATCATACACAAGTCATGTATAGTTGTCAATAAATTTACCTAAATTGCAAGATACTATTTGACATATCACAACCATTCCATATTTAGTCATCCACGGTCTATATAAACCATTTCAATCATGCCAAAATAGATTTGCAGATAAAAAATCAAATATCACAACACATCTCATAGTTGAACACTGAAAACTATACATTCTTGAGAGTTGAAGGTGAGAAAGCTAACATGACACTGTGTTGTTGGAAGTAAGAGGAACAGGAACTCAGAAAATAAAAAGGGTATGTTGCTACTAAAATGTACATTCTGATGTTAGTATTCTCATTGTTTTCTGTATACTAGATTAAGTACTTAATTATGATAGCTATCCCTAGCTTTAATATGTACAGTTGTTTGTTGTGATGTTTGTCATATTTCTGTAAAATGTTTCTAAGTTTTTCTGTATTTAATGTAAGCTACAAGTCATATATCTAGATTTTATGTTCAAACATACTAAATGAGTCTATATAAAGTTGAATGTGTTCGTATAATCCAGAAAAATTTGTTTTAAAACTAACAGATTTAGAAGAAAATAATTGTTATTACCTTAGATGTTGACTTGGTCACTCACTAACCTGTTTTTTCATTACCTACCAACAAGAAAGAATGTAGTCAAAATTGTTCATATACAAATTGAATGAAAATTGAAACTTAAAATTAATAAAAGTATAATACTTATCTTTTTGGTTGCTGTGAGTGAAACTCCGCTCCATACACGAAAGAAGCTAAGCACCAGCCTTCCTCTAATTTTTATTTTTTTTCACATAGATTTTACATCTCATAAATCAACATAAATACAATTAAAAATACATTGATTCTCCAACATGATTCCTCTACTTTCTGAGAGTAGGGTCAAGTTGGTGTTAACCTCAAAGTTGTACCAAACTATATTTAGACAATTAGGATCTTAAAATAAATACATTAATTAAAAAAAATACAGCTGCGAAATTATAAAGTATTTTCTTAATGTTCTGAGTATTTTGTTTTTTATATTCTGTATGAATAACTAGATAACAGAAACATTTAAAAAGTATAATTATATGAATTTATATGCTAATTTAAAAAATATTATACACAATAATTTTTATCATATGATATTCTCAAAAATTAAATTAATAATATTTTTTAAATAAGTGATTACAAAACAAAGATAATCCAAAAAACAATATATCTAATATTAATTTTTATAACTGACTATCTATATTTGCTAAAATAATGTGTTCTGACTTTTATTTTTTAATCTTACTAATAGTAGAAAAATATATTATCGTACTCGAATGAAAATACAAACGAAGATTTAAATAAAAAATATCTGATTTAATCATTTGTATTTTTTTACTAATATATCAATAATTTTTTTTTAACAATTATGTTTTTATTAAAAAAAGGTTGCACATACTGTTTAATAGATCTAGAAATAACTTCAAAAAAAGGCCAAAACAGATTACGATTTAAGTGTAAAATTTTTTATTAGGGTTTAATCATTTGTATTCTTTACGATAAAAACATTAAATAAATTTTAATTTTTTTTATTTGTAAAAAAAAAAAACAGAATCTTGTTTAGAAAAAAATACAAAAAATATAAAAGCATTGTAGTAAATGATATATAAATAACAAATGTAAAATAGTAAAAAAAAAAAACAAAAAAAAAGCCTTACCGATTCAAGCGACAACCTTCATTTTTCTGGAATAACCAGTTTAAAAGAATGAAAATCCAGAACATCCAAAATATCAACAGATCTTGCGATATAGTCCGGACTCTTTGCATTCGTGGTTCACATATGTTTTAAAATCGCAAAAATATAGTGTATAACCCGTAAGTCCAAGCGGCTACGATAATCTGTAGAGGGGTGAATAGATTATCTCCATCTTTTCGATTTCGCCCTCTTTTAACAATCGAATGCTCAAACAAAATAATAAAGGTGCGGAATGTAAACAACACACGCCGATTTAAAGAGGTTCAACCCACCTGGGCCTAATCCTCTACCACCCCAAAGATATCCGGATGGATTTCGAAAAGAAAAAGAATTTTATTAATTACCAAAATTAATACAAATTCAACTTACAACACCTTGAAGAGCACCACACTCTTCTTCAACACCACCTTTGGAGATTACCACAATCTCCCTTTGAAGATTACCACAATATTCAACCTTGAAGAATACCAAATTCTTCAACACCTCAATAAGAAGATTACCACAATCTTCTTCACCTATCACCTAGATCATCCAAGTGTGTTCTTACCACAAGAACACTCACAAGGATATCTTGTGTTTGAATGATAACAAAAATCAAGATTACAACTCAATAATGAATATTACAATTTGAGTGCAAAGTGTAATCAAGAATAGCCTAAACCTCAAAGATGTGAAAGTGATAAGCTAGGCAATTTTACAACAAGAATAATAACAATGAAAGACCAAGTGTTTGCTTGAAGTGTATCTTGTTGTGTTGTATCTCAATTGTTGTTTTGGTTGCTCCAAAACTTCCTCTATTTATAGGAGATGATTGATCAAGCATAGGCTCCTCTTGGGGATTGAAAATCTACTAAAAAATACAATTAAAATCAAGAATATAGCTGTTAGAAATCAATCCCATAATTTAAGGAAATGTGTCTGTCAAACGGTCGAAATTTGTCAAAAAGATAGAGATGACCGTCCGCACGAGAAATAGACGTTGGAAAAATACACAAAAAAATAACACAGGCGACCGGTCGACGTCTACCTCGACCGGTTGACCATCATCCCAACCGGTCCCCTCATGGATTTTGCAAAGATCAAGTGTTCTGCTTTCAAACACACTTGCAGTGCACGGCGCACCTGGCGGCACGGTCGACCGACGGCCGACGCCCGATGCGGCCGGCCGACGACCGCTTGCTTTTTGCTTCCGTCTCATTTTCTGTTTCTAAAAACATCTTCAGTATGGGTTGCCCTATAGGGCGACCGGTCGACCACGAGACAAAAATATTGTCCAATTTTTGTCGAAAATAAAACTCAAGAAATACTCCAAAATTATGTAAAAACATTTTTAAACCGATCGAGTATTTAGACAACATTTAGGAACCTGTTATAGGAGTAAAAACTCATAGATAAAAGTGTTGTCCATTTTTAATAATCTTGAGAAAATACTCAAAAAATATTAAAACCATTTTAAATCATTTAGGAGTATTTGGACAACCTTTAAAAACATTGTTTTGGTGATAAAATAAAATCATCAAAATTAAGATAAAAACATGTATCAAACAATCTCCCCTTTTTGATGATTACAAGCCAAAACAATTTTTACACAAACTAAGAGAGCAATTTTAGAAATGATTTTCGGTAAAAACATTTGACCGTTTGGAAGCAACCAAAATTTCCAAAAATGTTAAAGCAACCAAGTAGGGAGTAAATATTTTCAATAATAAGCACAAGCTCCCCTATCAACAAGCACATCAAGAATAATGTAAGAGCAATAATCCATAAGCTAAAAGCTTTAGCTTTTACAATTTGTTCAAGAGCTTATAAGCTCCCCTGTCACAAAACAACATTAAAATATAAGTCCATCAAGCAACAGTTGGACTAAGAACAAATCACAACTTATGGCTTTTATGAGCCATAGCTTATAGCTTTTATGACAAGCTTTTATTAGCTTCTTTGAGCTAATGAGCCAATATCCTGTTTCTCCCCTTTGGAATCATCAAAAGAATGTTAGGATGGTGAAAACACCATACAATAATATTAAAGCGCCAAAGGAACGGTTTAGTAACCATTGAGCAATTTAGGCTTAAAAACCAAGGAAAATGGGAGAAATGTATCATGAAGAGTTCATACGCTCGTTTTATTTGCCAAAACATGATCTCAAAGAGTTTTGAAGACATTTGGAAGCGAGAGAATCATGTAGAAGTTGAAAGTTTCATTGCGACATTTTAACAAACACCTTGTGTGCGTGAAAAATAGAAGAGGTTGTATATAACCTTTGTAAATGGTTCAAGCCAAAAATTTTCATATCATCAATCAACCTCATTTCAAAGCTCAAAAAAAAAAAAATCATATGCACCATATGCAATAATTTGTTCATCAATTAAGAAGCTCAAAATAGATTCTCAAGGGTTCAACCCAATTGAGATAAGCTAAGAATGATCAAGGCATTTCAAATGCCAACAATTAGAGCATCCAACAAGTAATAAGTCATGCTTTCAACAATACATGTATCAAATGTCCCAACATATCCAACTAAGCATAATGAACAAGGCAATAAAAGAAGCACTTTTACCATCAAGTACTTCATACCAATTATCAAACAATGCTTTAGAGTATTTTTACCATCAAATACTCCATCAAGGTCATGATCATTCACAAGTCATTATCAACTTGCAATTTTAACCCTTTAAGAAAAACAAGCAAATATCATTAGTACAAATAAGTTTTACAAAAGTTCATAAAAGTACAAAGCAACTTAAATGAAAATGCTAGAAAGTAAAGGGGTGGGATAACATCATTCCTCATCCGAGGAGAAGCAAGATCCGGAATTAAGTCCTTGATGAATTTCTTTAACTTGCCGATAGACTTTTGCATTTTGGAGGTCTTTTGCTCCAAAGCCTCATACCTCGTCTCATGAAAAGCCCTCATCTCATCAAATTCGGCTTGAGTATATCTCCTAGGCGGTTGAGCACCTAGATACCCTCCGGATTGCTCGGTTCGCCCTCTTCCACCAATCTTGCGGCCCCGGCGTCATCAAAGAAGTCATTAGGATCGGGAGACTCTTGACCTCTTCCTCTCGCCATTTTGGTTGGTCGGATTTCCATGTTCTTGCGCATAGTGACCATTTGGGTGATATTATCAATGTCAAAGTCGTTTTGAAATACCTCCGAGTTACATTCCGACGAAGGTAGTCCCGATTGAATAAGAAGTTTACAAATCCAATTTCCCATAACCAACTTCTTATTACCTTGAGTAATGGACTCGATTAGACATTGAATAAGTATGGCACCAAAGTTAAGTGGTTCCCTCCTAGCAATCTTATAAGTCAAAAAATAATCCATATTGCTAGGCATCTTTCCCGACTTACCACAAATGCAATATGCGACAATGACCGATAAAATGCGATGCTCAAGTGTCATTGCCAACAAGGAATACTTTGGCCATACTCCCAAATACGTCTTAACTTCTTTCATCGACACCCCCAACATTTCATCATTCCAAGTCCCACAAGAGAAATAATCCCAACCACCTTCTCTAACATGTAAAAGCCGGCAAATATCATTGGGAGTCCATCTAAAATGACGACCCTTTATAAGCGAATTAACGGCAATCGGCTTTCTATCATTGTCATATTCGACCCACATATTGGCATAAAAGAGTTGGATAATATCATCATCATACAACACATAAGCATGCTCCCATAAATACATCCAACCTTGCTCCTCAAAAAATCCTCTTATAGTAGGATACTCATTTGTAAATGAACTAAAACGACACATTTTAGTCCGAGCAATAGATTTACCACCCATCCCCGAATCCTCATAGTACCATTCCGCATACTTATTGATGAAATTAAGAGCATTGCGAGAATTTGGAGCTTGAGTAACAAGAGATTTTTTACCTTTCGCCCAACGGCAATTTTCGAGCGAAATTGTTCCGCGGCTTCGGTAATTTGGGCCCGAGAGAGAATGGGATTTTGAACATCATCACCTTCTTGAGCCACGTTTCTTTGAGCGGCTCGAATATCCCTTTGTTCGGCCGTCTCGCCGATTTTCTCGAAGTACCCTCTCCGCCCTTTCTTCTCTTAGAAGTGGGATTTTGATCGGTGGAATTTCTTGGAGGAGCCATATATGTAAGATTCTTGTGAAAATAAGAAGATTAGCAACAAGAATCGTGAAAGATGATGAAGAATTGAAGATTTTGAAGAAAAGGGGAAAAATCGCTGCTATAAGGGTTTGAGAAAATGTCCTGCGTCTGTTTTAAGAGTCAAGACAGAAAGTTTTAAGTGCAAAAATGGCACAGGCGACCGGTCGAGGTAGGGGACGACCGGTCGAGGTGCGGCGAAGCCGCCGTCGCCCTGCTATGACCGTCCCAGTGGTTTTTCTTTCTCCCGAGTTTTCCAAAATTCGATTTTTCACCCAAAAGTTTTAAAACTTTGCAAAAATATAAGTTTGGACTATATCCAACAAATATGGGTTTTGGGAAAACATATAAACGATAAAATCGAGACTAAACACGTAGTGCCTTTAAAAGAAAATATTTGCATGATCAATTAGGGGCACTTAAGGGGTCAAAATGAAATATCTTGAAAGATATGTGCATAAGCATAATATCAAGTTTAAAGAAAAATTCGAGTAGACATACCTCGATGGTTTAAGAAACTTGATGACGTAATAGCCAATGAGTATGAAATATGTATCCTACACAATTCTTAGACAACATTTTCATAGAAAATTCAAGTGTAGGCAAATAATATGAGATATCAAAAAGAGCTTATGCTATAAGATTTCATAAGAGATAATAAGCCACATAAGTCTAATAAAATGCTCAAGAGTTTTAGAAAATCATGCAAGGTCTCTTTTTTAAAAAAATTTGAAACTCATAAATATATAAGAGACCTATATTAAAAATAAATACTTGAAAATTCATTTTGCAATTAAGACACAATTAAAAGTATGCATAGATTTAAAAAAAAAAAAATGCATATACAAATGGGGAGATACGGTTTACCAATTACGCCCGTTTCCATGGGTTGTGTCTTTCCCATTGTTGATGATATCTTCCCATTGAGAAGTCACTTTGTTGATGATGACTTCTCCATTTCCAAGTTTGGTTACCTTCCCATGGTTGATGGTTTCTTCTTCTTTGAAAATTATCTTGTTGATGATGTCTTTGCCATTTCCAAGGATTGTGTTCTTCCCATTTTTGATTATACGCTCTTCTTGGAAATTGGCTTTGTTGAGAGTAGTTTCTCCTTCTTTGATCAAATGAAACGTTCATTTGATGTTTTCTTGGTGGCATGAATTTTCTCCGATTTTTGCTTTGCCGGGTACCTAATAGCACATTGTTTTGTGGTACCCTCATGTGTTTGGGTCCTTTAAGATTAGCTTTGAGACTTTTAGGTCTCCAACAATATTTAGAGCTATTTCTAGCCCGACAAGAATTAGCCGTATGACCCTTTTTGCCACAATAAAAACAAGTAATAATTCTAGAAGCATAATGACCAATATGCATAGTGACTTGATCCTTTTTCATATGATTAACAACATTAGGCTTATGATCAAGTCCTTTATCACAATTATGAATATCAACGATATTGGACATTTTATTGGTACTCAAGTTGGATTTTAATAAATCCTTTTTCATGCAATCAATATTCTCAACAAGAGTACTATTTTCTTTTTCAAGGTTTCTAACCTTGTCAAGTGTGGTGGTGTGAGCACATGATAGTGATTCATAAGAAGTAAATAAACTATCCTTATCATTTTTCAAAATATTGAATTCCTTTTTCAAATTTTTGTATCTAACAAGTAAGCTTTGGAATTCATTTTGAAGTTCATCATAATCATTTTGTAAATCACTATAATCATTTTGAATGACAATATCATAGGAAGTAGAGGGTTTAAGACATACCTCATTTTCTTCATTGATGCCCATAAAACAATATTCAACTTCTTCATAATTGGAAGTAGATGCTTTTGTTTGACTCCTTTCATTTGCAAATACTCCATAGATGGCTTCTAATTTTTCCATACTTCATGTGCCGACTTTATTCCTACAATATGTTCATATTCTAAATTAGTAAATGAACAATACAAAATATTTAAAGCCTTACCGTTTAAGGAGATGATTTTCTTTTCTTCATCATTGAGCTTTTTGAAGCCTTTTGAGGTGTATGGTGTATCTTTCGTCGGAATGGATTCTCCATTAATGACGGTGTTCCAAATGTCGAACCCGCAACCTTGTAGATAGCATTCCATTCTTTCTTTCCAAAAATTAAAATTCTTGGAATCAAATAGTGGTGGCTTGGTGGTGGAGGTGCTTGGGATAGATGAGCTTCATTCGTAGCCGATCGTTTCTCTTCACTCGCGATGTGAAACGAGCTTGCCAAAGAGTTTGGCTCGATACCACTTGTAAGTCCAAGCGGCTACGATAATCTAGAAGGGGGTGAATAGATTATCTCCATCTTTTCGATTTCGCCCTCTTTTAACAATCGAATGCTCAAACAAAATAATAAAGGTGCGGAATGTAAACAACACACGTCGATTTAAAGAGGTTCAACCCACCTAGGGCCTAATCCTCTACCACCCCAGTATATCCGGGATGGATTTCGAAGAAAAAGAATTTTATTAATTACCAAAATTAATACAAATTCAACTTACAACACCTTGAAGAGCACCACACTCTTCTTCAACACCACCTTTGGAGATTACCACAATCTCCCTTTGAAGATTACCACAATCTTCAACCTTGAAGAATACCAAATTCTTCAACACCTCAATAAGAAGATTACCACAATCTTCTTCACCTATCACCTAGATCATCCAAGTGTGTTCTTACCACAAGAACACTCACAAGGATATCTTGTGTTTGAATGATAACAAAAATCAAGATTACAACTCAATAATGAATATTACAATTTGAGTGCAAAGTGTAATCAAGAATAGCCTAGACCTCAAAGATGTGAAAGTGATAAGCTAGGCAATTTTACAACAAGAATAATAACAATGAAAGACCAAGTGTTTGCTTGAAGTGTATCTTGTTGTGTTGTATCTCAATTGTTGTTTTGGTTGCTCCAAAACTTCCTCTATTTATAGGAGATGATTGATCAAGCATAGGCTCCTCTTGGGGATTGAAAATCTACAGAAAAATACAATTAAAATCAAGAATATAGCTGTTAGAAATCAATCCCACAATTTAAGGAAATGTGTCTGTCAAACGGTCGAAATTTGTCATTAAAAAGATAGGCGACGGTCGCATTTAAATAGACGTTGGAAAAATACACAAAAAATAACACGGGCGGTCGACGCCTACCTCGACCGGCCGACCATCATCCCAACCGGTCCCCCTCATGGATTTTGCAAAGATCAAGTGTTCTGTTTCAAACACACTTGCAGGTACTGCAGTCCGCACGCACTGGCGACGGCCGACGCCTGTATGCACGGCCGACCGACCTTTGTTTTTGCTTCCGTCTCATTTTCTGCTTCTAAAAACATCTTCAGGTATGGGTTGCCCTATAGGCGACCGGTCGACCACGAGACATAAATATTGTCCAATTTTTTGTCGAAAATAAAACTCAAGAAATACTCAAAAATTATGTAAAAACATTTTTAAACCGATCGAGAGTATTTAGACAACATTTAGGAACTGTTATAGGAGTAAAAACTCATAGATAAAAGTGTTGTCCATTTTTAATAATCTTGAGAAAATACTCCGAAAAATATTAAAACCATTTTAAATCATTTAGGAGTATTTGGACAACCTTTAAAAACATTGTTTTGGTGATAAAATAAAATCATCAAAATTAAGATAAAAACATGTATCAAACATAACCTACACATCCGTAAGAAAATCATAATATTTGTTTAGGTTTGAAACTAAAATTTTTGTAATTCCATATAATCCGAGTGGTTATGAAGAAACCACCTGGATCTATGACTTACAAGGTAAATGTTCGAAAACCTCATACGTAACCCAAAAATAAGCGAAAAACACCCAAAAATCTATAAGATGAACATATAAAGCTTTAATTTTCAAACTCTAAGCCTAAAATGAACAAAATCATAAAAAAAAGTAACTTGAAGAAACCACCATCTCGTAAATTTAAACCCGACTTTTAAATGGAATCGATAGTTTTCCAAAAGATTGATAAAAATGAGAGATGGGTGGGTTAGATTACACTTTAATTTTGTTCAAAGATGAGAGAAATGAGAGATGAGAGATGAGAGATTAGGGTTTCGCAGAGAGAGAGAGAGAGAGAGAGAGAGAGAGAGAGAGAGAGAGAGAGAGAGAGATTTTTCGGATAGAGTGAGAGAGGATAGATGAATCAACTGATTCATTTTACAAGACAAAACAGCGTGTGATGCCTAAAGAAGTGAGGGTGGGTGGTTTTGTTGTGTTGTATGCATTATGGCCATCCGATTTCAAATCGGATGGCCAAGGTTTTTTTCAATTTTTTTAATTTTTAATAAAATGGTGCATGTGTGCTTGGTGTTAATACACGTGTACATCTTCTAGATTATTCTATATGAGAGAACAAAATGTAGATGATTTACGGCCATCCGATCCAAATCGGATGGCCGAGTTTTTTTTTTTTTTTTTTTTGACAAAAAAATGGTTGATAATTTGTAGAGAAATTGGGCATAATCCAAAAAATATGATATTTTTATAAAGAGATGGGCCTGGTCCAACATTTTAGAATTGGATCATACTCAATGCAATTTTTTTAAAAAGTGGCCCAATTTGAATTGTGTTTTTTAAATTTATTTTAAAAACAAGAAATGTTTTTAATAAAATAAAAAAATAAATAAATTTACTAAAAATGAAAACGTAAATTAATTTTAGTTAATTTATTTATTTGTTTATCATATAATTTTACTTATTATTTTAAAAAACGTAATTATATTAATCCTAGCACAATAGTTGTAATTAATAAACTATAATGTTTTAAAAAATAAAAATATAAAATTCTTATTCTTATATATAAATTAATAATTTTTCATATCTACAATTGATCATATTGGTAATAATATTTGATTAAATTATTAAAGTAAAATATAGTATCTAAATCAATTTAGCTTCCAAAATAATATTTTTTAACGATTATTTATATTTATTTTCCATTGTTAATAGAATGAAGTGATATGATTTGTACAAAAATAAAAATTGATTACATACTTATAAATATATTGGATAATAAATAAATATATAATCAATTTATTTTGTTTTTTCGTTTAATAAAAGTATCAAAAAAATGTATTTCTATTTATTTTAATTTTATTTATATAATTGTAAATATATATGATTTTTTTTAAATGCTATTGTGTGCACATTAATTATTTTTTAATCTTATTTTATTTTCATCTATGCATGGATGCGACAAAAGATTTGCCAGATCGGCCTAAAAGACAGTTATCAAACCATTCACTTATTAACATCACAAATACATATCCTTCAATGACACCAGGAATAAATCTGCAGTCGTCGAGGTTATGTAGACTAAATGATTTTCAAAGCTGTTTTGGCACAAATATTAATATAGATAATTATATCCCCAGTTCTGTCATTACAGATTGTACGTTCCATTTATTTTAAATTAATTATTCTAATTATTTGTTATTATTTAATATTGTTTATTAGTATACATATACATATATATTATAAGATATTTTATTATAATATTTCTTTCAATTTGTTTATTTAAATTAATCTAATATAATGTTCTTTCGTTTTCTCAGAAAATCGTCTACTATCTTTAAAGACGGGTACAAATCTATCCAAACAACTTGAATTGCAAGGGTCATCAAGTAGCATTGTTAATCCAATGCCCAAAACGACATTTATTAACATCACAAATGGTATATTAAGTTTCTGCAATTTTTATTATTTTGTATAATTTATATATTTAAAATTACATATACTCATTTGAGGTGAATTTATTTTAGTAATTTGGTTTTACAATTACAGAGATATCGTCTTCAAAAAGAATTTCAACATGCAATAAAAATAAAAAACGCACAGGGAGTCTTCAAGCATTGGTCGGGACGCGACAAAAATAATTGATCTAACATGTGATGAATCTACGTGTATGGATCCCATTTCTAATGTTACAACAATATTCGATGGCACTAAGAATGATTTCACACATTATTCGTCAAATGGGACATCCGTAGTTGAAAAACAAGGTATTTATGTTATGGATTAAAGTTCAAGATGAAATTTTAAATGCAACATATTTTGATTTAACTTTTTTTGTGTAATATTTGTGTCTTTTCTTTTTTGAGTATTGGTATATCGGAGATGCAACATACAAATGTGAATTTTGTAACGCGGTGTTTTGGTTCGAAGAAAGGTTGATCTCCTATCCAAAATCCAAACCCAAATATTCTTTGTGTTGTGCCCATGGCATAATTCAACTTTCTCCCATCAAAGAATGACCTGTTGTACTTAGAGATTTGTTGTTTGGAGATGGAAATAAGAGCAAGCACTTCCAGGACGATATCAGATCATACAATAATATGTTCAGTTTCACATTAATGGGAGGCAAGATTGACACCAACATAAATAAAGGCAGAGGTCCTCCTGTTTTCCGATTGCATGGACAAATTATCATTTGATGGGAAGTTTGTTACCATCCAATGGTGCGACACCAAAATTCGCACAATTATATATATATGACACGGACAATGAAATATCTCATAGATTAAACTCACAGTTTGTTTATTTGTGAATCTCAATATTTGTTTTTAATTGTTTATGTAATATATCCCTAATATCTGTATTATTTTCTAGACAATGGAGTGAGCATAATAATCTGCATGAATTGATCGTCAATGATTTAAAGAGAATGCTAGGTGAAAATAATGTATTAGTTAAGACTTTTAGAATAGCAAAGGAAAAGATTTTAGAAGGTGGTCAACCAGATGTCTGTTTGCGTCTAATCGGTAAGAAAAGTACGAATGCTAGGAGAAACACTATGCCTTCACCTTCTGAGGTTGTTGCTCTGATTGGTGGAGATTTTGATCAAGCATTAGAAGACAGGGATATAGTAGTGGAAACAAAATCAGGCAGTTTGAAACGGATAAATGAGTTGAATGCTTCATACTTGGCTTTACAGTATCCGTTGTTATTACCGTATAGTGAAGATGGTTTCAGAGAAGACATCATTTTCTAATCTGAAAAAAAAGAACCCAGGAGGCAGAAAAACTGTTAGTGTGAGAGGGTTTTTCGCGTATCGCCTACATGATAGAGATCATGAACCTTATACAATTTTGTCGTCTAGAAGATTATTTCAACAATTCATTGTCGATGGTTATACAATGGTTGAGTTAGCGCGATTAAAGTATGTACGGTTGCATCAGAAAAAGTTGCGTTGCGACATTTATAAGGGTCTAAGTGACGCGTTGTTGCATGGAGACATCAATCCTGGTACTCAGGAAAAATGAATTACATTACCTTCTAGCTTCACGGGAGGTGCTCGATATATGATTCAGAATTATCAGGATGCTATGGCTATATGTCGGTGGGGATGCCATGATTTGTTTACAACATTCACCTGCAATCTGAAGTGGCCAGAGATTCTAAGGTTTCTTGAGAAAAAGAAACTGAATCCTGAGGACCGACCTGATATTGTTTGTAGGGTGTTTAAACTCAAGTTGGATTCTTTGATCAAAGAGCTTTGGTATAATAAAATATTTGGTAAAGTCATGGCAGGTTAGAAATTTATTTGAAGCGTCTGATTTTTCCAATGTGATTCAATATATGTCTAAATTTTTTCCACTCTTTTTAATATTGTAGTAGTATACACAATATAATTTCAAAAGTGTGGCTTGCCTCATGCCCATATTTTGCTGTTTTTGGCGAAATAAGAGAAAAATCCTATTGTAGATGATATCGATCAAATAATATCAGCTGAAATACCAGATGAGAATTTAGACCTGGCTTATTATGCGGTAGTGAAGGACCATATGATTCATGGTCCATGCGGCGATGCAAGAAAACCTTCTTCGTGCATGGTTGATGGTATTTGCACTAAACATTTTCCGAAAAAATTTGTAGATGTGACGACTATTTATAATGAAGGTTGTCCATGTTATAGACGTAGAGATGATGGGAGGGTAGTGGAAAAAAACGGAGTACCGCTTGACAACAGATTTGTTGTGCCACACAATCGTTATTTGTTGCTCAAGTATGGAGTTCACATTAATTTAGAATGGTGTAACCTATCCGGTCGATAAAATATTTATTCAAGTATCACTACAACATAAATGACATTAGGTAACACAGATTTTGTAGTACTTTTTACATAAGGTACATATGTAACACATGTTTGTAACACTTTTTACATTACAATATTTATGTAACACTTTTGTAGCACTTTATCAATATGTAACACTTATATGTAACACTTTTATATAAGTAACACTTTTTAAGTATCACTTATTTTGGTTATTTCTTTTGTAACGCAAATATGTAACACTTTTATCAATTAGTAACGCTTATATGTAACACTTTTATATAAGTAACACTTTTTAAGTATCACTTTGATTTTGTTATTTATTTTGTAACGCAAATAGGTATCACTTTATTTAAGAAGCACTCCTGGCAACAATATATTTTATTGATTGTAACACTTTTTAAGCTATATTTTAGTAACACAAAATTATATAACTATCTTTAAATCATGTCAAAGATTTATTTAATTAATTGATGTCACCAAAGAAAATTATGACATCATGTACTTTGTTTTTTTAATCAATTTGTGTTTACTTTTTACAAAGTATTTTAGTTTTGCTTTTATTATTTTATTTTTTATGAAGGCAATTAATTTCGTCTTAATACCAACGGAAAATGCGCATGTATATAATTTATTATTATTATTTATTTAATTTTTACTAATGGAGACCAATTTCATCGTTAACCTTTTTTTTTTTTTTTTACTTTTTTAAAAAAAAAATTACCAATGAAAATTGATGTTGCCGGTAATTACTTAGGAATTTTTTCCGTCGGTAAATTATTATTTCGTTATTTTCTTTATTATTTAATTTTTTTACTTTTAGAAATTTTTTATCTCGGTAAAATAATTTTATATTTTTTATTTTTATCAATTGAATATTTATTAGTCGATAAATGTATTTTATATATTTTTATATTTTTAATTTGTTGTGTCATTTAATATATACTATAATATGATTTTCAAACTATATACTATCAATATAAAACTTGATATATACAGTGTATAATATAATTTAATACATATATTATAAAATATAATCTTTATTATATAAAATATATCATATATACATATAATATATATGTGTTTGTGTGTATGTGTATATATAAAACAAAGCAAAAGTTGTAATAAGAATCAACTTAGCTTAGTGGCAAATTGCCACTTCCATACATAACAGGTCGTGTGTTCGAATCTACTTGGTGGCAAAAAATAGTATTTCTACGAAGTGCTACAAAAAAAGTGTTACATAAGATTCATATGTAACACTTTAGAAGTATTTTTTTAATGTGTTACAAATATAAAAAGTGTTACAAAAAAGTGTTACATAAGATTCATATGTAACACTTTAGAAATATTGCTTCAAAGTGTTACCAATAGAAAACTTAATGTAACACTTAGAAAAAGTGTTATAAAAAGCTAATAAAAGTGATACCTTTGACTATAGGTAGCACGAGCAATCCAGCGCGCCATAAAAGTGCTTCCTATTATCTATAGTAACATTTTATGGCCATTAGGTAACATTTTTTGAGTGTTACCTAATGTCATTTATGTTGTAGTGTATGTCAATAAAGGACATGATCTTGTGATGGCGTGGCTTTCTATATGAGTAGCAATTACAAGGAATTTGGAAAAACTCTGTTGACGAGGTGAGCATGTATTACGATTGTAGGTATGTTTCATCGTGTGAGGCAAAGATGGAGACTACTGGGATTTGAAATTCAATATAAGTATCCTCTTGTTGAACGTTTAAGTTTTCAATTTTTGGATGAACAAAACGTTATTTTTTCGGTTTTTGAAAGAATAGATGATGTTCTTAAAAAGGATTTGGTAATAGAAAGTTTGTTTTTGGCATGGATGGAAACGAATAAAATGTATCCGGAGACGAGAGAGCTAACATACGCTGAAGCTCTCACAAAATTCACTTGAAAACCGAACCTCAGAAAGTGGATGCCCAGACAAATTGGAAAATTAATAGGACGAGTAATTTATGTCCCCTCTGGATCTGGTGATATGTACTTTTTGAGGTGTCTTATCAATGTTGTTTGCAGAGCAACGTGTCATGACGACTACAAGAAGGTAAATGGTGTTCAACATGCTTCATATCGAGAGGCTTGCTATGCTCTCGGATTGTTAGAACATGATAAGGAATATATTGATGCCATCAATGAAGCGAGTTCTTGTTCTTCTGCTGAGAATCTTAGAAGTTTGTTTGCATCCTTGGTTTCATCGAACTCTTTGAGCCGACCAGAACATGTTTGGGAGAAATGTTGGGAGTTTCTTTCTGATGATATTTTATACAAACATCGACGTCTCCTATAGCACCAAGGTATTACTTACAATAAATTATGTTAAATACTAAAACCTTTTATATTTTATTAAATGTTTTTTTATAATTAGTAGTTTGATCTTGCAACAGATTTGGTATTGAGTGAGAACAAAATCAAGAATCTATCATTTACTCAACGATAGTGCGTGTTGTACGATCAAATAAAGGTGGGATGTTCTTTGTGTACGAATATGGAGAAACAGGAAAAACATTTTTGTGGAAGGCTTTATCTTCAGGATTGAGGTCGAAAGGAGAAATTATACTGAATGTTGCATCTAGTGGTATAGCTTCCCTTCTGTTGCCTGGTGGAAGGACTGCACATTCGCGATTTGATATTCTATTGAACCAAAATAAGGACTCAACTTGCAATATCAAATAAGTGAGTCCGCTTGCTGAGCTTATTATTCGTTGTAAACTTATAATTTGGGACGAGGCACCAATGATGCATAAGTATTGCTTTGAGGCATTAGACGAGACTTTACGAGTGCTGTTGAAACTCATCGACCCAATGTTGGAACATAAACCTTTTGGAGGGAAAACACCATTGTCTTTGGTGGGGATTTTAGACAGATCCTGCCTGTTATTCCCAAGAGAACTCGGCAAGATATTGTTAATGCATCCATTAATGTGTCATATTTGTGGAAAGATTGCACTGTCCTTAAACTGACTAAGAACATGCGTCTACAGAACCTTGGTAATAACAATGATTATAAGGATTTGGTTGAATTCTCTGAATGGATCGCAAGCATTGGTGATGGAACAATCGGAGGAACAAATGATGGTTGTGCCATGATTGATATACCTGAAGATATTTGGCTCGAATCTTCTAGTGATCCGATTGCAACTATTGTAGAAAGTACTTATCCAATGTTTAAAGACGCCATTGATGATCCGACGTACTTGAAAGAAAGGGCTATACTAGCTCCTACCATAAATGTTGTCGAACCTATAAATCAATATATGATGTCTTTAAACTCTTCGGAGGGCTATTCATATTTGAGTTCCGATAACACATGTAAATCGGATGCTAATGTTGACTTCATGCATGATCTGCACACTCCCGAATTTTTGAATGGGATAAAATGTTCAGGGGTTCCTAATCATGAGTTGCAACTGAAGGTCGGGACTCCAGTTATGCTCTTGAGAAATATGGACCATTCCAATGGATTGTGTAACTGCACTAGGCTGGTGATTACGAGGCTTGCCAAGCATGTTCTTGAAGCTAAAATTCTTACTGGAACCAATGCAGGTAATAAAGTTTTGATTCCGCGAATGATATTGACACCGTCAGATCTCAGAATCCCCTTCAAGTTCTAACGTAGACAGTTTCCGCTTATTGTATCCTGTGCGATGACTATAAACAAGAGTCAAGGACAGTCCCTCTCAAGTGTCGGGTTGTACTAGAAGAATCCAGAATTCAGTCATGGCCACCTATACGTTGTTGTTTCCCGAGTTACGAATCGTAAGAGTTTGAAAATATTAGTTTGTGGAGAGGACGAATCAAAAAATAAACAAACGATGAATGTTGTGTATAAAGAAGTTTTCCAAAACTTGTAATATGTACAAGTAGTGTTTTAATTTGAAAAAGTCGTTTATAGTTTTTGTTATTTTTTTGTGCTCATTACAATTATTTTGTGTACCCGTTTAAATTATATAATTCGATAAACCAATAACATATGATTCACGTATCATATGATTTAGCATAACATCTTCCAAGCATCGCACGGGTCAGCGTACTAGTTTGGAGCTAATAATTACATTACATTAAGGTAAGATAAGCTTTGTTTAACTTAAAATTGCATTTTATGTTTAGAGATTAATCATTTTTTCACAATTTTATCTCCCAAGTATAAAAAGATTCCTCCTATTATCTTTAAGTTAATTAATAATTCATAATCCTCCTACGCATTTATTATACAGTATTCATTTACTGTTTTATTCTCTCGTTCACCATGCTAACTTGAGCGTCGGAGAGGCCTCCCTGGGGGTTTATTTGCGTACGTGTGCAGACAACTTCCCAGTCAAAGGATTTTTCAGCTTCCGAAGAAGAAGACTTCAAGACTAGAAGAAGACTTGAATTCTTTCGGCTCCCTTGAGAAGAGAAGTGACGTGAAGACTTACCTCTTGAGAAGAGGATTTTGATCAACCCTGTTGAACATGAGTGGTTTATCTTAAAAAGCAGCATCAGAGATAAAAGTCAATTACATATCATGGCAATCATAATTAAAAACATAAAATAGGATGGCAAGAATTGAAATCTTGATATTGTTGGATAAAATATGGAAGGTTTCTGTTTAAGGAAATGGCTAAGTGATGAGTGTTTGACTTAGTTGAGGCCTCGATTCAGTCTCCGCAAGACAAAAACGCCCCGTATACAAGTGCTAATGGTTCCGGCAACGTCCCTAAGATACAACGACTATTTCAGTTTCCGATTTACAGCACTTGCAAACCCGAAACACAGCGAACTCTAAGTGTTTCTGACTTTCAAGCTTTTGAACGAAAAGTATGTCAATATGCTAGAATGCAAAATGACTCAATTATAATCTAATATCTTATGTTTTCGTGTGTTATTTCAATCTGCAGGGGTCAGTTTATAAAGGCATCAAGGTGCCCAGATGGAAAGAACACGTCTTTTGGCTCGAAAAAATATGTTTTCACTGAACAGGCGCATCTGTCACCTTTTCGATCGACGACGACGACGATCAGCCCGCACGCCCGTGCATGTGCCCGTGCTCGGATGCGAAAGGATTGACAAAGTCCCAACTTGACGCACGGTTCGTGCATCAGCCCGTGCTCGGATGCGAACGAGTTCGCCTTGACACACGACCCGACACGCGGACCGTGCATCCGCCCGTGTGCGGATGCGAACACTTCCCAGTTGGAATCCGTTAATTATTTAATTAAAATTAATTAATTATTTATTTCAAAGATTTTTGGTCCAAAAAGAATAAAGATCTTGAAGCCCAGGCCCGCGGGCGCGCGTGTGTGCTTTGAACTAAATTCACAAGCATGTAGGTCCTCACCCCTTTAAAAACTTGGGTGCCCCCAAGGGCCCAGATCCATAAGTCCAACTTGGGATATATCAAGTGAACAAACTTTGCCTCCTTTTCCTATGTAGGATGGAGCATTTTTCCTTCCCCACATTTTTCATTTTCCATACCATTTATTTGTATTAAGTGGCTAACTTCTAGCATTAATTTCTCATTCACCCGAAATTGGTTTTGAGAACTTCCAAATGCTATTCTCATCTCGCTTTTCTTAGTAAATGTTTTACAAATAATTTAATTCTATTTTTCACTAATGGAAACCACTTAATTATTTGGTTAAAATTGGGTCAACACTCATTTTACCAAACAAAATTCCAAAAGATATCTCCGAATTCACAATAATAAATATGATATTTCACAACGCTTTTAAATCGTAGATTTGCATACTGACTTTTGAGATATGTATCATACAATAAAGTGTCATATAGGATTTAAATCCAAATTTGTCAAAATGAATCATCGCTAGTGTTTTCAATATCCTAAGTCTTCTCGTTTCGTCATCTTCCTTATGTTCAATATGTTTCATTCACACCAATAACTTATGAAATTACATACGCATATTCTGAGAACGCATGAGACATCTATTTTTCTCCAGTAGAATATTTAGAAGACTCAATGCTTAGTACTTCAAGTTGTCGCTAATTAGAAATGTCAATTTCGGCCCGGCCCGGTAAAAGCACCGGACTGGGCTCTAATTTTAGAGGTCCGAAATGAGCCGGACTTTTTTGACCTGGCCCGGGTGGCCCGAACTTTTCAGAGTATTTTTGTAGGCTAGGCTCCAAAAATAACGACTCGAGTACTATTTGGCCAGGCCGACCTGGCCCAATTTTTTCTTTTGGCCCGGCGGGCCGGCACCGTTTGACACCTCTATTGGTGATCATTGAATGAAATGTGAATAACTTGTCCTCCTAGCCTCTCTGGCATGGCACAATGGTAGAGCAGGAGATGGAACAATAGAGGATTAGGAGTTGAATTCTCGTGGGATCTTAGAAGGCATGATTTATTCTAGAATCCTCATGTGGAGTTTTGGAAGACATGATCTATCTTGGATGGCAAGGTCTCCATGTAATCTTGGAAGGAAGAATGGTCCTGCCGCTAGAAGGCAAGGTTCCCATGTGGAGGTAGAAAAACTGAATGTGTTGAGTGTGTATAAGTTACAACCGGATCTGGATTTATCTGTCAACGGCTAAAATGGATGAAGTCATTTGTCATAGGAATAATCAGGCACAAGCTTGTAACCTATATTTAAAAAAGAAAAAAAAACTTGTCCTCCTCTGCTTCCTAAAAAGAAGCAACACTTTGGTTCTGTGGGTGCTTAAAATTTTCTGTCCATTTCATATCTCAATATCTCTAGAGTCAAAAGATTTATACAAAGAACTATCGAACATATAATCCCTTGTTGCCGTTACTCAAATCTCCAGTTTCTAGTTGAGATTGACCCGTGAAGGTTCTCAAATTAGATCATTGATATATTTATAGATTTCATCATAAACCTAATTGGCCGATTCTTGAGCTTTCACTAGAATGTCATATTTTAGTTATAGATGCAAAAACTTTATACCTTAAACAATTAAAGTCATACCAAGACTAAAAAATACAATCAATTGGATTGAATTAGGCAAGAGTTGAACTTTCTATTTTTATCTTTTCATACTAATATTTTATTTTATTTTTTTCTTATCTGTGTACTTTTGTTTATTTTCGAATTGGGGGTAGTGGAAGAATTTTGTTGCCCATCCATAGGAGAGTTGAAACTGTGAGGGAAAAAGACTAAAGGAAACCATGGCTTCAAATTTCATATACCAATTAATGCTCTAAGTTGCACTGTGTTATGTCTTATTCACTCACCACCCACTGATTACATATAACACAATTTGGAAAAAAGTGTCAAAATAAATGACACCGGCACAGCAGAAATGGTAAAATCTTTTCCCACTTAGCTGGATTAAAAATGAAAACCAAACCAAGAATATCAAATAATAGTGCAAGACGATAAAAACAGCACAGAAGAATTTTTACGTGGAAAACACAAATTGGGAAAAACCACGAGATCGTAGTCAATATAAATCCTCCACTAAATGTATAGTAGGCTTACAATAATTATCCTCTAAAAATAGGGGATACACAAATTATCTCAAGTTACTCAACTTGGAATACCCGAGAAAATAGGAATGCTATTTTGGGTGAATGAAAAATTACTACTAATTTTTCTTTCTTTTTCTTCACTCAAAACACACACTTATAGGAATCACTCGACTCTCTATTTTCTCTCTTCTCTAAGCAATTGCTAATTGCTTGAATGTTTGGTGTGATCTTTCCATCTCCTGGATGAAGCCTTTTGTAGGCAATTTTCATGCCAAAATTCCAACATGTGCAACAAACTTTGTCAAAATTGTCAGCCATCACATTTCTTCAAAATCAACAAAGTTGGGCTACAATTTCTACCTACCATTCATGACGTTAGCCGTGAGGTGGACTAACAATTCTCCCCCCACCTCATGTGGGGAATGAATCAAACCTGATTTGGTTCTGCAAGCTTCAAACTTCTCTTTTGGTAAAGACTTCGTAAGCATATCTGCACCATTTTTATTAGTGTGGACCTTATCAAGTTGCATCAACTTTTCATCAAGCACATCTCGAATCTAATGGTACCTCAAATCAATGCATTTTGACCTTGAGTGGAATGATGAGTTGTTACTTAAGTGGATCGCACTCTGACTGTCACAGTAGAGCGTGTACTTTTCCTGCGTCAAGTCTAGTTCTTGCAAAGACTTCTTCAACCACAACATCTCCTTGCAAGCTTCCGTTACAGCAATGTACTCAGCTTCTGTTGTGGATAATGCCACACATTTTTGAAGTTTCGATTGCCAAGAGATAGCTCCCTCTGCAAATCTCATCAGGTATCCGGATGTGGACTTCATGGAATCAACATCACCAGCCATAATGTATCTGTGAATCCGTCTAGTACAGTTTGGTCATTACCAAATCTTAGAAAATATTTAGAAGTACATCTCAAATACCTCAATATCCATTTCACTGCAGACTAGTGATCTTTCCCTGGATTAGAGATAAAATGCCTAACAACACCAACTGCATGAGCAATATCAGGTCTAGTACATACCATAGCATACATCAAACTGCCAACTGCAGAAGCATATGGTACCTTTTGCATTTCCTCCTTATCTTTCTCACTTGTGGGACATTGCGTTGTGCTGAGCTTGAGTACTAACTGGTTTTGACTTGCTCATGTTGAATCTCTCAAGAACTTTCTCAATGTATTTTCTTGAGATAACCAGAGTTTCATGCTTGCCCTGTCTCTTGAGATTTTCATCCCAAGAATTTGTTTAGCCTGTCCTAAGTCTTTCATCGCAAAATAATTGCCAAGTTCTTTTTTCAGCTTCTCAATCTTGCTGGCATCATGACCTAAAATCAACATATCATCGACATACAATAATAGTATGATAAAATCATTATCACTGAATTTCTTAAAGAATACACAATGATTGGAGCTGGTCCTGTTGTAGTCATGGTCGGTCATGAAGGAGTCAAACTTCTTATACCATTGTCTTGGAGCTTATTTTAAGCTGTACAAGCTCTTCTTCAATCTGCATACCAAGTTCTCCTTACCTTTGACTTTGAATCCTTCCGGTTGCTCCATATAGATTTCTTCATTCAAATCTCCAAGAAGAAATGCAGTCTTCACATCAAGTTGTTCGATCTCCAGATCCATACTGGCAGCTATACTGAGAACAACTCTAATTGAGGACATCTTCACCACTGGCAAGAATATTTCTTTAAAATCAACACCTTTCTTCTAACTAAAACCCTTCACAACTAGTCTGGCTTATACCTTGGTTATAAGCTTTGCTCTTCATTCTTGTAAATGTACACCCATTTATTTTTTAGAGTACGTTTACCTTTCGGTAGCTTCACCAAGTCATATGTGTGATTTTCCTGCAAAGAGTTCATCTCTTCTTTCATGGCCTCCATCCACATATCCTTCCTCGATCATGTGATATGGCCTCTACAAAACTCTATGGTTCTCCCCCAAAATGAGCATTACAAATTCATGTGGGCTATATCTGGTAGAGATTGTCTTTGTTTGGTGGACCTTCTAATCACATCTTCTGGTGGTGCAACTGGAGGGACATCACCAGTTGCATCATGGTGTTGCTCTTTCACACCTCCTCCGTGATTCTAATTTCTAGGAGAATAAACTGGATCTATATCACCGGGAACATATTGGTTTGATCCAGATTTTTCAATCTGTTTGGCATCTTCAATTGTCTGATCCTCAAGGAATACAGCATCCCTGCTTCTGATAACTTTCTTCTTGACTAGGTCCCATAACCTGTAGCCAAATTTTTCATAGCCATAGCCTAAGAAGATGCATGACTTGGTCTTGTCATTAAGCTTGGATCGTTCGTCTTTTGGAATATGCACGAACGCCCTGCAGCCAAACACTCTCAAGTGTTTGTAGAAAACATCTTTTCTAGTCCAAACTCTATCTGGAATGTCGCCACCCAAAGGAGCTGATGGAGAAAGGTTGATAAGATCAAATGCAATCCTCATTGCTTCACCCCAAAAGGATTTGGGCAGATTGGAATATGACAACATACATTTGACTCATTCACAAATTGTCCTGTTCATTCTTTCTGTTACACCATTATGTTGAGGAGTTTTTGGAACACTCTTCTCAAGCTTGATTCTATGATCCCTAAAATGTTGCTCAAATGGACCCTGATATTCACCACCATTATCAGCACAAACTCTCTTCAACTTCTTTCCTGTTTCTCTTTCAACACTTGCTTGAAAATTCTTAAAGATGCCCAGAACTTGATCTTTAGATTTCAAAGAAAAGCACCAGACTTTTCTAGAGAAATCATCAATAAATGTGATAAAATATATTGCACCACCAAGACTTCTGTCTTTCATGTAGCACAAATGAGTATGCACCAGATCTAGTGGATGAGATTTTCTTAAAGGTGAAAAACTCTTGAAAGCAACTCTGTGTTGTTTTCCAATTAAACAATCAACACAAGTTTGTAGGGTCATATTGGTTATCTCTAGGAGAAGTTTCTTTCTAGTCAGAACTTCCAAACCCTTCTGACTTAGATGTCCGAACCTTTTATGCCATAACTCAATGGAGGAACTTTTATCAACGACATTCACCTCTCCATTGGATAATCTGGCTTGCATCAGGTATAGAGAATTATGCTTCTGTCCCTTAGCGACAATGAGAGAGCCTTTGGTGAGCTTCCTGTTTCCTTCACCAAAGTGATTATCATAGCCAACATCGTCAAGCTTGCAAGTGGAAATAATATTTAGCCGAATGTTAGGAATATGTCTGACATCCTTGAGCACGAGTCTGCTTCATGTATTAGTGTTCAATATGATGTTACATATGCCAACGACCTCCGTCACACCATGGTTGGCAAAGCAACCACCGGTGTATGATGTGAACATATCACGATGAGGTGTGATATGATATGAAGCTCCTGAATCAATAATCCAGTGCATTTGTTGGCATGCTGAACTGATACAAGCATCATCACAAATGATGACAACATCGCCATCAACTGCAGCAGCGGTAGTGTCTTTGTCATCGATCTTGTTTTCATTATTTCCATTCTTTTGATCTTTTTTCTTCTTTCTACAATCTCTCTCATAGTGATTTGGACCACCACAATAATGATATTTGAAGTCCTTCTTGGATTTGGACCTCTCCCTATATTTGTCTCTTTTATTTTGAGAACCTTTAAACTTGCTCCTTCCCCGTTTGTCATTTTCAGCTACTAAGGCTTTTGACTCAGAAAAAAATCTAACTCTTTTCTTCTGGACTCTTCATTAAGAAGACAATCTTTGACCATCTACATAGTCAGTTCACCATTTGGGGCTGAGTTACTGACTGACACCACAAGAGTGTGCCAACTGTCAGGTAACGAGCTGAGCAACAATAAAGCAATTACTTCATCATCAATAAAATATTTCCATAGTGATAGATTGATTTATCAAACCCTGATACGCATTTCTGTGATCCATCATGTTCTTACCTTCCGTATATCTGAGCCGGACAATTTTTCTTATAATAGAAGCTTCTTGTAGTTGGACCGTTGAGTTTGAACATCCTACCAACAGATGTCGATTTCTCCATTTTTTAATCCTCAACAACGTGGCTCTGATACCACTTATTGGGAAAGAGTGTCAAAATAAATGACACCGGCACAACGAAATTAGTAAAATCTTTTCCACCTAGCTGGATTAAAAATGGGAACCAAACCAAGAATACCAAATAATAGTGCAAGACGATAAAAATAGCACACAAGAATTTTTACGTGGAAAACCTAAATTGGGAAAAACCTGTTTGATAAATGTTTTTATCATAATTTTGATGATTTTATTTTAAAGTGCTTTTACACCAAAAAAAATGTTTATAAATGTTGTCCAAATACTCCCGATTGTTTTAAAATGTTTCTACTAATTTTTCGGAGTATTTCCCGAAGTTTATTTTCGACAAAAATTGGACAACACTTCCGTTTCGCGTTAGACCGGTCGCCCTATAGGGCAACCCGTGCCTGGAGATGTGTTTTGAAACAGAAAAACGCAGCAGAAGAAAAATGGTGAGGTCGATCGGTCGACCGGTGGCATCGACCGGTCACCCCTGCATCGACCGGTGTCTGGGAGTAAGTGTTTGAAACAGAATGCACTGGACTTCTTTTTTGAGGTAGCTCGACCGACTTGGCACAGGGTCGACCAGTCGGACCCCCATCGACCGGTCGCCCTGTGTAAAAATGTTGTCTTATTTTCAAACGTCCATTTGTGCGCAATCGGTCGCCCTAATGTTTGACAGCAAAATTCTGACCAATGTGCAGCAGACAGCTTTTCCCTAAATTATGGGGTTGATTTCTAACAGCTATAATCTTGATTTTAATTTCATTTTTTCTTTAGAAATCAGTCCCCAAGAGGAGCCTATCTATGTTCAATCATCTCCTATAAATAGATGAAAATTTGAAGCAACACAACAAGAGAGAATACTACAACACAACAAGATCCATTCTAGCAAACATATTTGTTCTTCATTGTTATTATTCTTGTTGTAATAGCCTAAGGTCTTTCACTTTCACATCTTGAGGTCTAGGCTTATTTCTTGATTACACTTGCACTCAAATTTGTATTATTCATTATCGAGTTGTAATCTTGAATTTTTAGGTTATCATTCAACACAAGATATCCTTGTGAGTGTTCTTGTGGTAAGAACATACTTGGATGATCTAGGTGATAGGTGCAAGAAGATTGTGGTGATCTTCTTATGGAAGAGTGTGGTGCTCTTCGAGGTGTTGAAGAATTTGATATTCTTCAAGTCGAAAGATTGTGGTAATCTTCACAAGGTGCCGTTGAGGATTGTGGTAATCTTCAAGTGAGATTGTGGTAATCTCAAAAGAGGTGTTGTAAGGTGTTGTTGTATTAATTGTGGCAATTATTATAAATCTTTTTTCTTTTTGAAATCCATCCCGAAAATACTGGGGTGGTAGAGGATTAGGCCATAGGTGAGTTGAACCTCTTTAAATCGACGCGTGTTATTTACTTCCTGCACCTTTACTATTGCCTTGGCTTGTTTGATTCAAAAAAAGGGCTAAATCGAGAAAATAGAGATAATCTATTCACCCCCCTCTAGATTATCGTAGCCCTTTGGACTTACGAGTGGTATCAGAGGCAAACTCTTTGGCAAGCTCGTTCCACATCGCGAGTAAAGAGGAACGATCATCGGCTATAAATGAAGTCTACCTTACCGGCGCCTCCACCACAAGCCACCACTATTTGATTCCAAAAATTATACATTTTGGAAAGAAAGAATGGAATGCTATCTACAAGGTTGCGGGTTCGATATTTGGAACACGGTCATTAATGGAGAATCCATTGCGATAAAAGACACCCCTCACACCTCCAAAGTCCTTAAGGAGCTCAATGATGAAGAGAAGAAAATCATCTCCGTAAATGGTAAAGCTCTTAATGTTATTTATTGTTCACTTACCATTTTGGAATATGATCATATTGTAGGAATTAATCGGCACATGATGTATGGAGAAAATTAGAAGAAGTATATGCATATGAAAGGAGCCACTAAAAAACATGTACTTCTCAACTGGATACAACATCAAATCCAATAACATGGGATGAGCTTCCTACAACTTCCGACGACGATGAAAACGAACGATGTTTTATGGGTTTCGAAGACGAAAATGAGGTAAGTTCTAAACCTTCTACTTCCTATGATAATGGATTACATAATGATTATAGTGATTTGCAAAATGATTTTGATGAGCTTCAAAATGAATTCCAACGCTTACTTGTTAAATACAAAAATTTGAAAAAGGAATTCAATGTTTTGAAAAATGATAAGGATAGTTTACTTACTTCCTACGAATTACTATCATGTGCTCACACCACCACACTTGATAAGGTTAGAAAGCTTGAGAAAGAAAATAGTACTCTTGTTGAGGATATTAATTGCATGAAAAAGGATTTATGAAAATCCAACTTGAGTACCAATAAAATGTCCAATATTGTTGATGTTCATAATTGTGATAATTTGAAACTAAAACTTGATCATAAGCTTAATGATGTTAATCATATAAAGAATAGTCAAGTCTCTATGCATGTTGGTCATTATGCTCCTAGAATTATTACTTGTTTTATTGTGGTAAAAAGGGTCACACGGTTAATACTTGTCGGGCTAGAAATAACTCTAATCATTATTGGAGACCTAAAAGTCTCAAAGCTAATCCTAAAGGACCCAAACACTTGAGGGTACCACAAAGCAATGTCATATTAGGTACCCGACGGAATAATAATCAAAGAAAATTCATATCGCCTAGAAGACATCAAATTACTGTCTCATTTGATCAAATGAGAAGACATCACCACAATGAATTTCCAAGAGAAAGACACTATCAACAATGGGAAGGATACAATCCTTGGAAATTGAGCAATTGGAAGAGCTATCATCAACAAGATGATTTTCAAAGGGGAAGATATCATCAATAATGGGAAAGACACAACCCATGGAAATGACGTAATTGGTAAACTGTATCTCCCCATTTAAATATGCATTTTATTTTTATGCATGTTTTTATTTGTGCCTTAATTGTCAAAATGATTTTTCAAAATATTTTTTAATGAGGCCTTCTACATATTTGTGGTTTTAAATTTTTTTGAAAAGGAGGCCTTGCATGATGCTTCAATAAAATATTGTGTAATAATCTCCTATGGATTTTTATGGCATAATCATTCTTGTGACATATATTGTTTTTATCCTACATTTGTATCATGTGTTTTATGCAAATCTTGTTTAAGAATTGTGTAGGGTTATATACTTTCATCAATGGAGGATCATAAACTATCGAGGTACTTTCACTTGTGTTATTCTCTTAGACTCGATATATTTTTGCCATATGCATATGTGCTTGCTTTTCTAGGTATTTCAAAGTATCTCATACAAGTGCCATTAAGAGGATTTTTTTTTAAAAGCACTATTCGATAAAGCTTGTTTTATCCGAGACTTGTAAAGGATTATATCCTCCTCTTAAGTTATGCATTTGATTGCACATATGCATTCTTGTCAAAACTCTTGTTCAAACACTTCTCTTAAATGAGGTCTCAACTATATGCTCTCGGATTTCCATATTTCAAAAGAGACCTTATATAGCTTTCTATAAGCTTATTTGAACTTACATGTTTTATGAAACTCTTGATGATTTGTTTTTAAGCATAGTATGTGTTTCTTATTATAGTGTTTCTATCATTCGATATTACTATGCTCTTGTGCAAGATATCTTGGTAAGATTTTGCAGAAATGTTTGGTATTGTGGAACAAGCTTAATGACCAAGCAAGGTTAGAAGGTATTGATTTTGATGATACATTTGCTCCCATAGCACATTTAGAAGCAATTCGCATTTTACTTGCCTATTCTTGTTTTAAGGAAATTTCAAGCTTTACCAAATGGATGTTAAATCCACTTTTCTAAATAGTTTTATTCAAGAAATAGTCTATGTAAAACAACCGGGGTTTGAAAATTTCTCTTGGCCAAATGATTTTTATAAAAGGCCTTGTATGATTTAAAACAAGCACCCCGTGTATGGTTTGATAGACTTATTTATTTTCTTTTGCATAATGGTTTCAGAAGAGGTAAAGTTGATACTACTCTCTTTGTTTTTGAAAAGGGGCAAGAATGCTTACTTGTGCAAATTTATATTGATGATATCATTTTTTGTGCTACTAATGAATCTTTGTGCAAGATATTTTATAAGTTGATGCAAGGTTTATTTAAGATGATCATGATGTCGGAGCTCAATTTCTTCTTTGGACTTCAAGTTAAATAATTCCAAGAAGGTGATTAAATTTCACAAATCAAAGTATACAATAGAACCTTTGAAGAAGTTAGGCATTGAAGAAGGAAGAACCATTTCAACCTCTATGGCTACCAATGTAAAGATTGACAAAGGTTGAGGAATGCATATGGATTGACAATCAAATTCGAGGTATGTTTATCTATGTTTATTACTCCTTTAGACTCGACATTTTGTATGCCTTATGTCTATATGCTCGACTTCAAAAACAATCCCAACGAATCTCATTAAAGTGTCGTTAAAAGAAATTTGAAAGGCACTTCTTCTTATGGCTTGTATATCCAAAATTTTAAAACGTTCATATTTTTTGTGATAACAAGTCTGGTAATTATAATTTCTCAAAACATGGTTCGTAATAATCGAACTAAACATATTGAGATTCGATATTTTTTAAGGGATTGCGTTTCTAAAAAAACGAAAAAATTGAGATGTGTTTAATTCCGTCTCAAGGATAACTCGCGGACATTTGTTTTCAACCATTTACCGCCGAGTCTTTTACCTCATTTCAAGCTTGATTATGACATAATGTATATTGAATGAGGTCTACATTTGTATTTTGCACGTTTTTAAAACTTAGGGGCGAAAAATCGGATTTTTGGTTCAAACTTCGGATTTTTCAAAACAGATCAACTGGGCAGCTTAAAAGAGGTCGACCACCGCTAGCTTTAGCCTGGACCGGTCGCCCACAACTATATTTTGGATAAAACATTTATGTTTTCATACTCTTCGTCCCCTTTACAAATTGCACACAAATTTCACTTCAAATTTGTTTTCTGGCATTCATTTTATATCTTGAACTTCATTAGGCTCGATTATCATCATTGTTGTTCATCTTTTCCGATTAAATGGTAAGAATCCTACTTCTTTATCTCAGTTGGGTTGAATCCTTGAGAACTTGGCTTATATGTATATTTCTTGATGCAATTCGTATATGTTTGTGAAGAGCTTATGAATTGTTGTTGGATTATATTTGTAAAATTGCTTTAGGTGATGAAAAACTTGGCTTGTTTACATTTACAAGGGCTATATATATCTTCTTCAATTTTTTACGCCCGCCAAGTGTTCGATAAAACGTTTCAATGAAAAATTCATCACCTACATGATTCTCTCAATTTCAAATGTCTTATATACTTATAGAGATCATGTTTTGCAAATCAAATGAGATTTTATAAGCCTCTACAAGTCATATGATCGACTTTTCTCTCTTATTTGGTCTATAAGCTTCAATGTTCAAATAGCTCGATAAATCGAATAAATTGCGCACTTTAATATGAATATATGATGTTTTTATCGTGCTAACATTCTTTTTGATGATTCCAAAGGGGGAGAAACAGGTTATAAGCTCTTTAGCTCAAAAAAACTAAGATAAGCTCAATGGAAGAAGCTATAAGTTGTGGCTATTAAAAGTCAAAAGTTGTGAATCATTCTTAGTCCATTTGATGTATTATGGACTTGTTTACATATCTAATGATGATTTGTTGACAGGGGGAGCTTATAAGCTCGTAAATCTTATGATTATATTGTAAAAGTTGAGCTTTTAGCTTTTGGCTGATTGCTTCTATATTACTCTTGTTGTGCATGTTGATAGGGGGAGCTTTTGCAAAAATATTTTTGAAAATCTATACTCCCTTCCTTGTGGCTATGTTATTTGGAAAATTGATCTCTTCAAACGGTTAGAAATATTTTACCGGAAAATCGTTTTTTGATTTCAAATTCGACCTCTTAATATTTCTTAAAATTGTTTTGGTTTGTAATCATCAAAAAGGGGGAGATTGTTTGATAAATATTTTTATCATAATTTTGATGATTTTATTTTAAAGTGCTTTTACACCAAAACAATGTTTATAAATGTTGTCCAAATACTCCCGATTGTTTTAAAATGTTTCTACTAATTTTTCGGATTATTTCCCGAAGTTTATTTTCGACAAAAATTGGACAATATTTCTGTTTCGCGTTGGACCGGTCGCCCTATAGGGCAACCCGTGCCTGGAGATGTGTTTTGAAACAGAAAAATGCAATGGAAGAAAAATGGTGAGGTCGACCGATCGACCAGGGCGTCAACCGGTGGCGTCGACCGGTCGCCCCTACGTCGACCGGTGTCTGGGAGTAAGTGTTTGAAACAGAATGCACTGGACTTGTTTTTTGAGGTAGCTCGATAGGCTGGGCACAAGGTCGACCGGTCGGACCCCCCGTCGACCGGTTGCCCTGTGTAAAAATATTGTCTTATTTTCAAACGTCTATTTGTGCGCGACCGGTCGCCCTAATGTTTGACAGCAAAATTCTGACTGTTGTGCAGCAGACAACTTTTCCCTAAATTATGTGGCTGATTTCTAACAGCTATAATCTTGATTTTAATTGCATTTTTTTTGTAGAAATCAGTCCCCAAGAGGAGCCTATCTATGTTCATTCATCTCCTATAAATAGATGAAGATTTGAAGCAACACAACAAGAGAGAATACTACAACACAACAAAATACATTCTAGCAAACATATTTGTTCTTCATTGTTATTATTCTTGTTGTAATAGTCTAAGGTCTTTCACTTTCACATCTTGAGGTCTAGGCTTATTTCTTGATTACACTTGCACTCAAATTTGTATCATTCATTATCGAGTTGTAATCTTGAATGTTTGGGTTATCATTCAACACAAGATATCCTTGTGAGTGTTCTTGTGGTAAGAACACACTTGGATGATCTAGGTGATAGGTGCAAGAAGATTGTGGTGATCTTCTTATTGAAGAGTGTGGTGCTCTTCGAGGTGTTGAAGAATTTGGTATTCTTCAAGTCGGAAGATTGTGGTAATCTTCATAAGGTGCCGTTGAGGATTGTGGTAATCTTCAAGTGAGATTGTGGTAATCTCAAAAGAGGTGTTGTAAGGTGTTGTTGTATTAATTGTGGCAATTAATATAATTCTTTTTTCTTTTTGAAATCTATCCCGGAGATACTGGGGTGGTAGAGGATTAGGCCCTAGGTGGGTTGAACCTCTTTAAATCGACGCATATTATTTACTTCCCATACCTTTACTATTGCCTTGGCTTATTTGATTCGAAAAAGAGGGCTAAATCGAGAAAATGGAGATAATCTATTCACCCCCCCTCTAGATTATTGTAGCCGCTTGGACTTACAAAACCATGAGACCGTAGTTCAGATAAATCCTCCACTAAATGTATAGTAGGCTTACAATATTTTTCCCTAAAAATAGGGGATACACAAATTATCTCAAGTCACTCAACTTAGAATACCCGAGAAAATAGGAATGCTTTTTTGGGTAAGAATGAAAAATTACTATTAATTTTTTTTCTCCTTTTCTTCACTCAAAAAACACACTTATAGGAATAACTCTACTCTCTATTTTCTCTCTTCTCTAAGCAATTGCTAATTTATTGAATGTTTGGTGTGATCTTTCCATCTCCTGGATGAATCCTTTCATAGGCAATTTTCATGTCAAAATTCCAACATGTGCAACAAACTTTGTCAAAATTGTTAGCCGCCACATTTCTTCAAAATCAACAAAGTTGTGCTACAATTTCTACCTACCATTTGTGACGTTAGCCATGAGGTGGACTAACATGAATAAATAATAAATAAACCGTAAAAAATAGAAAAAGAATCATTTTCAATCCGTACTCCACCCAACATTATTTCACACACCAAAACGGCAAATTCGATGCAAAATGTTTTCATTTTGTATAATGTTTTTGTTGGAAGGCTAGTTTGCTGTTTTTTGGAAATGGCTAAGTGTTTGGATATTTTTGGCTTAGTCGAGGCCTGTATTTGATACAGTCTCCGCAAGACGAAAATGCCTCGTATACTAAGTGCTTATGGTTCTTGCGCTCACCCTTAAGATACAACAACTTTAATCTGTTTGACTTTACAGCGCATAGTCGAAACTATAGCAAACAGTAGGAAGTATTTGAAACTTCCAAGCTTTGAAGGGAGTGAAATCAATATGTTGTAATGCAAATGACTCGATTTTAGGCTAATAATTTCGTGTCTTTTTTAATATGCAGGGGGTTCTATTTTATAGGCATCAAGGTGCCCGGATGGAAAGAACATGTCTTTTGGCTCGAAAAGACATGTCTATAGCAAAAAAATGCACCTGGTTGCTCGAACAGGTGCATCAGTTCAGACGTGCTCGTTCGCACACACCTGCGCGCGCGCTAGGTCGTGCTCACTGTATTGCGGTGCGCGCCGCGCACAATTGCGCTTCCGTGCACCCCAATTGTATTTTAAATTAATTATTTAAAAAAATATTTAATTAATATTTTAAAAGGTTTTTGGTCCAAAAAGAATAAAGGCCTTGAAGCCCGAGCCAGGCCCGGTCATGGCCCTTGACCTACGACCCGGTTGGCCAAGCCAAGCCGGCCCGGCGGGGCGGCGGCACGCGCGCGCGTGTGCTTTATACAAAACCCACAAGCATGTAGGTCCTCACCCCTTTAAAAAATTGGGTGCCCACATTTTGGCTATCTACTCTATGTTGGATGGAGCATTTCTCCTTCCCCACATTTTCCATTTTTCATACCATTTTCTAGTTTTAAGTGACTAATTTCTAACATTAATTTCTCCCAGAATTGATTTTGAGAAATTCCAAATACTATTCTCATCTACTCACTTAGTAAAATTTTAAAAATAATTTAATTCTATTTTTTCACTAATGGAAACCACTTAAATATTTGGTCAAAATCGGGTCAACACACATTTTACCCACCAAATTCCAACAATCCCCAATTGAATGAAATTAATGCATGCATGTATGCAGATGCACTTGAAAGTCTCGGCGAACTTTTATTGCATCTGGATAGGTAGCTTGTGGCTTCGAACCTTCTTTAGTAAAATATTATCAGTTCTTGGTTGCTTAGTGATGCGATGTCTTGAACTACTCAGCCGTTTGTGTAAACCGAGACAACAGTACTTACACAATAATAATTCTAACACTTTTTGTTCCCACGTTGTGTCCATTTCGGCCCTGGACCATATTTTAGATTCATAAGTGTTTCTTTGAAGCGGCCATTACTTCTCACTTATATAGGTGATCTCCTATTGAAGAGTATCTTGTCATACTCCACCTTTCGGAATAGGAATCATTAAATTCTTAAACTTAACATCACCACATTCAGCAGGTTTCTATTTCACTTGGAAGTTTTGGGAATGAGCTAACATATTTTTCAAGTGTTCAGCTGAACATTCATAACTTAGTTGTCTCATTAAACCAAGATCTTGGGATCTCTAGTTCACAAGGTTGGGTTACCGCTATGAACATTCTTTAGTTTGTGGATTGTAAACTCATTCGCCTTAATAGTTTATACAATTGATCTCGATTTATACCTTTCGTAAGCGGATCCTCAAAGTTTTCCTTTGACTTCACGTAGTCAACCGAAATAACCCCATTCGAAATCAACTGTCTAATGGTAATGTGTCTTCGACAAATATGTCAAGACCTACCTCTTTCCTTTGCAAGAAAGGCAACTCTTATAAATACAACATTTCTTGATTAAATGATCGTACCATCATTTATATCACAAATGTTGAATTTATTTTCTTCGGTGCTTCTACTTTAGCCAAAACACCCCCACACTTCAATGTATTCTCCTTTATATAGTTTGCTAAAGTAAATCTTTCCCTTCCAACATCTGGTATCCTTGTTCAATACAAGATTATCCAGAACTTTTATGGCTCTTGGCCACATCACTTTTATTTTGTTAGAACATTGTCCCAATAAACCAGTTAGAATCTCGTTCTAATAGATTTCAGTTCTTAGTCCCAACACGTGTGCAACCTTCAGTGTCATAACATCTTTAGTAATGCTTCGAATTTAACTTGATAGTGTGTCTACCTCTAGTGTTACAACACTTTAGGCAACACTTCATACAATTGTGGTTTTGGTCCTACAACACTTTTGGCAACACCTTCTATTACATTTAAAAATGCAACAGAGGCTCCACCGGTGTTCCGTAAAGTGTGGTCACACCCCCACAATTGTCGATTTCCAGTCAGAATCATGGTTATCTTTCTCAATCCAAAGCCGAACAATCATATCCTCAAGCCCTATTTCTTTGCGTTTGTGTTTGAGGTAATTCTTGAAATCCTTCCACAATGGCGGCAATTTTTTTATTATTGCAGCCACTTTGATAAGATTCGTTCAGAATCATCCCTTCAGACACTAAGTCGTGAAGTATGATCTGAATCTCTTGAACTTGGTTGATCACCATCTTGGTGTCAACCATCTTGTACTCTAGAAATTTACCGACAATAAATTTCTTTGTGCCGGCATCTTCGGTTTTGTATTTCTTTTCAAAAGAGTCCCACAACTCTTTGGATATTTTGAATGAACTACATACGTTATAGAGGGTGTCGTCTAGCCCGTTCAAAATGTAGTTCCGACAGACAAAATCGTTGTCATGCCAAGCATCCACAGCGATTTTCTGTTGGTTGTCAGATTCTTCATCGCCAACGGTAGGGGGTCCTCCTTCAAGAAATGGGACAGACCAAAGGTTGTCAAGTAGAACAACATATTTTGTTGCCAGCGTTTGAAATCAACGCCGGAGAACTTGGCCGGCTTTTCATCGTGAGCAGGTGCAACAGCCATCGGAGTGAACAAAACTGAAGCCATTGTCTTGAAACATAAAATGTAAATTTTCGTCTTCCGATTGTTGGAAGGCTAGTTTATGTTTTCAGAAAATGGCTAAGTGTTTGGATAATTTTGGCTTAGTCGAGGCCAGTATTTAATACAGTCTCCGCAAAATAAAAACGTCCCGTATACTAAGTGCTTACGGTTCCGGCGCTCGTCCCTAAGATACAACGACTTTAATCTGTTAGACTTTACTGCACTTGCAAAGTCGAAACTACATCGAACAACAGGAAGTGTTTGAAACTTTCAAGCTTTGAAGGGAGTGAAATCAATATGATGTAATGCAAATGACTCGATTTTAGGCTGATTATTTCATGTCTTTTTTTATCTGCAGGGGATTCGATTTTATAGGCATCAAGGTGCCCGGATGGAAAGAACATGTCTTTTGGCTCGAAAAGACATGTCCACAGCCAAAAAATGCACCACTGCGCATCCGCGCACCCAGTTGGATTTTAAATTAATTATTTTAAAAAATAATTAATTAATATTTTAAAAGATTGTTGGTCCAAAAAGAATAAGGGCCTTGAAGCCCAAGCCCAAGCCCAGGCCCGCGACCGATGACCCGGACCTGGGCCGGGCCGAGCCAGCCGGTGGGCGGCAGCGGCGGCGCGTGTGCTTTGAACCAAACCCACAAGCATGTAGGTCCTCACCCTTTAAGGTTTTCTCCTTCCCCATATTTTCTATTTTTCATACTATTTTCAAGTTCTAAGTGGCTAAATTTTAGCAATAATTTCTCATTCACCCGGAATTGGTTTGAGAAATTCCAAATGTTATTCTCATCTACTCAGTAGAATTTTTATAAATAATTTAATTCCATTTTCACTAATGGAAACTACTTAAATATTTGGTCAAAATCGGGCCAACACCCATTTTACACACCAAATTCCAACAGTTTTTTGCACTAAATTTAGTGTAATATATTTATTCTCATTTTTCCTTGAATTTGTTCGGTGCCAAATTAATTCTAAAAAAAATTATTTTTTGCAAACTGAATTTTGGCCAATTTTGCACTTTGCAATATAAACTTATTTTTTCCAACTAACAACCTAAATTTTGCAGTTTTTTCAATTTGCAATCTCCGACCAACCAGACTATGAATATTCCTAGAATATTCCGGCTGGCAGGAGATTGCAAGTAAAAAACCTGTAAAGTTTAGGTTATTAGTTGCAAAAATAAATAGCAGAAACATATGGGATTGTTGTGCTTTCATCTTCATTTTTATTTTGTGCGAGAATTGTAGTTAAAAGTATTCAGAGAAAAAAGATTGAATTTTGAGAGTACTGTGATTGGATAAAAGATGAAAGTGTAATGATTATAATTGATGTGATGGTATGTTTGTGGTAAAATGATGATTGAATGTGAGATTGTGATTTTTATTTTTTTTTGTAGTATTTCTTCTAATAATTTTTATTTGCCATTTTTTAATTTTAGTTTTCCAAAAATATGTATCTTTTTTATTTAAATTAGTGGTGAATTACTGAATTTTAAAAGAAAAGAATCAATTGATATTTCTTTATTTTACCATTACAATATTGTACGATGCTGTATAAACTTAAAGTTAAACAAAAAATTATCCAGTTCATATAAATGTTGACAGAAAATATTGTTAATCATCTTCTATTTATATAAACTCAAATAATCTCTTTAATAATTTTCTTTGACCTGTTGTCAAAAAAAAAAAAAAAAATTGACATTTTTTTTCCTTTCTTTTTTATCTTTCTTCTAATTAATTTTGTAATTCCCACTAAGAGGGTATGGCTGAGCTTATAAGCTCTTAAAAATAGCTTATAAGATGTTTAAGAGCTTATAAGCTCTTAAAATGTGTTTGGTAATTGTTTTCAAAAGAGCTTATAAGCTCCAAAAAAAGCTGTTAGAGAACTTATAAGCTCCTAAACAAAAGTACCTCCACCCCAACATTTTTTAAAATAGCTTATAAGCTCTTTATTTTTAAATATCCAAAAGATAAAAATATTCTTAATAATTTTATAGTATCCCAAATTTACCTACCAAACAATCAATCTCTCAAATATTTCTTCTCGTAAGTTCAACTATCTTATTTTATCCAAACACTCTGACAGCTTATTTTTAAAATAAGATTTAACATTTTATAAGCTCCTAAAACAACTTATCAGATGTAGGAGCTTATAAGATGTTTTAAATAAGCTTAGCCTAACACCCTCTAAAGCTCCATTTCTCCTTGAAATCCACCGGTCAACGTGTCTCCATCGTAGTCCTCAATTTCCATCATCTTCTTGTTCTTCCTTCCGCTTCACCGGCCCGCTACCAAGCCTCCCGACATGGACGTAGCCAGGATTTCCGGCCAGTGCGGTCAAAAATTCTTTCGTTTGAGCAGGACGGATGTCGAACCGATATTTGAAAAAAAATAGAAAAAGAGGCAAATATGAAGGTCGTACCTTGCAATAATTTTTTCGGGTTTTCATAATCTCCAATTATGGTTTATCTACAATGAACTTTTGGGATAAGTGACTTTTAGACTTTTACAACTATTATTATGGAATAGACTTTTAGATACAAAACTTCGTTCGAAAAATACTTCTGAAAAACTGTCATTATCAAGTTTGGAAGACATATCTCTATATATAACAAACAAGATAATTATTTATCCACTCATATACCTTAATTGGACCGAGACAATTCTTAATATTTTTGGCCAAGACAAAAAAAAATTATTGGCTTTTTAAATTTCAACTTAATTTTTTTATATGAACTAGACCTTCGTAGAATTTTCGGTGCGGTCCAAATCAAATTTAACAAGGTCACTCGAGATCGAGTGCGGTCCGCCGACCGCACTTGTCCTAGGGTAGCTACGTCTATGCTCCCGATCCAGCAATTTTCATTTAATCAAGCCAAAAAAAAAAAAAAAACACCGGGCAAAATGGGTCTTGTTATGTGCCTTTCATCCATTTAGTTTGAAGGGACTTGAGGAAAAAAAGTAGGAGGTGAAGAATGGACATAATCGGCCCTAGTTGTACAAGGAAATGAGAATAAATTACAGGTGGCGCTATTTGCCCCCCAAGATTTGATTAATACATTTTACTTCCAATATTTACAAAATTGCCATAAATTAAAAAGACTATAATACCCTTAATAAAATAAAACAGTGTAAATACACCTCTTTAAACATTGGAAACAATTTTTTTTCCAAAAAAAAGTTGTTTCTCTTTTTTCCCAAAAAAAGCTGATTTTTTCCAGCTTTTTTTTCTCGAAAAAAGCTGATTTTTTCAGCTGATTTTTCCGAAAAAAGGTGTTAAAACGCTGGAAACAGTTTTTTTCCCCCAAAAAAGCTATTTCTCTTTTTTTTTTCCCAAAAAAAATGATTTTTTCCAGCTTTTTTTTCGAAAAAAAGCTAGTTTTTTCCAGCTTTTGTTCCAAGAAAAAGCTATTTTTTCCTAAAAAACGTTGGAAACAGCCTTTTTTCCCAAAAAAAGTTGTTTCTCTTTTCCCCCCAAAAAAGCTGGTTTTTTCCAGCTTTTGTTTCCGAGAAAAAGCTATTTTTTTCCAAAAAAAAGCTGCTTTTTTCCAACCTTTTTTTTCCAAAAAAAGTTGTTTCTCTTTTTCCCCAAAAAAAGCTGATTTTTTAAGTTAGGTTTTTTAGTTTGAAGGGTAAAATTGGAAATATAGGTGTGGTGTATTTAGTAATTAAATGGGTTTGTTAAATAGGGATGAGGGGTGTAAAATCAAATATTGGGGTGCAAATAGCGCCACCCTAAATTATATTGTACATGAGAATAAATGGATGAGTATGTCTTCTATCAGACGGTCTAACGGATCTACCCAATCCAAACCCATTTTGTGCGCCGTGGTTTACAATGCCATTCGCCTCTATTTTCTTTGTTTTTTGGGGAAAAATTAAACATACAAGAGTCCTATGGCTATCGTCCCTATCGAAAGCTACTCTCAAGAAATACAACTCCAAGTTTTCCATATTTACCCTATTGGAATCTGCCATTTTTTACCCTTTTCCAAACCCCAAACAACTGTTACTCCTTCAAATACTCTAATTTCCGAAGTACAATCATCATACCAACAATTCAATTCATCGGTTGTTTGATAGAAAAAGGAAATATTGTTTGCGCAACAATGGCGCACAATGGTTGGGAAGAAAAATGGAGAAAACTAATTGGAAGTTATCGATGATGATTTAGGATTTAGGAATAGCGAAATGAAAAGGATTACAATTATTTTTACTTATTTGAAAAGAATTATTCTTATATTTCAGAGTTTGATTTTTATTTGATCATAGGTGCAAATAACAAAGTAAACAAGTGTTTGTTGATTTTAATGAATCAAATCTGAAGCATTTAAGGGGACTATTAATACTTTTTTGGGGGACCTATAATACTTTTGGGGGAGGAGAACTAATGCTTTTATGTGGAACTACTAATACACATTTCATGAGAAAAATTAATAATTTTTAAGGAAATTATTATAAACCGTTCAGGGGAAAAACTAATATTTTTTAGGGAAACTACTAATACGTTTCACAAGGACTACTAATACTTTTAACGGCAAAAGCTAATAATTTTTAGGGGAATTAGTAGTACTTCTTAGATGAAAACCTAATACTTTTCAGCATTCTCGTTATACTATATCACTGTCCAATATTACAAAACTAAACAATATTACAAAAATTAATACTTTCAAGTGAACTATATACTAATACATTTTAGAAGGATTGATAATACTTTTCAGATGGACTATTAATACTTCTCAGATGAAAAAATCTAATACTTATCATTGTCCAATATTACAAAAAGTAATACTTTCAAATATATTACGTATTAATATTTTTCAGAAGGACTACTAATACAGGTCACTGGATATTACAAAAACGCCATAGCTAATAAAACAAAACTGCCATCGGGTCGGTTTTAGGACCCGTCTAACAAATTTTGGTCCGTTAGACCGTCTGATATGAGCTTTTGTCTAATGGAGAGATAATGCATTTGTCCCATCATTAGTATTGTACAAGGAAATGAAATAAAAGTGGGTTGAGAAAAAAAAAATCTTTAGAAAGAAGATGAATTTACATAACCAATCAGCACTTATTTGAAAATCGGGTTGTGAGATGGTTTTTGCAAAAGGCAAAAAAAGTCCACTAAGTGGACTATTTCAGACATTTGGTCCACTTTTTTAGGTTTGTTTGAAATTAGTCCGCTAACTGGACAAAAATTGGAATTTTAGTCCATCCACCTGCTATAGCAGGTTGCAATCCTATATGGGTTTTTTTTCTTTTTGTATTTTTTTTCTGCCTTAAAGTATGAATTCTATTTGCTCATGGGGCATATTATGTGGCATTTTAGATTGGAAAATATATTTTCAATATAAGTTAGGTAAAAATAGAGGATTCATTACTAAAAGAATTAGATGAAAATAATTTACATAATATATTTAAATTATGTATTAATTGAAGTCATAATTTAAAAAAAATCCATGAAAAATAAAAATAATGGTAATAAAATTTAAAATAATTTAATTGGATAAATATATTCGAAATTATAAGAGAAAAAAATATTTGTAATATTTTAAATTTTATTAGCATTATTATACATAATTACTTTCTTATTTTATGATTCGAATATATTTATCCAATTTTTTAAATTTTATTAACATTGTTTTTATTTCAAAAAGTTTCATTATCTCTGTAACCCAAATTTTTAATGTCTGCGAATTAACAAACAAGAAAAAGCGTACAAATTAAATTTATATGAATCAAAACTAAAAAATATAAGTTACAATCTCTATTTCTCCTCTGATTCTTTTATTCAAGAACAAAATATCCGAAATTTGAGAATTTGGAGTTAAACTCTTCCGTTTGATCTTCTCCAAACTTGAACTTGAATTTCAATAACGTTATTCAAGGGCTTGAAAGCTTAATCTCGAATCAAACGTGGAATATTCAATATATTTGTCTTTTAAATTTGAGACCTTCTAGGTGGGTTTGACTCTTCGATCTTCCTCCAATATGGATTTGACTTCAATAATGTTAACTCGAGGGCTTGAAAGATTATTTTCGAATCAAACGCCGTGATTTGAGTGGACTCCGTGATGAGCGTCTTAAACACCGTGGATTTCCTTGAATATGTTCTTCTTGCCTTGAGAGAATTTCCTCCACCACCTTCTTGCTTGGATTTCTTCTCTTTGAAATATAATTTACTCCCTTGAGAAGGATCCCTATTTATACTTGTAAGAGATGGGTTTTTGGATAACTCATAAGATGAAGGCTTTGATTTGATTGATCTTTCAATATTTAATATTTATCTATTTAATCACAAATTGTGATAATTATTAAAAGAAATAATAATAAATCAAGATAAATCTTGATTTATAAGAATTTGATATTTGGTAATCTTTAAATGGCCAACAAAATATATATTAATATTAATTAATTAACTATTTTAATTAGAAATTAAATTTAATTTAATTCCCAAATATAAATAGAAATTATAAAATTGATATTTAATAAAAACAATTCACATGTGGCACCATTTTATTGGTGCAAATTTAATTAGTCTACAAATACCCCATCGAGACTTGTTCGCGAACAACATGTCTTGGAATGAATAAGACACGACAATTGCTTAAAATTTCCATTTATATTGGGATCTGCGAAAACTTATTTGAATTTTGAGCTAAAAACGTCAATTAAGTAATTGGATTTGTGATCCATGGGTATTATTTCTGAAACTTCCAATTTGATAGGTCGACAAGCATTTTTTTAAGTTTTCTTTTTTTATCAAAAATGCGGCCCATAAGTTTTTTCATAAAATGCCCAACTGTTTAGACTTTGAAGCCTATTGTCATGCAGTTGGCCTTTACGACTGATTTTTCGCCATCTGCCGGGACAAAGGGGCTCACCATTGAACGAAATCCATCGTCTAGAATCACCTAGCATGATTCTAGAATGATCTAGAGGAATCTAGAATGTTCTAGAAGAGTCTAGAAGAATCTGGAATGTTCTAGAACATTGTAGAAGAGTCTGGAATATTCTAGAAGAGTCTAGAATACTATAGAAGAGTCTAGAATATGATAGAATAATGTAGAACATTGTAGAATAGTCTAGAATGTTATAGAGTAGTATGGAACTATGTAGAAGATTGTAGACTAGAGTGGAGATTTATAGAATACTTGTAGAATATGTAGGAATCATGTGGAGAGTTCTAGAGAACTTCTCCCAACCGTTGGATCAAATGAATCACCACCGTCCATTAAGAAGGTGGAGTAGTATAAATAGGTGTAGGGACCTCATTTGTAACCAACCAGGCATTGTAAGCAAGTGTGAGTGAATATAAGTGTTCATTTCCTAATTTTCTTGTGTGTTTATTACTTAGCCATCTTTTTACACTTCTTCACACACAAACACGTGGGAGAGGCTGACTTAGCTAATCGGAAGGGGCGATTGAAGGAGCTAAGGCCGCTCGGTTCGTTGTTGAGGAACAAGTCCGTGACGTGGTATCGAGCCGGTTCGGGCGAAGTATTGTGAAGTAGTGCGATGGCGGTGAAGACATTGTGTCGGTGTGACGAGAACCGCGGGGAGGAACTAGTGCAGACACGAGACAGAAAGAAGCGTGACCAAAGCAAGGCGCGAGAAGGGGCGTCTTTGGAGCACGTTGTTGTAGAGATGGGAGAACGACTTGAGCGGGTCGAACATACTATCGAGACATTGGAGAGCCATGTTCTCGAGCAGATAGATTCCCTCAAGGAAAATATCCAAACTTGTCTTGATGTCAACACCACACATAAGGAACGTCTTGCCAAGTTGGAGGCAAGGATGATGGATGCTATTCAGGCCTTACAAGCAAGCATCGAGGGGATGCGAGAAGATTTAGCTTTATGCAAAAAGGCCGCTAGTGGAGGAGCTAGCATCACCACGCTAGTCCAAGGGTGGACTACCCCAAGCCGACGGGGTTTAATGGCGTAAGGGGACGCTAAAGTCAGGAAAACTTCTTTTGGCAAATGGAGCGATACTTCGAGGGGCTCGACCTTACCGATGAAGCATCAAAGGTAAGAACTGCTACTCTTTATCTTATAGATACTGCTATTTTATGGTGGCGTAGAAAACATGCCGACATAGAACGAGGTGTTTGTAGAATTGATACTTGGGAAGAATTTAAGAGAGAGCTTAAACGACACTTCTACCCAGAAAATGTCGTTTATGTTGCTCGAAAGAAAATGCGAGAGTTGAAACATAGGGGAGATATTCAAGATTACGTGAAAGAGTTCACAACCCTTATGCTTCAAATCCCAAACATGTCGGATGAGGATCTTCTTTTCTACTTTGTCGATGGACTTCAACACTGGGCCAGACAGGAAGTACAACGTCGAAATGTTAGTACAGTGGATGAAGCTATCGCGGTTGCCGAGTCTCTCATTGATTATCAAAAGCTTGGAGCTTCTATGAGAGAGGAGAAAAAGAGGGACTCTTCGGATGAAGAAGAAGAGAGACACGGGCGTTATAAGATTTCTCCCACAGACAGAGATAAGCATCCTTCCCGGAAAGAGTATGAGGCCAAGAAGACCACTTTTACGCCTAAAGGAGGATGCTACATGTGCAAAGGACCACACCCCATACGCGACTGTCCTAAGTTAGGAACTTTGCATGCCATGGTGAAGGAACATGGTGCTGAGGAAATAACACCCAAAGAACAAAGTAGGATTGGAGCATTACAACTTCTTAATGCTCTTAAGACGAGAGACGTGTCTACTACATCAAGCAAGGAGCTAATGTACGTGGAGGCGCATATCAATGGGAAACCTACCAAAGTGATGGTAGACACTGGAGCTTCAAACAACTTTATGGATGTTAATGAGGCTAAGAGACTAGGCCTACAGTGGGAAAAAGGGGACGGATGGATGAAGGCTGCCAATACGAAACCCATACCCATTAAAGGTACGTCTCAAGGTGTTGATCTCTGCCTTGGTGCTTGGAAGGGCCAAGCAAACTTTTCAATAGTTCCGATGGATGACTACAAGGTGGTGCTTGGGATGGACTTTTGGCGCAAGGTATGTGCTATTCCCATACCTTTCCTCAACAGTGTGTGGATTCTTGACAAGCATTCATCTTGTATAATACCTGCTACAACCGACGAGCATCGAGATACAAAGAAGCTAAATTATTTCTCAGCCATGAGGTTGATTGAAGCCAACATGAAAAAGGCTCGTCTTCAGAAGAGAAAGAAGTCGACACGTGATATGAGTACGGCGACGAGGGCGTCACCGTGATTGGGTAGGGGAGAATGTCACGCAGTTGGCCTTTACAACTGATTTTTCGCCATCTGCCGGGACAAAGGGGCTCACCATTGAACGAAATCCATCGTCTAGAATCACCTAGCATGATTCTAGAAAGATCTAGAGGAATCTAGAATGTTCTAGAAGAGTCTAGAAGAATCTGGAATGTTCTAGAACATTGTAGAAGAGTCTGGAATATTCTAGAAGAGTCTAGGATACTATAGAAGAGTCTAGAATATGATAGAATAATGTAGAACATTGTAGAATAGTCTAGAATGTTATAGAGTAGTATGGAACTATGTAGAAGATTGTAGACTAAAGTGGATTATAGAATACTTGTAGAATATGTAGGAATCATGTGGAGAGTTCTAGAGAACTTCTCCCAACCGTTGGATCAAATGAATCACCACCGTCCATTAAGAAGGTGGAGTTGTAAGCAAGTGTAAATAGGTGTAGGGACCTCATTTGTATCCAACCAGGCATTGTAAGCAAGTGTGAGTGAATATAAGTGTTCATTTCCTAATTTTCTTGTGTGCTTATTACTTAGCCATCTTTTTACACTTCTTCACACACAAACACGTGGGAGAGGCTGACTTAGCTAATCGGAAGGGGCGATTGAAGGAGCTAAGGCCGTTCGGTTCGTTGTTGAGGGAACAAGTCCGTGATACTATGCTTACACACATTCTAATAATTGACAATTCCATTTTTCACAAATACATGGGCCCACATGAATTTATAAAAGTAAGCGAAGAACTTGAATCCATCTCTAAACTTTTCTTGGTTCGTCTTTAAATATCCGACTCACTCAGAGTCCGTCGCGTGCTCGAATTCATCCAAAATAATGCTAAACTCACAATTCCTTTTACGATTAAACTTTGTATTACGATTCGAGTAGAAACCGACCTCCTCTATTCCTTATTTGCACAGTATGGACACCGATTTCCAAACAAAACCCGTTCCTAGTTGGAGTCTATTTATTCTCAACAAGAACATCTATAAAAAGGGCCTCAATGTTTTTTTCACACTCGGACGAAGACATCGGTCCATTGCTACCAATTATTCTTCATCTTGTGTTTCTTACATTTTTGTTTTTTGTTGCAAGTTCTAGTTGGGTAAGCACTTTGAATCTTGATGATATATATTACTTTCGTGTTTTTGCCTTTCAAAATTCAAAGTATCTTTTCGATTCTTTTTATTTTTAATCGCAGGCAACTTGACTACGTTGATGGGATTCTAGATTGCAGCCGTGTTCTTCGATTTCATCTTCGTTTATTGTTTTGGGCGAGCAACGTCGGTATTTATATATCTTTGCAACGACTCTTTGCCAATTCCGCACTCCATGTGTTCAATGAATTAATAGAAAGACACTGGTGCTAACTTATATAATGTGATATATATTGTCGATGCTTCCATCTCGTATTAGAATTGTATGTGGCCATCATTACCTTGCAACTGGTGGCTTTCAATTATATTCATGTAGTCTTCCATTCTTAATGTGATTTGATGAATTGATAAACTCCATGCGCAACACATATTTGATGAATTCTTTGAAAAGAGATTTCTTTTTCATCTCTCAATATTTGAATCTTTCTTTCATAATGAAAGCTTATAGCTCTTTTTCGATCAAAATATTTTGATGTCAAAGATTTGATCGAAATAATTAATTATTGAGGCTAATCTCTTTTATCACTTCTCAATATGTCCGAACCATCCATATGTGACGGTTTATGGTGATGGCCTTGATCCTTTTTTTTTTTTTTCATTCTTTTTTTGATTTTACGATGGTATACTTTAAAGATATTTCTTCTTCGCCAGGCGTATAACACTTGGTTATTCTAGATGACGAGAGTCACGATATAAAAAGAGGTACCATCTTGGCGGTTTATGATCTACTTGTTGGTCGATACGCAAAGCAATGGCCAAAGTTGACGAATCGACTTCATCTAAGGGAATGGTCTCGTGAGATTCCACCAGCCAAGGACTCCAAATCCAAGATATGGGCTCTAGAAGGAACCCATCACAAACAATCGGATGAGCCAGTTTTACTGCCAACTTTGGGACGGCGCATCATCAAAGGCGAAGCCAAATGGGGAGATCCCTTCCAATTTGCCGGTGAATTTCACTATGTCAAAGGCTATTGGGAGTGGACCGAAGACATCCTTAGTCGATGCAAGAACAAACTTCAAGCGGCCCATATATACGACTCAGTGTATGCTTCTCTATTTACGTATGATTGCAATTCCAATATCATAAAGGCGTTTTGCGAGGCATGGTGTCCGTCTACCAACATATTGCTCACTTCTCATGGCAAACTATCCATATCACTGGGATTTGCATGCTCTGGCTCGCTTACCTATTACTGGGTTTCTGTATGACGAAGTTGTTCCAAGTGCCAAGGAGCTTACCGTCATTGACAAAGCGGGACTTAGATTCCTCCCTAGTTCATGCAACCGCTTACTTCATGCTTATCGTCTATTTCATGGGGGCGTTCATGGGGATCATTGATCGCAAGTTTCCATCGATGACTGGGTCAACTTTTGCTTCAAGAAGGCTACGAAGTATAATCCACCTCCCATGCCCAAAGAGAAGAAGGCCCTATGTAAAGAGAAGCAAATTGAACATCCCGAGTCGACTCATAATCCACTTGGTGATATCGGCATCCATGGTGAATGGTCCTCTGCTGAGAAGGCTTTATTTTCCAAGATCAGTGTTAAGGAGAGCGCGATGGAGGAAACATACTTGGCGGCATATTTGACTTGTTAGCTATGCTTATTTGTTCTTCCAAACGACGATCACAACTCAATACGCCATAGCACTTTCAAGATGGCGAGTCTCATGGCATATGGGCAAACGGCGGGCCTTGTTGTTCCTGTTTTAGCGAGTATCTTCAGAGGTCTGAACAAGATTTCAAATTCTCCGAAGCCATCTAAAGTGTATTCAACGTTTCCCGTCCATTTTGTCTATAGTTGGTTGGCTTATTATTTCAAAACTCATAATCAAGTTTGGGAAGGGACGAATGGCCCCAAGATGGCTATGTTTGCGGGTGAGGGACACGAAAAATACTATGAACCCAAAGAAGCTCGCAGACGAATCCACAAAGGAGATTGGATTTCTTGGACTTGTACTATGATTACGAAGAACAAGTATTTTCATTATGTTGACAATGGAAATGCACAAAGATTTGAGCAAGATTACTTCATCGCCATTCGTTCAAGTTATCTCTCCATACGACAGGGTGGACATTTTGTGATTGAGCCTTACAGTCCCTATAGATTCAGTCGCAATTTTGGATTTCATCAAATGGTGCCAGGAGTTCTCAAGGAGGATGTGCGTGGAGCTTCATTAGAAGAAGGGGTTTACCATTGGCGTGTGTGCACTTCATCTAAGACCTTTTCTAAATCTTGGCTTCCTTGCATGCCCCCAAGTGCGATGACGTTTTCTTCAGAGGAATACAACACATGGTGGGCCTGAGTTCATGGAAAGTACTTTGAAGAAAACATAGAGAACTTGATTAACTCGAAGCCAAAGAAAGTTTTGTTGAAAGGCAAAAGGCATAGACATGGTCCACTTGGTGAGAATATTCAAAGATCTCCACTTGTGCATGTTGTTTCTTCTCCTAAGAGGTGCAATGCCTTAGACGTTGAAGCTTGCGAATCAAATAAGAGAAAAGTAGTCTTTCCTTCTTTCGAAAAAAGTAGCAGCAGCTATGCGGACCATCATTAGAAGAGACTTAAAAAGACTCCTAAGCAGCAAGAAGCCAATGGTGTTGCGAGTAATCAACCACTTACGGAGAATTTTGTTGAAGAGGTCAATATATTTTTTTTCTTTTCTTTTTTTTCTTCTTTTGTTTTTATTTTTTTCGTGTTTTTTTGTCTTCTTGTCACTTCGTTTTGATTGGTAATCTTTTTCCTAATTTGATGGTGTGATGGTTCAGTTGGAGAAACAACTACTCCATAATGAGGGCGAGCATGGATCACATGATAGCTAGAGGTCGATCATGGGACCCAACTTGTCAACCATGAATCCTCAAAAGGTTACATCTAACTCCATTGAGGCCAAGACATCTCCTTTTGCGGTATTTTTAGTATTTCAAGGTGACAAATTGATTCATAACCACCAACAAGAATACCTTCAAAAGTTATGGAGCAATCTCCGTGAGAAGATATACAACATTCCAATTGACTCCCTTTCTTCTATTCAAGATGAAGTGATGATTATGCTCAAATCTATGAAGAGTATTAATAGTATTGACATCTCTTTTGTGGATGGATCATTGAAAGATATTTTTGTCAAAGCTGTTGATATGATGAAGCAAGGTCGTCATCTTCAGAGATTGTGTCTAAAGAACTTCTTGCACGACAATTGAGCGAAGTCGAAGATCATTTGCATGATGCCAAGACTAAAAAAGCTAAAGAGTTTGCCTGGATTTCATCCACTAAGGAAGAGTTAGAGTCCATTAACAGAGAGCTAGACGATTTGAGGAAACGAAAGAAGAATTTGACCGCCTCGCTAAAGCGACAAGAAGAACATTTTCACATGCTCATACTGAAGTTCAACAGATTGAAGAAGAGATTACCGCTATTCAGAATACTTCGCCTTTAAATGATGAAGTGCTGGAAAATTTAAAACTTTCGACGGCGCATCTAGAGGCTGCCAAGGAAGAATTGAAGAATTTGCTTCATTTTGATTAGTTTTTTTTTTACTTTATGTATGAGAACACTTTTTTTTTTCTTTCTGAGATTACATAATAGAAATTGATCATTTTATATCTTGTAATCTGCTAAGTACATTTTTTTTCTTTTTTTTTGTCTTTATTTTTCTTTCATTTTTTTAATAACTATAATTCATCACAAACTCATGACTGAGCTTAGAAAATTCTAAGCTGCTTAAGTACCCAAGAAAAGGATCAAGTCATAACGTAGTTCAACGGGCATTTTTTAAGGGGGGTGCCGTACACAGTTTATACTTGTGCGGGCCAGAAGTATCTATTGCTTAACCACCCTAGATTAGGTGGGATATTTAATATTTTAACCACATAAAATACCTTTAGTGGGAGAAATTAACAGTTTAACAACATGTATTCACTTTGGTGGGGAAGTTAGCAGTTTAACCACGTAATTTGCCTTTGGTGGGGAAGTTAGCAGTTTAACCACGTACTTTGCCTTTGGTGGTTACCGTTCACATTTTATATTCGTGCAGGTCAGGAGTAACATGCAGTTTAGGCTGATGTGTCATGGAGCTTTATTCTGTCTTTAAGGATAATAGCATTTTAAGAATTTGCCATTTATGAGGCCAATTCTCAAGCCATCTTTAGCGACCAATTTGTAAGCGCCATTGGTGTAGACTTCTTTAATAACATAAGGACCATCTTATTTTGATGTGAATTTGTTTCCAGTTCGGTGAGTAGTAATCATGCGTCTTTTGACAACAAGCACCCAATCACCAACTTGAAAATAGCGTGATCGCATTTTTTTATTAAAAGCCCTAGAACGGCGAGCTTGATAACATTCAAGCCTTTATTGTGCCTCCAATCTTTTCTCATCAAGAGCCTCTAATTCCTCAAGGCGTAATTGTGCATTTTCTTCTTCGGTTAGGCCCTCTGGCAAAGCCATCCTTAGTGACGGAATTTGTTGTTCAAGGGGAACAACCAATTCAACACCATATACAAGTGCATACGGAGTTGCTTGAGTGGAGATTCTATATGTGGTTCGGTATGCCCATAGAACTTCTTTGATCCTTTCGTGCCAGTCTCGCTTTGACTTTGAGACCACTTTCTTCAGCAAGCTGCATAAAGTTTTGTTAAAAGCTTCAGCAAATTCGTTAGCCGCAGTGTTATACATAGAGGACTTTCTTTGTTTGAATCTGAACTTTTGACAAAGTTTATCTATGAGACTATTTGAGAAGGGCTTCCCGTTTTCCGTTATTATGTATAGAGGGATCCCATAGCGATAAATAATGTTTATGCGGATAAAGTCGGTGGTATTTTCTTTCTTCACTTCTTTGAGGGGTACTGCCTTAGTACATTTAGGAAAGTAGTCTGTCGCAGCCAAGATATACAAGTATCTTCCGGATGACTTTGTCATAGGTCCGATCACATCCAATCCCCAAGCATCAAATGGCCATAAAACAATATTAGGGTGCAATTGCTCAGGTGGTTGGTGAATGAAATTTGCATGAAATTAATAGGCTTGGCATCTTTGCGCATAATCCATGCCGTCCTTCACCATTGTCGGCCAATAGTAGCCCATTCTTTTAATTCGAAAGTGTAACTTTAGGCCTGACTGATGGGCGCCACAAACCCCCAAGTGGCTTCTTCCATGGCTTGAATAGCTTTATCATCACTTAAACATCACAAGAAGATTCCATCAAATGATCGTCTATAAAGTGTGCCTTTGTAGTAAATGAAGCAAGTCGCACGACGTCGAACATCTACCCTTTGTCGTGGATCATCAGGTAACTTCTCATACTTCAAATAATCCACAAGTAGTTGACGCCAATCTTCTTTCTCAATTTCAAATACCTCTACAACATGATTTTCTTCTTCTTCATTGCAGTCTTCATCATCAAAGATTGGAGGTACTACCCAACTTCTGCAAATTGGCACACGAGCTTCACTTTCAGGCATGGCGAGTGTAGAAGCAAGTTTAGCTAAAAGGATCGGCTTATTTATTATCCTTCCTTGGAATATGCTCAATTGTTACATCTCCAAGCCATCCAATAAGCCTTTTCACAAAATTGATATATGGGAGTAGCTCGGGATTCTTTACTTTGTATATTCCAAGTAGTTGATTGACCACCAATTTGGAATCTCCATAAACTTCCAGACGCAATTGCTTTATGACAACTGCCATCTCTAACCCGGGGATAAGAGTTTGGTACTCAGCAACGTTGTTTGAACAATTCTGAGTTAGAGTAAAAGAGTAAGGCAATACTTCTCTATCAGATATAACGAAGATGACTCTAGCTCCAGCTCCTTCTCTATGAGAAGCTCCACCAAAGTACATCTTCCATGGAGGGGAAATCTCGATTACAAGCACATCTTCATCAGGTAATTCATTGGATAACTCCCACTCAATAGGGTTGGGATGATCCGCCAAGAAATCCGCCAAAACTTGCCCTTTTACTGCCTTTTGAGGGACATATGTGATTTCAAATTGTTGCAACTGAAGGTACCACCTTGCAAGTTTGAAAGTCTAACAGAAAAGACTGGTTTTTTCATAACATACTTTAATGGATTTTCTTTCGAGACAAGACGAATTGTGTGAGCTTGAAAGTAGTGCTTCAATATTTAGATCGCGAAGATTAATGCCAAGCAAATCTTTTCAATCGGTGAATAATTCAACTCATTTGGTGTCATCATCCGGCTCAAGTAGTATAAAGCGCTCTCTTTTCCACCATCTTTTTCTTGTGCTAGTAGAGCTCCAACGGAACGTTCTTGAGCAACAATATAAAGGATCAACGGGCACCCAGGTACTGGTGCAACCAACACAGGAGACTTCGTCAGATATGTCTTGATACTTTTGAAAGCATTCCGACAAGATTCATACCAATCAAATAGAACACCTTTCTTCATAAGACGGTTGAATGGCTGGCATCGACCGACTAGATTTGAAATGAATCTTCGAAGATAAGATAATTTTTCTTGCAAACTTTTGAGTTCGTGAATATCACAGTGTTCAGGCATCCTTACTATCGCATCAATCTTTGCTTGCTCAATCTCGATACCTCGATGATGATCTACAAACCCAAGAAAATTTGCAGACCATACACCGAATGCACACTTCAGTGGGTTCATCTTAAGTTGATATCTCCTTAACCGTTCAAAAACTTTCCTAAGATCAAGGAGGTGATCTTTTTCGCTTCTTAGACTTCACGACCACATCATCAACATAACACTCAATATTTTTGTGAAGCATATCATCAAAGATTTTCTGCATGGATCTTTGATATGTAGCTCCAGCATTCTTTAACCGAATGGAATCACTTTGTAGCAATATATACCATTCGGGGTATAAAAGGTTGTCAACTCTTCATTCTCTGGAGCCATACGTATTTGATTATATCCAGACGATCCATCCATGAAAGATAATGCATTGTGGCCCGTAGTGGCATCAATCATGAATTCAATTATGGGCAATGGAAAATCGTCTTTAGGACACGCCCCATTTAAATCTCTAAAGTTAACACAAACTCTGATTTGACCATTCTTCTTCCTTACATGGACAATGCTCGAGATCCATGTAGGGTACTTTACTTCTCGAATAAACCCAGCTTCGATGAGCTTGTTTACTTCAGCTTCAATCAATGGAACCAAGTCGGGCCAAAATCGTCATTGAGCTTGCTTAATTGGATGGGTTCCTTTTTTAACGGACAAGTGATGTACTGTTACTTTTGGGTCTAATCCAGGCATCTCTTTGTAGGACCAAGCGAATACATCCTTGTACTCCTGAAGCAGTTCGATATACGATTTTTCTTCATTCATTGTTAACAATGCACTAATGTAGATTGGTCATGGATTATCATTGTCGCCCAATTTAATTTCTTTTAGCTCGTCCACCGTGGCTTTGATCTCTTCTTGAAGTTCGGGATGAGCATCTTCGACATCTTCTTCTTCGCCTTCTTCGTGCAAGGTGATATGATATATCGATGCCAGACTTTCTTTATCATCTTCATCGTCTTGAGGTCATGTGAAAATGACAGTTAGAAACTAGGCCTTGTATGGTTGTGTTTCCAACACCATTTTTTCAGTTTCCAACTATTCCGAAAAATGAGTTTATGTTTGTTTCAAAAGTTTTTAGTAGAAATGAAGTCATTTCCAGTTTTTACTTTTTTATGGAAAATATTCATTGGAAAACACAACCAAATAATTTTTCATTCCAATTACGCAATCTAGGTAAAAATACACTACAATCACGCAAACCTATGTCAAAAATACATTTGAAAAACTATAACCAAACATATTCTCATTTTCAAATAGAAATTAAGACAACAAACCAAACATATTCCCAATTCTCACACGAAAACCAATAAAGTTTGAAAATTCATTTTCCAACACTAGAAACTGGAAATTGGACTTGGAAATACATCCATACACACCCTTAGCTTTCAGAACTCTCTCACATGATATGAGCAAAGTCGTTTGTCGCTTCATGCGAGATGGAACAAGTCATCGAAGCTTTTGGGTAGCCCATTAATTTCTTGATCTTTTCTAATATTTTGATGATGTAGAGATGCCCAGTCTTTGATGGATGGTTCTTTTGCTCTTCAACTTTTGAACGGGGCCGAGTTTATCAAAGACTGACATTCGTCACACTTTCTTTCCATTTTCGTCAAAGGCATCCCCCGTCGATGAAAGTTCTCTCTCAACACATAATTGACATTGGCTCTTCTAATGGCGATATGAACGGGAGTTGGTGCCACAAACCCAAGACCTGTTCGAGTATTTTTAACCACATGTCCACTTTCTTTTGACGTCTTTTGAGTATTCGTAGCTTCATAAGGGAGCCTACCCAAGGTAGAATTCTCTTGCGGATTATATCTAGCTTTAACAAGAAGATTGTAAGCTTTTGGATCAAAGCATTTCGCATTTAGGAGCCTTTCACCGTGTTCATTATTAGGTCCCTCAGTTGGCCGGACAAACTTTTTGAGTGGCTGAGGAGATGGTTTCTTGTCATCAAGTTTTGTTAAAGGCAATACCAATTCGTTCAGAGGTCCATTGTCATCATGGTTTGTAGGAACACTCTTGACTTTGCTCTCTTTGACTTCATCATATTGTTGCTTAGGTGGATTTTGTTTAGCCTTTATTGACTTAATGTCTTTAAAGTAGTACTTGGCGCCGACAAAATGTGACTATGCCTCAGTGAAAGGTTTGTCATCTCCAAGAACTTTTCTTACCACACCATCTCTACAATACTTGAAGCATTGATGCCAAATAGAAGGAACCACCCCATTTTCAAGTAGCCAAGGACGTCCCAGAAGCATATTGTAAGAAGCCTTAGCGTCTATGACATGAAACAAATCTGATTGAGGCCATTTCCCCATCAATAATTTCAATCTTATGATGCCGAGAGCCCTTTGCCCCCCTTGGTTGAAGCCTTGGATCATCAAACGACTATTTGCGAGTTCATCCATGGGGATTTATAACCTTTCAATGTGCGTAACAATAAGATATTTACTGCGGAGCCTCCATCAATCAAAATTCTATTCACTTTTGCTCGTGAGTATATCCGATTACGAACAATGGCCTATTATGGGGTTTGGAACCAAGCAGCAAGTCCTCATCCGTGAAGGTCATTACCGACACACAATCCTCGGTAACAGTGTTAACCTCTTTCTCAAGTAAATATGCTTCAGTAAGTGAAACATGTTGCTCACTCGTCACGTTGCACTATCTTCCTCAAGTGATATCTTTCCTTGGCGAGCTAACTGCATGACTTTGTCTTTAAATACAAAGCAATCATAAATTGGATGGCCTACCAAATGATGGTACTTGCAGTACTTCGGGTCATCAACTCGCCCAGCTTCGTCAGGATGCTTGATTTCCAGTAATTCAATGAGGTTTGCCTTGAGCAGATCATCAAATATCCCAGAGACATCAGAGTCGAGGAATGGGTATTGTTTTGCTTGCATTTCCCTCAGAATTAACTTTCTTTGCTCTCTCTCTTGAGGAATGTCTTTCTTTTCAATTAGTCTTTGTATTTGCACTACCTTTGAACTTGATAGGTGTTGTGTTAACTACCATGGATTCCTTGTTTGGAGCTTTAGAAGAGAACTTGCCGCCTTTCTTCACTTCATATCGTTGTTTGGGTTTTTGAGGCTCTTGGATGGGCGGTCCTTCGACTCCACTTGTGGACATGCTTAACTCCATATCATGGGCCCGAGTAGTCAGTTCTTCAAATATTTTCGGTTGGATCCCTTGAAGGATGTATTGAAGGCCCCAATGCATTCATTGGATGCACATCTCAATAGCCGAAGCTTCTGACAACCGATCTTTACAGTTGAAGATCAAATTCCTCCATTGATTGATGTAGTCGATGATAGGTTCTTCCTTCCACTGACGAGTATTTGTAAGCTTGATCATGCTAACCGTCTGCCGAGTGCTGTAAAATCGATTGAGAAATTCCTGTCCTAATTGCTCCCAACTGTCAATTGAGTTTGCTTTCAAGTCAATATACCAATCGAATGTGTTGCCCTTCAAGGACCAGATAAACTATTTTAAGAGGTGATCTCCATAGGTCCCAACATCATTACACGTTTCGACAAAGTGAGCCACATGCTGCTTTGGGTTGCCCTTGCCATTGAATTCTTTGAACTTCGGAGGTTGGTAACCAACGGGCATCTTAAAGTTGTCAATTCTTTGCGTGTATGGTTTGGCATAAGTCATAGATGACTTAGAACTTCCATCGAACTTGTCTTTAATAGTCCCCATAATGAACTCCTTAAGTTGATCGACTGGAATCAGCCCATCAGACGTGACTTGCAACTCATTTTCTGGAGACTTCTCTTTTTCATTTGGTCGTTGCGTCATCGATGTTTCGACTTCCTCACGTGTTTCAACTTTCTTGCCCATCGCACGGCTTGTATCAGCATTATCTATTTTGTTCATCAACTTTGCGATTTGTGAGTCTTGTTCATTGACATGATTGGAAAGTCCATCGATGGCCCTCATCAAACTTTTGATTTGCTCTTCAAGCGATGTAGCATTCATCACCATAATGGGTGCCATATTTGAGCAACTTGATGTCGAGCGGGAGGTTGGAGATGAAGCATCATCTCTTAAGTCTCCGTCATCTTCGAGATGAGTTAGATTTTCTTTATTTCGCACCGGAGTCTTCTCAAAGGATGCACTCAGCTTCTTGGGCATACTCCTTGTAGTGATACCAACACTTTTACTTGTGTCACTTGAAGAGTTTGAAGAAGCAGCTTTCATTGATGTGGTTTTGCGAGTAGCCATCATGATACCTCAAGATTTGTTGAGGAAAAGAGATGAGAGGTGGAGACTGTCCCACCGCACGTGCCAAAATTTGTAACACAAATTTTTAATGTTTGCGAATTAACAAACAAGAAAAAGCATACAAATTAAATTTATATGAATCAAACTAAAAAATATAAGTTACAATCTCTATTTCTCCTCCGATTCTTTTCTTCAAGAACAAAATATCCAAAATTTGAGAACTTGGAGTTGTACTCTTCAGTTTGATCAAAATTGAACTTGAATTTCAATAACGTTATTCTAGGGCTTGAAAGCTTAATCTCGAATCAGACGTGGAATATTCAATATATTTAACTTTTAAATTTGAGGCCTTCTTGGTGGGTTTGACTCTTTGATCTTCCTCCAAGATGGATTTGACTTCAATAACGTTTACTCGATGGCTTGGAAGCTTATTCCCAAATCAAACGCCGTAATTTGAGTGGACTCCGTGATGGACGCCTTAAACATCGTGGATTTTCTTGAATATGTTCTTCTTGCCTTGATAGAATTTCCTCCACCGCATTCTTGCTTGGATTTCTTCCCTTTGAAATGTGATTTAATTCCTTGAGAATGACCCTTATTTATACTTGTAGGAGAGGGGTTTTTGGATAACTCATAAGATGAAGGCTTTGATTTGATTGGTCTTTCACGATTTAATATTTATCTCTTTCATCACAAATTGTGATAATTTATCAAAAGAAATAATAATAAATCAAGATAAATCTTGATTTATAAGAATTTGACATTTGACAATCTTTAATTGGCCAACAAAATATATATTAAAATATCAATTAATTAACTATTTAAATTAGGAGTTAAATTTAATTAAATTCCCAAATATAAATAGAAATTATAAAATTGATATCACACGTGGCACCATTTCATTGGTGCAAATTTAATTTGTCTATAATCTCATAAAAATATAATTAATTGGATAATTAATATTCTCATTTTATAATTAAAAGAGTAATAATTAAATAGGTTTTTATTCATTTTATTTTTACCACAATAAATTTTTATTTATAGTCCATGAAAAAAAATGTATTCGGCATTATAAAAAAATAAGAATTGTTTTTTTAAATCATAAAATATAAGAATTAAAATAGAAAAAATTTTAACTATAAATAAAATTTATTGTGGTAAAAATTAATTTAATTAAAAACCTATTTAATTATTAATCTTTAATTATGAAAAATGAGAATATTAATTATCCAATTAATTAGTTTTTTATGATGAGAGAATGAAACTTTTAAAATAAAAATAATGTTAATAAAATTTAAAATATTTTAAATAAGAAAACAATTATGTATAATAATGTTAATAAAATTTAAAATATTTTAATTGGATAAATATATTCGAAATGATAATAGAAAAAAAATTATTTTTACTCTTATATTTTTATCTAACTTATATTGAAAATATGTTTTTTCCATCCAAAATGCCACATAATATGCCCCATGAGCAAAAAGAATTCACACTTTAAGGCAGAAAAAAATGCAAAAAAAAAATTTCACATAGGATTGCAACTTGTTATAGCTGGTGAATGGCCTAAAAATCCAATTTTTGTCCAGTTAGTGAACTAATTTCAAACAAACCTAAAAAAGTGAACTAAATGTTTGACGTAGTCCACTTAGTGGACTAAAAAAATATTTTTACCTTTTGCAAGATCATCTCACAAGCAATCACATCATAAGGTTGCAAAGTGTGAAAATGATCAAAAGTTACTGTTGTAAAAAATCATTTTTCCAATTCGAAATTCCATTATTTCAGTCCCAAGTTATCATTTAACTCGAGACTTGTTGCAAAATTCGTCTTACCATCATTCGAAATAAGAATTTGAGTTTTCTTTTCGAGAGAAGACCTCTACATGATGAAAGTCTACATTAATGGTTGTTCAATAAAACAAGTATATACAAGCCAAAAATCTCACAAACAAATAGATGTTGATTAAGTTGAAATACAAGAATGCACGGCGGAATCGGGACTCGAACACGAGGACCGGGCATTGGGGTGGACCGGGCGAGAATCAAGATCAATTTTTATAGGGATAATTACAAAAAGTACTCTTGAGGTTGACCTAATTACAAACAAATCTAGCTAACTTTCAAAACTACAAAAAGTATCCCTGAGATTTGATTCAGTGTTAAAATTAAGGGGTAAACTGTTATATTTTTATATATACGAGGTAGGATTTTGAAATATTTTTCATTAATGAATGGGATAAATTCTAGGCATAGTAAATCCTTACGGGTATTTTTTGTAATTTTGAAAGTTTTCCTTATGGGTACTTTTGTAATTTTGAAAGTTGTATAGATTTTGTAATTAGGTCAAAACTCAAAAGTATACTTTGCAATTAACCATCTGTTACATATAACAATAAAATTTAAAAGATATTACATATTTGCATCAAATACAATGTCAATATTAATCATTAAGTATCCCTAAATACATAATTACAATTAAAATATACTAGAATTTAGAACGTCTCTCTTGCATATCACAAAAATCATCTATAAGTGACTCAATACTAGTACAATTTGTTTTATAATATATACTAACAAACAATCTAGGAGAATGTTTTTTTGTGTTTTCATCTACAAAGGAAAAAAAGAAAAGAAAAAGTTTAAATATAGTCTATGTCAATCAAAAGTTTTACCTAAAATCACTTCAATCACAATATCTAATCAATAACCTATTAAAAAAGTAAAAATTGAATAAAACTTATGAGAGTTGGATAAGGTTTGATTGCTCGTCATATTAATTTCTAACTCATTAATTAAAAGTTACCAAATTAAAATACAAGACAACAAGAATAAGTTGGAATTTGCCTCAAAAAGTTACATATAAAAAACGAAAAATGAAAAAGTTTGGGTACACGTGAGTCCGCCCCTGCAAGAATGGCATGAGTAAATGAGGTGTTTTTCATTTGCTTTTAAATCTTTTATATTAATTGTATAAAAGCATTCTAATTATAGTGGATTGTTTCCTTCGCTGAATTTGTTCTCGGGCATTTAGAGTACTTTAATACCCAAAGCAAGATAAAAAATATCAGCTAGTGATGAGGACCAATCTCCTACTGAGAAATCACCGTTAGTAGACAATGACGGAAGTGGCCGTCAACAAAATATCAGCTAGTAATGGTAAAAATACCAACCCTTCACGCCCTCACCGAAACATATCTACTCACAATCCGTTTGAGGCGCAACAAGAAAAATATTCCAGTCCAGGTCTCATTTCATAGAAGTATACTCAATCAATTACAAATGATGATACCGTACCAACACCGCAAGATAATTCGATAGCTATTGTGGTTTATTCCAATGATGTTGAATCAAGTTTGAATCTAAAAGAGAGTGATGAAACGACTTTGACTTAAACTCATTATTATTCAACATCTCCAACATCAAGTTATCCTCTTAACTTTGATTTTCAAGTTGATGCAGACAAATTGGAAGCTTTATAAACCAAGCTTGGCGACTTCTCAACTACTCTGCTTGTCTTTCACTCATGTAATTCCTTAGAAGCTATGAAGGCTATGACAATTGCTGCTCGAGGATCCTGGGCCGACATTCCACAGGATAAATCAGACAATCAAGAGGATACTCGAGCACGTGCTAAAAAACAAATGACAATGTCATTCGAAAATCCTCTAGAAATAGACGCCCTTCATTTAAATAGTGATTTTAAGTTATTTTTGTTGTTTTTTTCCCTAAAGTTTAGTATTATTTTCCCTTTGCTACTTGATCGGCTTGTGATCAGAACATTTTCCTTTATTTTTATATATTACCATTTATTTAAAAAAACGCAAGATAAAAATTATTTATTTTATTTTATTTTTTAATGCCAAAAGACAAATATGCAAGAATTGAACTTCCTTGTTTGAACTTTTCACGCTAATGTTTCTTTTATTTTACTTAATTGTGTTCCCGATTTTCTTTTCTTTTTTATTATTTCTAAATGCGGAAGAATTAAGAATTTGATTGCTGATATATGGAAGAGTTGCAAATATGGGGGAAAAGAAGAGAAAAATATTTTTTACCCTCCTTACTTTACCTGTTTTTTCACTTCACCTTTCAAACTTTAATTTGTGACACTTTGCCCTCTAAACTATGAAATTCTTTATATTTTATCCTATATGGACAATTTTACCCCCATTGTTTTCTTGTATTCTAACAATAGCTGTAATTGTCCCTCTAAACTCCAATTTGTGGCATATTACTACATAATTATAATTTCATTACATTATTCAATAAACTTAAAATTTTGCTCCGTAATCAATTTGTTTACCGAATTTTCGAGAAATGAGACCCCTTATTTTCTGTCACTTGTTTTGTTTTGTTCGTGGCATTGTTACACCTACTTAGATACAATCTCTATTCAGAGATTTTAAGTGGATCATGCCAGGTCTCCAACCTATAAACTCAACAGGACATACTTCTTCAAAGATCTCGTTCCAAGTATATATCCGTATACAAATTGGGTCTTTAGATTGAAAATAAAAATAGTCCATTATAACCATATCAAGCCCAACATGCTTCCGTAAAATTAATAAATCCCTTAAAATTCATATCTTCTTTGACCGAAACAACATCGGTTGAGATGGCTCGCGACACCACCAGTCGGAAGATTTTTGCCCCTAGACCGTTTGACAAATATTTTGCACTGTTCAACTTCAACCAACAGGGAAGATGGTCTATAAGTTATCCTACTCCTTCAGCAACTCCTCAGCACAATCTTGGTTCGTTTCCTACTCCAGGCGTGTAAGATAATTCTCAAAAGGGATAATTTATAGAACATTATGAACACATGTTGAAGCAAAAAAGCCTCTTTTATTAAGAACTTGAAGAAATATTTATTACATCAGTAATCTCCTTTTGGGAGGAGAATACTTGTTTACCTCACATTACTGAGGCTTGCACTAAAAAATACATAAAACTTAGAAAACTAAAACACTTATATATTACAAATTTTCACTCAAATTTTTATTCTTAAGAAAACTAAGGAAAATATTCGATGTCATCGGCTTCCTTCAACTCTTGTTATTTATAGGTTTGAATCTGGACTTGAAAGGCGTACTCCAAATCTCGTTGAAGTATATGACGTCACTGCTTACGTCACATTCCTGAATTATTGCCTCGCTAGCTGTTTCTTTCTTCTTCTGCGTGACTCAGCCCATGTGATGGTTGTCGGGGAATCTTTAAAAAATTTAGTTTGCGTGGTCCCCAAGGATAACACGTCTTGTGAGCTGGACCCTTATCCTTTCCAGCTGTATGGTCTTATCGGTCGGGTTTGGGTTGGAATCCTTTCCCAAACTCAGGCTCTTTCTGTTTGGGGCATGCCTGACAGATCCGACCGATCCAACGTCCAACATGAGCCATGTTATAGAATTTCTGGTAAGTTTCTTTACTGGCCAAAATATTGTTTTCCCAGAGAATTCTTCTCTTGGTCTCAAAAACTTTCTCTGCAAATCCTATTGTTAATCCTGTCATTAAATTCAGAAGAACAGATCCATTTGCTGAATTCTGGAAAAACTTAAATGGATACTTGACTTTGTCCATTTTAGTTAGACAAACCCAAAGTCCCCATGCTCGTCTTGTAGAAGCTTCATCATCTGAGATTGCTCCTACTAGTTGTAGGTCCCAAGGGGTGTGAGAGTAAGGTTTAGAAGGGGGGGGGTTGAATAAACCTTACCAACTTTTCGATTTAGTCCTTTTAAAATAGTTCAGAGTTAATATTTCACAGCTAAGTCCTTGATGGACAACTAAGTTAGTTAACCAGCAGAGTTAGCGACTCAACATACTCGACTGAGCTGTTGATAGAATAACTCAGCTGCTTAGTCTAAGGCTTAACTCAACTGTGATAGTTTTCAGCGGAAGACTTAACACCCTTGAATTTGGTTTAAGTTTGTTTGACACTTGGTTTTAGCACTTTGTTAAATATCAATTGGATAGCAAATTTATCAGCATATATAAAATAATATGCAGAATTGAAGTGCTGAAATGTAAATGACACAATAAGTTTTATAGAGGTTCGAAGATGGGGTAATTCTTCTAATCCTCTCTTCTCTAACTCCTGGAGGAATCCACTAAGTATTGATCGAGTACAAAGTGGTTATCAGTCCGGATGCAAGTCTTGATCACACAAATGACTTGATCCTTTGGGACTCGATCGAGATGCCTTGGTCACACAACTGGCTTCTCGTCCGACTCGAGCTTCTTCACAGGGGCAGCCCTTGCTACTCTGACTCACTTGCTCAAGCTTCTTGGATTTGATCACGAAGCCCTCCAATAACTTGAGATTGGTTCGACCTTGAACCTTTCTACAATCCTCTGTGGAATGTAGACTCCTTTGATTCTTCAAATATTTCCTCTTCAACTGATTGAGGTCGTCTTTCCTTCACAGGTAGGTGTTGGATTGATTTCCTTCGAAGTTTTTGGTCTGAGGATTAAGCTTGAATGATTTGAGAATATTTTGTAGGTTACAGCTCAATTGATAGCTTGAATGTTCGTAGTCAAGGTAACCTCTGTGTCTTTTTTTTTTTTTAAATTGATTCCTCACTCTTTTATAGTGTTCTTTTGAAAATCTGCCCGTTGAAGAGATAGGCTAATTTTCAAAAGACACTTGTGGTCGTTGGCTTGTCTTGTTGCAGTCCTTGAAATTGATATCTCCTCGTATTGAATGAACCTTTAGCTTTTCAGAGTTCTGACACAGGTGCAGTGCTTCCCATTGGTTTATTCCTTTTGCACGCTTCTGGGACTGAGCACTTTAAGAAAGGCGTGATGGAAGTATTACTTGTTTAAGTAACTTTCTTGACTTACGTACGGGATCCTTTTCATTGTCTTGACTTGATCATGCAGTTCTTTAACTTCCCGGATGACTTCGAGTCGCCTTCCAATCATTGGATGACTCATCTGTCACTTCAACTTGAGACTTGGCTATCTTGGGTTGACTTGATCGACACTTCTCACAACCGCATTTCACCGATACTTCTCGAAGTTCTTGTCTTCTCTTCCGTGCCATACTCACCGCCTCACAATGAGTCTTCATTCTAGTCTCCGAGTTGTCTTCTTGCATATTTAGGCATAGTGACTTAACTCACTCGAGCGGCCTTTATCTATTACAATGCAAATTACAAAGAAAATGGGGGTGCCAACTTTCTAATCTAAGTTTTACATGGCATTCATCAAAATCTAAAAATAAGTTTCCCAACAATTTCCCCTTTTTGATGATGCCAAAAATTAAAGCATACATACAAAATGTAAATGTCAAAGATACATACGATAGTGCAAGAATGAGAGAATGTATGCGTAGAATCAATCTATTTATTGATCATAACATTCTTGTCCTTTACACAGATGTTTACAAAGTGTATCAGAGCAACCATCTATGTCTACGCAAAGAAAATAGAGAAATTATAGATTTCTTATTCAATGTACGAAGACATACATACTTATGTATTTACAAAAGTAAATTACATGAAGGCGTGACAACAACACTTCATCTCCTTCGCCGCTCCTCCTTCTTTCCTCATCGCCTCTATCTTCTTCCTCGACCTTTTTCTCTTCTTCTCTTCTTCACCGCTTTCTTTTTCTCATATGCTTTTCTGGCAGCTTCATCTCTTCTTTTTCTTTCTTGTCTTTCTTCCCACAGCTGAGTTTGTCTTTTATTCTCTTCCTCGATTCTCTTTACATACTCAGCATTGTTCTTGGCCACTTGCAGGTTGGCTACTTCGTCAAACCTCACCCAATAGATCCCTCCTTTCTTCCCCTGGATCTATGTATTCTATATTTTTGGGTAGAGGTCTAGTCCAAACCTCTTCCTCCACTCGCTTCTTCCTCTTCCTCTCGGGTGTGTATTGTTGTCTTGGGGCCTTCTTCTTCCCGGTTGAGTGACTCTGCGAGTGACCAACAGAGCGACGCCAATAGTCTCGTGCTGTCGCCTTCTTCACATAGCTTGAGGCCTTTTTCCCAATACAAGTCCCAGGCTTAGGCCATGGTCATGTTCACGGTATCCCTGGATACGAGCGTCTTAAATTCATCAATGATCTTGCCTCGCCCGTTCGCGTCGAAATGGCATCGTTGTCTCTTCCTACCGGAATGCCTCCATATTTTTCGAGATATCCATCACTCGGGCATCCATCTTTCCTTCCACCTCCTTCATCCCCTCGCTTCTACTATTTTTCGCCACCATGGGTGCTGCGGAGTGTCGAGCGCAGAGTCATCGAGTTTGCTTTGATGATATCGCGATGACAAATCCTTGTTGAGGGTTTTAGCAATCATCAATGTCATATCTTTCGAACCTTCCCCTCAACAGATTTTCCCTTCTTTTCTCTTTTCTTCTTCACCGTCTTCTCCTTCACATCTGTGTCCTTCTTCTCAGCTTTATCTCCTTTTAACGCCTTTAGGTATTCATATTCCCCTTTTTGGCATCATCAAAGGAGAGAGGAACCCCTGAAACATGCCGAATCATGAAGTCCAAGCGACTAATAGCCGAGTTATGTTTTGAATCACTGCGAGTATGTTGCATGGAATTCGGAGTGAGTGGCTTTTGATTCACCACCACTGCTTGATTCCACGAGAAGAGGTGAATTTCTTCTCCATGTTCTCCTCCATGCCAAGCTCTTTGCGATGAAATTCACGCAGCAATTCCATTTCGTGGTATGGGAGGTATGCATTCTCACAATATTTTCATGCATCCTCCTTTTCATGTCAACATTATCGCGCTCCGGACTAGCATTTTATTGAACAATGTTCAAGTAGCGAACTTGCTCCACGCGCATTGTCTCTTTGTTGTTGCCACCATTCCCGAGATCCTCGACAATTATTCCTCGCAGATCGGCAAAGATTGGCATCTCGGTTATCCAGTCTCATGTCTAGTGAGGCCTGGTGTCTTTCCATCTTCTCTATCTCCGCAAATATGGCCTTGAAAACTTCTCGAACCTCACCACACCTCTGTCTCACCGGTGGCGGCCAACGTCAAAGTCGAAATCTGGGGACGATGGTGTCCGTTGGAATGACGGGATCAGTTTATGGAAACGTTGTCGATGTGTAGTTGATTCTTCAAGAAGATCGTAGCTCCGAGAGAAAGGGAACGATTCTTGAACGGATCATCATGGACAACGGAATATGTTCAATGGTAACTCGTGCCGTGATGTACCCGGTTGTGTCGATTCTCGCTCTGACTTTGGGAGCTGCGTAGTTGGGATCGTGATTCATTGGGTCCTGCATTGTGGTATAGACCGGTGGCCGAGCCTCACTGCCTCAACAACTTAAATCGGTCTTGGCTGGTGCTTCATGTTGAGTTGTCTGGTCCTCGGCCGTATCAGTGGCGTCATCGGAAGATGATGAGATTTGGAGAGGTGGCTCATCATCAAAATGGAACTTTGACGACGCCTTTGAATTCTCGCTTGCTTACTCGCTGGGAAGAACGTCCTCACCGAGTCGGTTGGATTTGCAATGGGGGATGACTCAGCTTCATCTTCACCTTCAGATCCCAAAAATGTTACATCAGGATTGTCTTGGGAATTGTGAAGAGCACTTATCTCCTTCTCAGATGGATCAATGATAGTAGGAGGGATGTTCTGTGCTTCCGTCTCTTTACCCCGGGAAGTCTCAACCTCACGTTGGCCTTCACTATCTCCTGCAATCTCAACTGCAGCGAGGCCTTGGACAATTTCTTCGACAGACTCAACTGCCTTAGGGTCTTCAGATGTGGCATCCACTAGAGTCTCAACTCCATGGATTGCACTTTCATCGCCCAGAGTGTTAACTCCCGGGCGGATCCCTTCAGGCCTCTGCTTTGCTTGAAGCGTCATTGGTTTCAAAGCAGTTGGCACTTCAGCTGAGACAGTCTCAACTGTCTTAGCCTCTTCAGTGACAACTTGCTGTGTATCTGTTTGTGTTTTCGTTTCCACTTCGCCTCCGAGATTCATTGTGGAGTTAGCTGCAACATTCTCCAAACTAACTGCAGTGGAGAGAGTTTTCCCCTCAGCCGGCACACCAACTGAGTGACTAGGATTGGGGTCACTCGTCTCGGACTCCTACGCTCCCTTTGAGTATTCAAAGTTGGCAAAGGTGTGGTAAGACACCTTCATTAGGGGTTGGCTCGACTAGGGTCCCCAAGTTCCCGGTTTCATCGCCCGCTTCCTTAATGCCTTCATCAGAGCGAGCAGGGGAAGTGGTGGCAGCAACAATGGTTGCAATTCGCTGCACCACTCCCATAGGATCAATCTCCAGCTGTGATTTGGAAGATTCCCCTGGTCCTTCTCATGTAGGACCCTAGATTCCCGCATGGCTTGCTGCATTTCCAATTCTTCAGAAGCGTGAAGCAGGTCCGATCCTCATCACTCTGAGAGGATGTCAAGATGAGGATGTGTATGATCGATGGTTCCGATGGGGACAAACAAATGGCCTTCTCACGAGCTTCGACTTATACGCGATCTCTGCTTCTCCTTGTCTTTGAAGATCTGCAAGATATCTCGTGCGCTTTTCTTCATCCAAAGCTTGACCACGATGGTCAATCCGAGAAAATTCAATAGTTCTTCTTCTTCTTCAATAAACTCCGGTCTTTGGAAATGTTCCCTGGATCGACTCGCTTCCACTTCCGCCATTCTCGCAGGCGATTTTGGATGTCCGGATATGGTGGGGATAGGATCATCACATCATCATCTTCTTTATCATCATCTCTGTTGCCCTTCCTTTTCGTGAATAGAAGGCAACATACTCTCTTCTCAACTCCTTCAAAGAAGATCGGGGACAGTGGAGATATAGTCACATCGCTGCCAGGAGAGTCTCTTGTCTCAAGCCTTGCTCTTGTTCTTGCACCCTGTCCACAACTGGTCTTCGACTTGCCTCTCGCTGATCGGCTTGCAAAGAGACTTGGCGATTGCATCAATAATCTCTGGAGACTCTACTTCTTCATTTCTCGCGATCTGTTCGGTGAGTGGCGACTCACTGTTTTCTCAAGCTCGACCGCTTGAAGAGTCTTCTCCTTTTGGTCCTTACCGAGAGGAATTTCTGGTTCGGATGCGCTTTCCTCCGAGTCTTGGCGGTGGGGCGGTGCTTGTTGCCTTTTCTCGAGGAGTCGCCTTCTCGGCTTATCGATCCTCCTTTTCTTAATAATCGGAGAAGGCATTTGGGATTCCTTCTCCATCGCGGATTTCTTTTTCTTTCTTGCAGGGGCAGCCTTCTTCTGGGGAGAGGAGGAGACACTGTTTCTTCAGGGCCACCGATTCTCCCTCACTCATATTAGTCCTCTTGGCGTACGCTCTCTTACGTGCTCAGGAAAGGTTCGATCGGAACATTTTCTTATTTACATGGAACGCCTTTCCATGTCGAAGAGGGACTCTCTTCACTTCCATCATCCGCCAATCACTAGGCCATATCCCAAAGATCCTCCAAACGAACCATCCTCCTCAAGGATTTATTCCCAATATTCTCGCGAGTCCGCTCGTATACAAACTCGCACCGGTTCACCTTCTTCTCCTCCATGATCGCAGGCATCACGATCAACTTGGTTTTGGATAAAATTAAAGCTTCCAAACTTCATATCTATGCATTTGGCAACAATGTCTAACACTTTGTGGTAATCCTCCTTCAAAGACTTCTTCTTATCACCGGTAGACAACAACTTTGCGGCAAAGACAATCGGGTTTGACTACTTCCTTCCATGCAAAGCTAGATTTACATCCGCTTCGTAGATCTCCGGCACTCCTTGAGCCGGTAGCAAGCAGTGCTCTGCGAAATCCTTGGCAGTGATTTTGACTTCCTTCCCGTGAACAGAGGACTTGATGCCCTCGTCATGAACTTCAGCGTTCACATAGAACTCGCGCGACCTCTTCCACGTAGGTCATCCGAAACTCCATCGTGAGAAAAGGTTTGATCCGCATTTTTCCAACTTCTCTCGCTTATTTTCTTCACAAGGGTTTTGTCTCGAGCCTTGTTTGATTAGACCTTCAAAATCCACAAAGAACCCGTGTGGATTTGCTTTCCCATCTTAACAAAATCGTAAGTAGATGCCATTTCTTGAAGATTTACCGAACGAAACTTTGAAAATAGGCTTTGAAGGTTTGTAAGGTTTTGAGAGAAAAACTTCTTTCTTTGCTTTTGAGAGAGATGAACAGTTTTGGTAAAGTGAGAGAAAATCGGACGAAATGGTATATGTATGGGTTATGAAAGGACGTGCGGACAATTTTTGAAATTTGATCAAAATCAATGGCTCAGATTTTTGACCGCAGATTAACATTTAATTTCTCGCATTTAATGCAGCAGCATTTATGTCCAATCATAAGCTTGGTATGCAGCTTTTGACTGTACATGTCATAATTATACTGATGTCATTCTTAAAAACATTCCCGCTTAGTAGAAACGACTGCGTTTTTTGTCACTTTGCTTATAACCGACTCAACTTGCTTCTTAGCTGATTCAACTCTTCTTCTCTCCATTCACATCGTGACTTCACTGTCGACCAACTCATTGCAAAATGACTTTCTCGATCTTGGTGATTCACTTAGTCATTTGTTTCAAGAGCTCCGCTCTTTTCCTATCTTTTCATGTTCCATCTCTTTTCTTTGAGTCTTCCGAGTGTCAACTCACCAATTAACCCTAATTCATGCTTGAGTTCTTCAAATCTTGATTCACATAATGGTTTTGTGAATATATCACCTAACTCGCTTATCGGTTGAGATGTATTCCAAAGTGATGTCCTTCTTTTCAACATGGTCTCTTATGAAATGGTATCTGACATCAATGTGCTTTGTTCTTAAGTGTAACACAGGATTTTGAGTTATTGCAATTGCACTTGTGTTATCACACATGATTGGAATTTCCTTTTCTTCAACTTCATAGTCTCTCAGTTGCTGTCTCATCCATAAGACTTGAGTACAAAAGTCCGCCAGCCTATGTATTCTCAATTTGTGGATGTGGCTATTGAGTTTTGCTTCTTGCTGAACCAGGAAATTAACCTATTTCCAAGCATTTGACATGTACCTGAAGTACTTTTCCTGTCAACTCTACATCCAACATAGTTAGAATCTGAATAACCAATTAGCTTGAATCCGTCTTCCTTTGGATACCATAAGCCAACTTCTTGGCTTCCCTTTAAATATCTCAATATTCTCTTGGCTTTTGTCATGTGGCTTTCTTTAGGAGCAGATTGAAATCTTGCACATACACCTACAACTAAGGTGATGTCCGCCTACTTGCCGTGAGATAGAGCGGTGATCCAATGAGTGCTCAGATCTTGTTTGATCCACATCTTGCCATCCGCATCCATATCCATTTTGATCGATGAATTCATTGGTATTTTCACAGAAGACTTCTCTTCCATACCAAATTTCTTCATTAATTCTCTGGTGTACTTTGTCTGACTTATGAAGGTTCCATCCTTCAGCTGTTTTATGATTGACTTGTATTTTGCATGTATTTTGGGCTTAATATTGGCTAGAATATGGGGATATGCATGCATTATATGAGTAAATAGGGTTTTATTCTTGTTTTGTGGAAAAGGATTACGCTTTGCTCGTTTTGTAGGAGTTTATATATATTTGTAGCAATTTTGGCAACAATTCGGGCATGGCAACCGCCAATACTTGACATGAGAGACGAAGTTTGGAGTCGAATCAAGAAGAAGTTGGACGAACCGGGCAAGAAACGGAAGAAAATGGCCAAGTGCTTGTTGTTCCAGGTGAGCACGGGCAGGGCGTGCTCCTCTAGCACAGCCCGTGCTCAACCCAGACATGAAGACCCAAGGTTCGGCCTATAGCACGGGCAGCCCGTGCCATATGGGCACGCCTGTGCTCCTCTAAGAAAATTTGACAAGTTGTTCGGCACCCAGCACAGGCTGGGCGTGCCAAAGGGGCACGGCCGTGCCTCGCTGCGGGAAAAACAGAGGTTCATCCGATTTCAACTAGGTTTCGACCCGAACGAAGTACAAATAGACCCGGGCGGCCACAAGCGAAAACGCTGATTTTACCCTAGAAACCGTGAGAAAAGAGCGCTTTTCCACCGGAAACTTCAAGAGATCGATCAAGACCGCAACCACACCTTCGAGGATTGAAGATAGATCGAGAGATCGTCATCATCCCCGAGTCACTCATTCCATCGTATCGTTATTTCAATTAGTTAGATTTTGATTATGAATAATTTGTCTATGAATTGTTTATCTTCAATGTCTGGCTAAACATCTTGTGATTCCCGGGTTTGGGAGTAGGTTAATAAACACTTTTATTTGATGATTAAGGATAATTGAAGTTAATATTTTCTTTCTCTATTCAAGTACTTTGCGTTAATTCTTGTTTTATCAAAAGGCCTTTGATCTAAACTTGTATGATGTATTGATTTATAATTCTAACCGATGAGTTTCAATACTAGATCTTGAGTACTTGACATAAATAGATTGCATGATTGAGAAGTCTGTGAATATTTGTGAGACCTTATAATCTTTTGAACTTTTGGGAGTTGGATATCTCATGTTGAGTAGAGATGCTAGCATAGATATTCCAATCAAAGCTTTTACATACATCTCGAGAGAGGGGGTAAATTACTTTGGTGATTGGTCTATAGAGAAGAATATGTTTAACCTTGGTTTGCTTAATCTGAGCATAAAAGTGGGATATTAACTGAAACCATAACCCAGGAATCCATCCATTCATACTTGATCTTTCAATCGCTCTTTGCTTTGTTATTTTAGGATTAACTTCTGCTTTAGTAATAATAAAACAAATCCTTCAAATTTCGATAGTTTAGATAAAAATAAGACTATTATAATCCAATACTTGGTACATTAATTTATTAATCCCTGTGGATTTGACCTTGCAAACCCTATTCTATAAACTGATCCGTACACTTGCAGTGAAGCTAAAAATAAGGCGAACAAATTTTTGGCGCCGTTGCCGTGGATTAATCAAATTTTTAGTACTACTATTGCGATAAATAGAACTATTCTTAATCTAGACATTTTTTTTCTTTTCTTTTTAGTTTGTTGTTTAATTCTACTTTTACTTGTGGTTGACTTGTTTTCTTTAGTTGGTTCAGTCTTCGCATGATCACCCGCTCGAAGCAAGGAGAATTAGCACCATTCATACCGGAGGTTGAGGCTTTTGCTAGGCGAAATAGTGCGGCTACTAAACGGACAGAAAGACAACAGGACCAAACCATGGCAGGAGTTGAAGACGACAACAGGGTCAATAACGGGGTCAATAATGGAGGTAACAACCAGGCCAACAGGTCAATGTCGAGTTACCGATGCAGAGGTTCCAAAGTGGCTCGGCGATCCAACAAAGAAAGCGATTCGCGATTTCTTTCGCCTAATCAATCGTAACTATGGTGGATTTGCCAATGTCCCAATTAATGCGAATAACTTCGAAGTTGAAGCCAACACCGATATCGATGGTGCAACAGAATCGGTTTGGGGTTTCCCGTCCCGAAGATCCCAACTCTCATCTTGCGAATTTCATGATTTGCAATACTATCAAGATGAATGGGGTGACTGATGATGCTTTACGTCTTCGCCTATTCTCTTTCTCTTTAAGGGATAAAGCTAGAAACTGGCTAGGCACCCTAACTCAGGGGAGTGTGAACAATTGGGATGAGCTGAGTCAGAGGTTCTTGTTCAAGTATTTCCCACCAAGTAAGACAATGCAGCTTAAAAGCAAGATCACTCAGTTTAGGCAGTTTGACTCTGAGCCTTTGTACGAGGCTTCCGGGATTTGTTGAGGAGGTGCCCGCAGCACGGATTTCCTAAGGATCAACAGCTCTGTTTCTTCTACAATGGGTTGATGGGACAGACTAGATCGTTTGTGGATGCTGCAGCAGGGGGCGCGCTTCTTGCGAGATTTCCGGAAGATGCGTTCAACTTGTTGGAGGAGATGGCCATGAATAGCTATCGGTGGCCCTCCGAGAGAACTAATGTAAAAAGGGTCGCCAAGTGTCGATTCGGACCCAATTAAAGAGCCGACAGCGATGGCGATCGACAAATCAACTAAGTGCTTTGACAAAGGCAAACGAGGAAACGCGGTGCGAGTAATGGTGGAGTTCCTCTAGATCCGATAGAGGAAGCAAATTATGTGAATAACGGGAATTTCAACAATTTCTGGAATAATCAAAATCCCACTCATTATCTCCTACGCAAACACGAAGAACGTGATGCAACCACCACCGGGGTTTAATGTGACAAACGGGGTTATTACTGCAGATCCTAAACCAACCATGGAATATATATTCACCTCGTTTATGAATGAGACGAGGAACAGGTTCAACAAGGATGAGGCAAAGATGGATAAAATTGAAAACCATGTCACCCAATTGGGGTCCCAGATGAAGAACCTTGAAACCCAAATTGGTCAAATAGCTACGATTATTGGTGGGCAAAGATCGAAAAGGCCAATTTCCGAGCAACACCGAGATAAACCCAAAGGAGCGAAAGTGTAAAGCCATTCGTCCGAGGAGTGGAACAACAATACGGGGCCGAAAAGACCGTAAAACTCGAAAAATTGCAGGAGGGCACAACTCGTGCTCATCAAAGACGGGCAGCCCGTGCTCCTGCCGGAACGACAATCGAGATGAGATGCGGCCCGAGGCAAATGGCGAGGTTGAGGCCGAGGAGGAGCCGAGGAACATCGTCTCTGAACAAAAAGGGGCTGAGAAGCTTAAATCTTCCTTTAACCCTGATATTTCTAAACTTAATGTTCCCCTTCCTTTTCCCCAACATTTTCAAAAGAAAAAGTTAGACGCGCAATTTGCTAAATTTTTAGATATTTTTAAGAACCTGCATATTAACATTCATTTTGCAGACGCATTGGAGCAGATGCCCAATTACACTAAGTTCTTGAAGGGTGTTATGTCAAAGAAGAGGAAGATGACTAGTTTCGAGACAGTCAATATGACAGAGGAGTGCAGTGCAATAATCCAAAGGAAACTACCACAAAAGTTGAAAGATCCGGGGAGTTTCACTATCTCTTGTGCTATTGGTGATGTTTTCTTTAAGAAAGCACTTTGTGACTTAGGAGCGAGTATTAACTTAATGCCCTTGTCTATTTTCAGGCAACTTGGATTGGGAGAGGTGAAGCCATCTACGGTCACCTTACAACTCGTGGACCGATCACTCACTTATCCAAAGGGAATCATCGAGGATGTACTTGTCAAAGTTGATAAATTCATATTCCCTGTGGATTTCTTAGTGCTGGACATGGAGGAAGATAAAGACGTTCCTTTGATACTTGGGCATCCATTCCTAGCGGCGGGGAAGGCCTTAATAGATGTGCAAAAGGAGAGCTCATGTTACGGGTTAATGATGAGCATGTTCTATTTACTATATATAAGGCGCTTCAATTTCATGATGGTGTTGATACTTGTAATTTCATAGACGTAGTTGAATCCTCGTATTGATGAGTATGCGGATCATACATTGTTTAGGATACTTTGGAGTTTGGTTTGACACATTCGTGTTCAACATCGAACTTGACTATTGATATTGATAACCAAGACTTGTATGATTGCGTTTGCGCTTTGGACAATATGCAGGAGCTACCGAGGAGCGCAAGAGTCGCACACACGCTGAAAAACGTACCGGAGTCAGTTCTATAGGGGCGCACGGCCTGTGCCCTTGAGCACGCCCAGGTCGTGCGCATAGCCAAAGGAAAACTTGAAGAAAATGACGACGGCACGGCCCGTGACAAATGGCACGTGCAGCCCATGCCTAAGGTCGAAGAAATTCAAAGAAAAGCTGAAGACGGCACGGCCCGTGCCAAAGGGCACGGGCAGCCCGTGCTTATAGTTGAAAAGAAAGCTGAAAGATCTGAAAATGGCACGGCCCGTGCTTATCAGCACGAGCAGCCCGTGCGTCCATCTAAAGAGGCCAAAACGAACCCAGAACTTAAGCCTTTGCCCTAGCATCTCAAATATGCATTCCTTGGAGTGAATAACACGAGTCCGGTAATCGTATCATCTCTTTTAACTTTAGTTCAACTCGATAAATTGCTTAGGGTGTTACGAAAACATAAGTCAGCGATAGGTTGGTCAATTTCTGATTTAAAAGGCATTAGTCCATCGATTGTGATGTATAAGATTAGGATGGAAGAGGTCTATAAACCTTCGGTGCAAAATCAAAGAAGATTAAACCCTATAATGCAAGAAGTCGTTAGAAAAGAAGTTTTAAAATGGTTAGATGTTTGGAATTATATATGCTATTTCGATAGCTCTTGGGTAAGTCCGGTACAAGTGGTGCCAAAAAAAGGGGGGATGACAGTAGTGAGAAACGAGAGTGATGAGCTTATAGCGACTAGAGTAGTAACTGGATGGCGAATTTGTATTGATTATAGGAAGTTAAATGATGCTACTCGCAAAGATCACTTTCCCCTTCCCTTTATTGATATGATGCTTGATCGTTTGGCGGGATTGATTACTATTGTTTTCTCGATGGTTATTCCGGTATAATCGATCATGATTGCCCGGAGGACCAAGAGAAGACGACCTTTACATGCCCCTATGGTACATTTGTATTTCGCAGATGCCATTCGACTTTGTAACGCACCCGCTACTTTTCAAAGATGCATGATGGCTATATTCCATGATTTCATTGAGAAAATAATGGAGGTTTTCATGGATGATTTTTCTGTATTTGGAGATTCGTATGATCATTGCTTGGATAACCTTTCTCTAGTTTTGCAGAGATGCGAGGAGACTAACCTTGTTTTAAATTGGGAAAAATGCCATTTCATGGTACGAGATGGCATTGTTTTAGGCCACCGAGTCTCTTCGCGGGTTTGGAAATTGATAGAGCGAAGGTTGTGGCAATCGAGAAACTCCCACCTCCAACAAACGAGAAAGGCATTCGAAGTTTTTGGGGCACGCCGGATTCTACGAAGGTTTGTCCGTGACTTTTCTAAAATCACTAAACCTTTAAGTCGCTTATTAGAAAAAGATACTTGCTTTCAATTTTTCGATGATTGTTTGCAGGCGTTTGAAATTCTGAAGAAGGCTTTGGTGATAGCACCGATTCTAGTAGTTCCGGATTGAAGTCAGCCCTTCGAACTCATGTGTGATGCCAGTGACTTTGCAGTTGGGGCTGTTTTGGGTCAAAAACGAGACAAAATGTTCAGGGCCATTTACTATGCGAGCAGAATTTTAGACAGTGCCCAAAAAAACTACACAACCACTAAGAAGGAAATGCTGAGTTTCGATCTTACTTGATTGGAACTAAGACGATAGTCCACACCGACCACGCGGCAATTAAATATCTATTTGACAAGAAGGATGCCAAACCGAGACTGATTCGGTGGATCCTCTTGCTACAAGAATTCGATGTGGAGATTCGGGATAGAAAGGGCTGCGAGAATGTAGTAGCCGATCACCTGTCCAGACTGGAATACAAGAAGGAGGAAAAAGACGACACGGAGGCAATTAAGGAGGAGTTCCCCGATGAGCAACTTCTGATGCTACAAGCTAAATTCCCATGGTACGCAGATTTTGTTAACTATTTGGTTGCAGGGGTTTTGCCTCCGGATTTATCATCCTATCAAAAGAAGAAATTCCTCCATGACGTCAAGTTCTACATGTGGGACGAACCCCTACTCTTTAAGAGGTGCGCTGACACCATAATTCGATGATGTGTACCTCAAGAAGAGTGGGAGGGAGTTCTACAACAATGCCATTCTTCACCCTCCGGGACATTTTTGGTCCGACTCGTGCGGCTAAGGTATTGCAAAATGGATTATACTTGGCCTACATTATCTAACGATTGCTATCTATTTTGTACAAAGTTGTGATAGGTGCCGGCGGATGGAAACATCTCAAGACGACATGAGATGCCAATGACCAATGTGATGGAAGTTGAACTCTTTGATGTGTGGGGATCGACTTCATGGGCCCCTTCCCATCTTCGTCAGTTATCAATACATTCTACTTGCGGTGGAGTACTTATCTCGATGGGTTGAAGCTATTCCGAAGACGCACCAACGATGCGCGAGTAGTGCTTAAATTCCTAAAGAAAAATATATTCACTCGGTTTGGAACCCCGAGAGCTTTGATTAGCGACGGGGTCACACTTTGTGAATAAATTAATGAGCACTCTACTTGCGAAGTATAGGGTTAAGCATAAGGTGGCATTAGCATACCATCCGCAAGCAAATGGGCAAGCGAGGTAGCCAATCGTGAGATTAAGCGATTTTGGAGAAAAAGGTAAACATAAATCGCAAAGATTGGGCCATGAAGCTAGATGACGCACTATGGGCATATCGATCGCATACAAGACACCCTTGGGCACATCACCGTATCGTTAGTATTCGGGAAATCATGTCACTTGCCCGTCAATTGGAGCATAAGGCGTTTTGGGGTCAGAAAGAAGTTAAATTTTGATTTCCAAGCGTGGGTGAGAAGAGGCTCTTGCACTTAAATGAGATGGAGGAATTTCGGGATGAAGCCTATGAAAATTCCCGGATTTACAAGGAGCGAATCAAACGATGGCACGATCGAATGATAAAGAAGAGGGAGTTTTTACTGGGTGAACAAGTCCTTTTGTTTAACTCGCGTCTTAAACTCTTTACGGGAAAACTTAAGTCTAGATGGTCGGGGCCGTTTGTGATAAAGAAAGTGTTAAATCCTCCAGGAATAGTGGAATTATTGAGCCAAGATGGGGAGACATTCATGGTGAATGGCCAGAGGATCAAGCATTACTTGAACCGGGATCAAAAGGAAGAGGTGACACGCCTAACATTGCTAGAACCGTGATCGACTAAACAGGCGTCAAGCTATAGACGTTAAATTTAGCGCTTGTTGGGAGGCAACCCAATGGTTTTGTTGTTTTAATTCTTCCCATGTTTTCTTAATTTGTTTTTTTTCCCTTTTCTAAGTTAGGATTTAATTGCTTTCATAGGTTAGAAGTTTTCCCTATTTTTGTATAATAATAAAAAAAAATTTGAAAATTCAAAACAAGGTACTGCATATATAGCACGGGCTTCCGTGCGCCATGCGCACGGCCCGTCTTTGTACCACACCAAGAGTATTTTGTTCGCCCTTAGCACAGCTACCCGTGCCATTTGGCACGGCCCGTGCTCTTTCCGTAAATTGGGCAAAAATCTTGCCCCTAAAGACGGGCGGCCCGTGCCCTATGAGCACGCCCGTGCTCCTTCACGCTGGGGCAGCAATAAGACTGGCTGGGAATGAATTTTTTCACAAATTCTCCCTTCCCTCGCGCGCAGACGAGCAAGAAATCGCCCCCCTCCAATATTTTTCCAAAATCCTCCTAGAATATCATCACTAATCACTTCCCACACTCCTCTAATCTAGAATTACACTTGTTGAATTGATTGGAAGCAAGGATTTGGGGTAGAAAGCACCTAGGGTTACAAAATTCCAACTCTCTTCCTATTTTCGGATTTTAAGGTACAAATTGAACTTTTTATGTCGAATTTCTCGAGGATTAAGGATTATAGTTGATATATGATGCGTGTTTGATACTTATGCCATGATTTTGATTAAATTTTTCTATTGGGCATTTTATCGAACACCTTGTGGGTTGGTAAATTGTGATGATTTTGGTTGATTGCTTGATGGATTATACTTGTGCTAGATTGTTTAGGGTGTTAGTGGCTAAGATTCTCGGCAATTATATTGGTATATGAGTTGAAAGCTTAATTATGGATTAAATTGTTGAGATGAGCTACTATGCCTTTATTGTAATTGTTGTATTAATTCATCGTTCGTTTTACTTGGCACGTATGGATTCTCACGATTATTTTGCCAGGTACTTCGCACAAATGGTTGAACCACAAAGAGGTCGGGATGGACGTTTGAGGAGAAATGCTAGGCCAATAGACCCCAACAACCCGCTTGCCTATGGACTCACATTCACCGAGCACGATATCATGGAGCGATGGAACCGGCTCATCACTCGTGATTACATTCCCACACGCTATGCCGATGATGAGTGTACCCAAACTCTCCGGATACACGAAGAGGTGTGGCAAATGTTTGAACGGGTTGTGTGGACAGCGTTCATGCAAGAGCGGTGGCCAACATACAAAGCACTCGCACTTGAATTCTTAAGCACCGTCCAGGTTACGGAAACGTGACCAAGAAATGAGCCTCGGAAAATCCACTTCAGGATGGGCGACGAATGGAGGGAAATCACGATCGCCGAGCTGAATCGAATTTTTTGGGTACCATCCGACGCCCCGTACCAAATGGCTGAAAATTACAATGCGCGTGAATTCTGGCGGTTGTTGACGGAAACTCCCGAAACAGGCGTCATGCACTATCTCGCACGCTCTTCCAAGGCATCGTCACTCTGAAACCCCATCTTCCGTTATATTCAAAAGGTGACGGCCCACTTGGTATTTGCTCGGTACAACAACGGGGGTATGCAAGCGAGAGAGTTATACCTACTATGGTGTATGCTCACTCGCACCCCCTATAACATGGCGGCATACTTTGTGGAACACGCCGTCTACATACAGCAGCATGATGTGGGGAAGATCTTAATTGGGGGAATGATAACCCCCATTGTGCGGCATTTTGAGGTTGACATAAGCCATATGGAGCCATTAGCGGACAGCCGAAGCATCAACTTGAGCGCCCTTCACACCATGAAAATTATCAGCAATGAGGAGAATATCCTCTGTTTTCAACAAAAAATCGGGTCTGCGTTTCCCCTTCCTAACCTACAACTCACAGCTGTGGTTGACAACCAAATCAACTGGTTTATGTCGTCTGAGGAGCATATCAGAGTCATGCAGGGTTTGGCGGCACGAAAGAGGCGAAGGGTAGCCGGGTTGCCCGACGAAGACGACTTGGTAATGGAGGTGCAGGAGTATGATAGGCAGGAGAGGGGGTTCGAGCAAGGCTTCCATCAGGGAGGCTTTGAGCAGGGCAGCCCACAGGGACAACCCGACATTCCAAAGAGCTCCCGCCAAGGCGAGGAGCGTGGGGGACAATATGATCATGACAGGTTCTGTGCATTCGAGGAAAGCTTGCGACAGCATAGAAGTGATTTATGTGCTTACCAAGAAGTCCAAGACCAAAGGTACCATGCCCAGAGCTTGTGGAACCAAGCACACGATCAGCGAGAGTTGGAGATATTGCATGCAGTACAGCGGATCGAGAATTGGCATATATCCCAGGGCCACTACCCGCCGCCACCCCCACAGTGATCCAGGTCCTATCCACACCTTTCATTGAAATTCTACCTTCTCTTTAATGCGCTACAATTTCATTCAAGTTTGGGGGGGAGAGGTAGTAATTGTTTTTGATGGGTGTGGCGTTTACATTCATTTAGTTGCATATAGAGCATATAGGTTGCATTGCATTAGATGTTTGATTTTTTTTTTATGGTTTTAGCATGTTTATCACTTTAGCACGTTTATTGCTTTCCTAGTTGTTAGGGAGTGAGTTGACCGCTTTTGTGTGTTTGTTGTGTTTTGATTGAGATCTTCACCTTGGGAGCATTTGCGAATTGGTTTGTGTTGTTTTGAATTGGATGTTGAGTGTGAGTTGATCGGGTTGCAAATAGTTCATATGGAGCATGTGATTATTGAATCTTGGTGAACATACTTTTAATTATGCACTTACAAGCCTGTGAGCTGTTGAGCCTTTACTGCTTTCATATTATGCAATCTTGTTTGTGAGTGAGTGTGTCATTCATGATTGATTTGAATTCTAGAACTTGCTTTGGTTTCTCCATCAAAGTCACATGTTGTAGGCATTCATGAAGATGATTGATTTGGATCAGGTGAGTCCACATAACTTAAGTGAATACACGAGACCAAATCTGAGTCAATGATTTAATTTTTAAACGGTTGAGATTAATCAGATTTTACCATTATTTAATATATAACTTAATAAAAAAAGGATTTTTTGGTAATTTTAGTTAAGATCAATTTTTGGGTAGTGGGCTAAAAATTAGGAACGGTTTGAGGGACGTGTGTAATCTAAGATCCTACATATCTTCTAATCTTTGGTAAATGAAGAGTCATATTATCAAAGGAGATTCTCCCCTAAGTGTCATCTCTGCAACTGCCGAAAACCTCTGTTAGGAGTTTCACCATCCCCATTTTTTATTTTTCAAATGGTCTTCCCCATTCAAGCCATCTCCAACTTCACCCTTTCGTTAGGATTTTTTTTTTCAGTTTTAGGAGTCTTCCTTTGTGAAATATCAGGAATTGTGAAAAACCCCAAACCTTTGATCGAAATTCAATCTCCCACGTCGGCCGAAAATCATACTAAAAGTTTGAGCAAACCCGACTTACATCACTCAGGCATTGTGGGTTTTTCCTAGAAGAAGCGATTTTGGAAACCCTCATTTTCGATGGAAAAAACCCCCAAATCTGTGAAGTACACCGGAATCGTAGGTAGGGCGATTTTGGAAAACCCCATTTTCGACGCGGCAACCGGAACGGCAAGTATTATTTGAGGAAGTAGCAAAGTTTCAACTGTGCATTCACCCACATTGTAGGTAGGGCAATATTTTTTTCTCTTTTTCTTTCGTCTTTTTTTTAATATATTTTTATTACATTTTTATGTAGGATTTTTGTTATTGTTGGATATGTTTTTAACATTGCAGATTGTTGTTTATAAATATGCTTATGATTGTTATGAATTATGCTTAAATATATTTTACTATTTATTGTCAAAACGGGGAAAAAGTGGAAATCAGTATTTGTTGTCAATAATCATGGTCACATTTTGTTTTTTCACAAGTGTTGGTTGACTGCTTTAATGTGGCAAAAATATCGCTTATCTATGTTTTGTACTATGCTTATATATATTCAAGTATGTACGAAATGGTTAAGATTTGCTGTGTTTTTGTTTTAAACTGTCTTTATTATCTGAAAAACGAAGTCTGGTAGATGGCTCTAATGGGATTCTAAAATACATTTTGTTGTTGATAACTTTGCTTGTTTATGTTGTATATTATGCTTATGCATGTTTTATTTAATGCTTTCATACATAAGGTAATTAGCATTTCCCATTTTTTTTCTAAGTCTGGGGGTTTGCCTGTTTGATGTTGTGTACCGCTTATTGGTGTTGACAATTACGCTTATGCACATTCTATATCATGCTTACTTATTTCTGTTAATAAATGACTCAGTTAAATGACTATTTGCCACCTTATTTTTGTTAGTGTTTCTTTTGGAAATGGCTAAAGAGAGCAAGAAGAGTAAGGTAACAGTGGCTAAAGTGAGCAAGAAGAGGAAGGCGGCAGCTATTGATGTCCCTGCAGAGGCATATAAGAAAAAGGTGGGGAAGGACAAAGGGAAAAAAGTGCTAGATGGTAGCCAGGGTGATGAAGGTTCCAAATATCCTAGGTTGTGTACGAGATCAACGCGGAGGAGGTTCGCCAAAGTTATTAAGAACCGAACCCCCGCACGGGCACAGCGATTAGTGAGATTAGGTTTGGCGACTTGTTGCACATGAAGATTGTTGAAATTCCTAAGCATAGTTAACTTCTCGGCTAGTTAAAAACTTCAATCCAATTAGCTGTGAATTGGTGATATCGAATGGGAAAACAATTCACATTGATGCCACGGATGTGGAACGGGTCCTTGGAATTCCGAACGGTAGTGTGAATATTGACCGAAAAAACAAAGCGGGGGGATGTGACCTTTATAAAGAATGGCAACAGATTTTTAACAAGGCTAACAACCACATCACGGCAAAACACGTATGCATGGAGATGTTAAAAAAGCACGGAGGTGACTGGTTTAAAAGGCATTTTGTTGCCTTGGTGGACTGCTTGATTATCGGAAATAACCCTATTGGTTATGTTAATCCCCTCATGATGGATAACCTGGAGAATGTTCAGAATATTCGCAACCTTGGCTGGTGCGAGTATACTATTAACACGTTGGTTACAAACCGAGCACGTTGCGGAGATGGCAAGAAAATTATGTTCAATGAGCCTCTTCTATTTTTATCTGTAAGTGTTAAATTATTACTGCGTGTACATTTTTTGTATTACTACCTTGTGCACTTTCTAAATTCTTTTTTTGTTTAGGTTTTTTACTTGGATAAGGTGTTTTCTATACTAGAGACGTGGTTAGAACACTCCCCAGTATTAGATTTTGGACTGCTGAGATCTTTCGGAAAAAGGGTACGCAAGGAGATGAAGGAAGGTGGTTTTGGACAGGGGTTTTTGGCGGACGCTCTCCATATAGCTGCATCGAACGAAAGGTCGGCTGCAGTTGACATCGGGCTCTTAGGAAGTCAGTCAGCGAAGGCTGGTACGTCGTCCGGGACCGAGAGTCACGAGGTATTAATTTTACTTGTTTTGATTGGATGAATCCATTTTGTATTATTGCTTATGACACATGCAAATTATGCTTACACGTGTAGTTAATTATGCTTATATTATAAAAGGCAAAAATTTTTTTTTGGTCCTTTATCTAACACCACTTTGAGATTTCATCCTTTTTCTTCTCGCTTTTGACAAATAGTCCTTTTTCTCAACAAAAAATTGAGATTTGGTCCTCTCACCTGCTATAGCAGGTTACTTTAACCTGTTGAGCTGATGTGGCATTTTTATTTTCAAAATTTTTAATTTTCATTTAGAAAACAATATTTAAATCTTACATGGCATCCTAGTTGGCTTAAATGATGGAAAAATTAATTAAATAAAAGATTTTTTTTGAAAAATCTGAAAAAAAAATTATCTAAAAATTCTGACAATTGTTTTACTAAAATTAAAAATTATTTAAATTTTTGTAACAAAGTCTTAAAAAATTCAAAAACATATATTTAAATCTAAAAAATAAAATATATAAAATCTGATAGCTTTTGTAAAAAACTAAAAATAGATTGAAATTGTTTTAAATTATAAAAAAATATATATGAAAATTATTAAAAAAACTATAAACTGCTTTTCAAAAATCAAATTTATTTGAAATATTATAAACTATTTTAAAACATCGAAAATTGTTCAAAAAAACGAAATTTTGTCTGAAAATCTGAAAATGGATTAAAACCAAAGACTTTTTGAAAGTTTTATAAAAACAAATATCTGATTTTTTTTATAAAATAAAAAATAGAGTAAAAACTTAGAATTGTTTTTAAAAAACTATAAATTATTTTTCAAAAATCTAAAAATTATGCCAGATATGTAAAAAAAAATCTGAAAATTAAAGTAAAAAAATCTGATTTTTTTTTAAAAATTAGATTATTTTTATATATTTGGCGTAATTGTCAGATTTATTTTAAAAAATAATTCATATTTTTTTGTAAAAATTTTAAAAGTCTTAGTTTAAATGCATTTTCATATTTTTAGACTAATTTTCTTGTTTTAGATAATATTCAACTTTTTTTATTTTATATTTTAATATTTCAAATAATTGTAAGATTTTTAACAATTTTTTTAGTTTTTTTAAACAAATTTTTAAACATCTTTTAGTTTATAAACAAATTTTTCAAAAAAAATTTGAGTTTTCTATTTCGAAAATAAAATATTTTTCAATATTTCAAATAAATATCATATTTTTTCAGACAGTTTATATTTTTTTAACAACTTTTGTATTATTTTTTTGTAATTTTAAAATAATTTCGATATTGTTTTTACTACTTTTAGTTTTTAAAATAAATTATCAAATTTTAGAAATTTAATTTTTAGATTTTAAAATATTTTTTCGAATTTTTAGGATGCCATTAAGATTTAAATATTATTTTCTAAATAAAAATTAAAAATTTTGAAAATAAAAATGCCACATCAGCTCAACAGGTCAAAGTAACCTGCTATAGCAGGTAAGAGGACCAAATCTCAATTTTTTGTTGAGAAAAAGGACTATTTGTCAAAAGCGAAAAGAAAAAGGATGAAATCTCAAAGTGGTGTTAGATAAAGGACTAAAAAAAAAATTTTGCCTATTATAAAATGATGGAGTAGTGATTGTTGTAATCCTTGCATATATGTCTTGTTAATAATGCTTATTATGTTTGCCAAATGTGCTTATCTATGTCTGTTGGGAAATTATTTTGTAGATTTTGATGAATGCCATGTAAAACTTAGATTAGAATGTTGGCACCCCATTTTCCTTGTAATTCTCATTGTAATAGATAGGGCTGAATGAGCTGAGTCAAGTCAGCTATGCCTGGAAATACAAGAAGTCAACTTAAGAAGTGAAGTGAAGACTCCGCTGAGGAACAACTGAGTATGGCCAAGACAGAGGACCAAGGACTCGATCAAGACGTAATAAACCCAGGGACAACAGTGAAGAGTCGATTAAGTCAACTTAAAAAAGCCATGTCACAAGTTGAAGTGACAGATGAGTCTTTCAATGATTGGAGCAGACTCATGTCACCTGGGGAAAAGGCAGCTGCAAAGAGGAGTTAACTGAAAAGAATCTGTTCCACAAAAGTCAAGAACATTACTGAAACAAGTAATACACCCATGCTGCCAGGTCTTAAAGTGCTCAGTCCCAGAAGCGTGCAAAAGGAATAAACCAATGGGAAGCACTGCACCTCGTGTCAGAACCTGAAAAGCTGGACATCATTTAATACGAGGAAAGGTCTACATCTCAAGATTGAAGACCAAGAAAAGATAAGCCAACGAACACAAGTGACTTTTGAAAATCAGCCTATCTCTTCAACAGGTAGATTTTTGAAAGTTCACTATAAAAGGCCGAGGAATCTCATTGAGAAAAGGTTACCTGAACCACGAACAAGCAAGCATTATTAAATCTGTAACTCCGCAAAATATTTTCAAGATATTCAAGCAAAATCCTCAAGCCTAAATCTCGAAGGAAATCAATCCAACACAAACCGTGAAGGAAAGACAACTTCTATTTGTTGAAGAAGAAACTTTTGAAGAATCAAAAGGTGTCTACATTCCAAGGAGGATTGTAGGAAGGTTCAAATCTCAAGTTAATGGAGGGCTTCATGAACAAATCCAAGAAACTTGAGGAAGTGAGTCAAGTAACAAGGCAACCGCCCTATGAAGAAGCCGAGTCGGACGAGAAGCCAGTTGTGTGACCAAGGCATCTCCAGACCGAGTCCAAAGAGCAAGTCACCGTGTGTGATCAAGACTTGTCTCAGACCGATAACCACTTTGTGAACTGATCGTTACTTAGTGGATTCCTCCAGGAGTTGAGAAGAGAGGATTAAAAGAATTACCCCATCTTCGAACCTCTATAAAATTTACTTGTGTCATTTACATTTCAAAGATATTTACATTTCTCACATTTATTTTATATCTCTTTGATAATTTTCTCATCAACCGATAAATAACTAAGTGCTAAAATCAAGTGTTAAAATAAAGTTAAATCAAATTCAAGGGTGTTAAGTCTTCCAATAAAATCTCATCACAAATTTAGTTAAGGTTTATACTAAACAAATGAGTTATTCTATCAACTCTATCGAGTCATTGAGTGGCTAACTCACGATTAACTAACTTAGTCAGTCCCTCAAGGACATAGTCATGTGTAATTAACTCAGTAATATTTTAAAAGGACTAAAATTGAAAAGGTGGTAAGGTTTATTCAACCCCCCCTTCTAAACCTTACTCACACCCCTTGGGACCTACAAGTGGTATCAGAGCGGTTGGTTCATTGAGCCTTCCGCACTAGTTACTGAACTAGATCTCCAATCTTTTAAAGAAACTTTTAACACTTGCTCTTTCAAAAGTCATTTTTATTCAGCAAAGTTATTATCATGGAAGCAAATTTGACACGCATTCCTATGTTCACTATTGAGGAATTTGATGACTGGAAAATTCGTATACAGGCTCATCTATGTGCTTTACATGATGAAATTTGGATAGTGATAGAGGATGGGGCACTGCAAATATTGAAATTGAACATAGCCGTAAGGAGAGCAGCTGCATCTGAAGGAGAAGAAGCTGCTGCTGAGGCAAGACCAACCATGGTTGAGAAACCAAGGACTGAGTGGACAAACGAGGACAAAAAAAGATACAACTTGGACAATGTGGCCAAAGACAAACTTTACAAAACCTTGTACAAAGCAATGTTCAACAAAGTCAAATCTTGCCAAACTGCAAAACAAATCTGGGATAAATTAACTTTAATTTGTGAAGGATCTGAGCAAATTAAAGAAAATAAATTGTTTGTTGTTGTACAAAAATTTGAATATTTTAAAATACTTGTAGGTGAAACCTTGGATCAGCTTGATGCTAGATTCACTGAAATCACAAATGAGCTATCAGCACTTGGGAAAGAATATACACAAAAGGAAATGTGTATGAAGATTCTGAGAAGCCTCCCAGCTGAATGGGAAATCAAGGTCATGGCTCTAAGATATTCGATGTACCTATCAAAAACATCTAATCATGAACTATTCTCAGACCTCAAAGCCTATGAATTTGAGCTGAGAAGAAAAGATCAATAGGAGACAGTTGTACCCAAAACAGCTGCATTTATAGTCAAGGATGGAAAGAGAGCTGAAATCAAGGAAGTTATTAACCAGGAGGAAATAGCCCTGATGGTTAAAAGATTCAACAAGTTCTTTAATAAGAACTACAAGAAAAACAAGGTGAAACCTCCGGAGACATTCACTCCCTCCAAGTCAAGGAAGATAGGCCACCCAAAAGAGCTAAGCATCAAAAGGTTGAATATCGTAGAGCCGATAATCCAAGGATCAAAGAAATGACCAAAGAGCCGAGAACTGTGTTGGAACCTGCACAAACCAGACACTTTGCTATTGACATCCATATCTAATAGTCAATAAATACAGAATGAATGAAGAAGAAAGAAGTCTTGAGAAAGAAGACAGAAAAGAAAAAGGCTATGTTAGTCACGAGACTACTCGAGACAACTAAGTCTAAAGAAGCAACAGACTCGAGAGAGTAGTGAAGTCGACTACTCAAGTGATTCTCAAGAAGAAGCCTTGATTTGTCTTATGGCTAAAGAACAAGTCCAACTGGACCAGGAAGATGAGGTACACTCTAACTCATCTCATTCAAATTCTAGTGATAGTGATTGTGATACACACACTTCATCACCCACTCGATCTTTATGATTCATTAGGTAAAATGATGAAAGACTTTGAGCATATTAAATCCCCACACACATTATTAAATGAGAAAAACAACAACAAATTTCAAAAAGCCAAAACTCACAAACACTAAGGAGCCGAGTACTCGAGTCATATAGGCGATGAGAACAAAGAGTCAAGGCCGAGAATGCTAAACTAATAGCAGATATAGCTAGCTATAGAAAAGAGGAAAAATGATCTCAAAAATGTGATTGCATCATTTACAAAGGCATCTAAATCATTGGATGATCTAATCATGAGTCAAAAAGAATGTGGAGATAAGACAGCATATGATTCAATTCCTTTGTACACAAAAAACTCCCGAGTGATTTTGGAAAAAGGATCTTCAAGTAATGAAGCATCTCAAAAAACCAAAACACCAAATGTTGCAACCACATTCATTCCAAAGCACAACCAGAAACAAATTGGCCTTGGATATAAAGGAAAAGGAACACAGCCAGTTGAGTATGATGAGAGGACAGCTGAGAAGAAATCCAGCAGTGTTCCTCAACAAACTCCAAATAGAAAGTACTATGTGAAGAATAAACATAGCTACCAAAAACCCCAAAAGTTTTATCAAAGAAACACATATGATGGGAATGGTAGAAATTATCCGAGCTAAGCTGATTGGAATAATGTGAAATATCAGCAAAGACCTATGGGATACAAGCCTAGATCTCAGCAAAGGTCATTCCAAAGGCAAAAGAGCTATCATCAGCACACATATGCAACCAGACACTACACTCAAAAATATCACAACTACCCAAAGAAAACAATTGCTAAAACACACACACAGGCATACAGACAAAAAAGACAGTTGTATGTACATAAAGCCCCAAAGCAATTTTCCAAAGTGAATTATGATTATGGCATAGATATATGGCAACCTCTTAGAGTCAAGTCATTTGGCTATAGGTTGGTCGGATCATCTTACAGCACTAACCCCTTAGGACCCAGGCAAACATGGGTACCTAAAAACTAATTTCCTTGATTGCAGGTTCAAGGAACAGCTGAGTGCCAAGGAACCTGGTACATGGATAGTGGCTGTTCCAGATATATGACAGGAAACAAGAAAAATCTATCAATATTCAAGGAGATTAGAGGCACAAAAGTTATATTTGGAGGAAATGAAGCTCTAAGGGAAATAAAAAGCACTGGATCCATCAAGAAGAATGGATTAGAGATCACAGATGTTGCTTATGTTGATGGACTCAACTTCAATTTGCTCAGCATAAGTCAACTTTGTGATAAAGGCTACAATGTGGATTCAATATGGGAGTATGCCAGATTAAAGATGCTGAATCAAATGAATAGTGCTGCAAGGATCAAAACAGAAGAATATGTATGTGGTAGATTGGTCTACTGCAACACCAAGCACTTGTCTGTTAGCAAAAGAGCACAAAATCAAGTTGGTTGGTGTGGCACGCTTAAGCCGAGTCATATGAACTTCAAGACAATCAGCAAGCTTGCAAAGAGTCATCTTGTGGAAGGATTACCTGACTCAATGTACAAGAAGGAGAGTGTATGTGATGCATGTCAGATGGGAAAGCAAATCAAATCTTCATTCAAGGAGAAGCCTAGTCCTTCTTCAACAAGGATATTACATCTGTTGCATATGGACATATTTGGTCCAGTTGAACCATCCAGCATAAGTGGAAAGAAATACACCTTAGCGGTGGTAGATGATTATTCAAGATATACATGGACAATCTTCATGTGCAAAAAGAAGGAAACCTTGCAGAAGTTACCCCAGCTGATGAAAAGAGTTCAAAAGGAGAAGAGCCAAACCATTATAAAGATAAGGTCTGTAGAGGAACTGAGTTTGTCAATGGGATAATAACTCAATCTTGATGTTTGAAAATGGTATTGCTCATGAGTTATCTGCAAGAACTCCACAACATAATGGAGTAGGTACGAGGAAGAACATAACTCTCAAGGAAGTGCAAGGACCATGTTAGTGAAGTGGATTGCTTAAGAGATTTTGGGCTGAAGCCATCAAAACTGCATGTCATACTCAAAATAGATGCATGATTAATAGACAGCTGACAAAGACTCCCTATAAAATCTGGATAGGAAGAAAGCCAAATGTTGGGTACTTTAGAATATTTGGATGTAAATGCTTCATTCATAACAATGGCAAGGATAATCTAAAGGCTTTTGATGCTAAAGCTGATGAAGGTATCTTTTTGGGATACTCAGCTGAAAGCAAAGCCTATAAAGTGCTGAACAAGAGGACTATGGTCACAGAAGAGTATATTCATGTGGTTTTTGATGAACCTAATGTGAGTGGAGAAGACATTGAAGGGTTATAGCTGATAAGTTGAATCAGCCAACTATGCAGAAGAGTCCTTATATTGAAGCTGAAACAAGAGAAATCAATCCCGATGAAGAGGAGATAGCTGAATCTCAAAGACAAATTGGAAAGTCTGCAAGCTGAATGATGATGAAAGAGCTGCTCAAGACTACATTGCGAGACAAATTTGAACCCAACTAATTTACTTCAACCTGATGTGAGATGGCTGAGGGACCATCCACCAGAGCTAGTCATTGGAGATGTGAGAGATGGTGTAAGAACCAGATCCAGAGCTTAGCATGAAGCAATGTTCACTTGCTTTATTTCCCAAATAGAACCAAAAGATGTGTCTCAGGCCTTAGATGACACACATTGCATTCAGGCCATGCAAGAAGAGCTGAATCGGTTTGAAAGAAATAAGGTATGGGAATTGGTGCAAAGGCCAACACATCAAAATGTTATTGGCACAAACTGGGTTTTCAGAAACAAAATGAATGAGGAAGGTTCTGTGGTGAGAAACAAAGCAAGATTAGTAGTCAAAGGGTATTGCTAAGAAGAAGAGGGAATAGATTTTAATGAAACATTTGCTCTTGTTGCAAGATTAGAAGCAATAAGGATGTTTCTTGCCTATGCTGCACACAAGAACTTCATTGTATATCAAATGGATGTGAAAAGTGCATTTTTAAATGGACTGTTGGAAGAAGAAGTCTATGTTGAGCAACCTCCAGGATTTGAGCAGAAGAGTCTTGGAGATAAGGTATACAAGCTCAAGAAAGCTCTATATGGACTGAAGTAAGCACAAAGAGCATGGTATGATACATTGTCTCGATTTCTAATTGAAAATGGATTCACGAAAGGCAAAGTGGAGAGAACACTCTTTAGAATTTAAGATGGAGAAAGTATACTGCTTGCTCAGATATATGTGGATGATATCATTTTTGGATCAACAAATAAAGAGTTGTGTGATAAGTTCTCAAATCTCATGCAAGGCAAATTTGAAATGAGCATGATGGGAGAGCTGACTTTCTTCCTAGGACTTCAAGTTAAGCAACTGAAGAATGGAACCTTCATTAGTCAAACAAAATACACCAGAGATTTAATGAAGAAATTTGGTATAGAAGAGAAGTCTTCTGTGAAAATACCAATAAATACATCAGTCAAGATGGACATGGATGAAGATGGCAAACCTATAGATCAAACAAGATACAGAGCACTTATTGGATCATTGCTCTACTAAACAAAGCCAGGCGGACATCACCTTTGGCAAAGAGGTGTATGTGCAAGATTCCAATCTGCACCTAAAGAGAGTCATATGACTGCAGCTAAGAGAATCCTAAGATATTTGAAGGGATGCCAAGAAGTTGGCTTATGGTATCCAAAGGAAGGCCGATTCAAGCTTATTGGTTACTCAGACTCTAACTATGCTGTATGTAGAGTTGACAGGAAAAATACATCAGGTACATGTCAAACGCTTGGAAACAGGTTGGTTTCCTGGTTTAGCAAGAAGCAAAACTCAATAGCCACATCCACAATCAAGAATACATAGGCTACGGGCAAATGTTGTGCCCAAGTCTTATGGATGAGACAACAAATGAGAGACTATGAAATTGAAGAAAAAGAAATTCCAATTATGTATGACAACACAAGTGCTATTGAAATTACTCAGAATCCAATGTTGCATTCAAGAACAAAGCACATTGATGTCAGATATCATTTTATAAGAGATCATGTTGAAAAGAAAGACATCACCTTGGAATATATCTCAACTGATAAACAGTTAGCTGACATATTCACTAAGCCCCTATGTGAATCAAGGTTTGAAGAGCTTAAGCATAAGCTAGGGTTAATTGAGCTGAGTTGATACTCAGAAGACTCAATCAAGAGATGGAAGATGAAAAAGCAAGAAATGAACAAGTTTTTCACATCAGCCAAGTGAAACAACCATATCGGAAAGTCAGCTGTATCGTGTTAGCTGACAGCTGAGTCACTTAATGAGAAGAGAGAAGAAGAGTTAAGTCATTTGTGAAATAAGCTGAGTCATTTATGAGCTAAGTGACAAAAGCGTAGTCCTTTTTAATGAGCGGGAATGTTTTTAAGGATGACATCAGCGTAATAATGACGGAATACATCAAAAGTCGCACAAGAAGCATATGATTGGATATAAATGTCCGCATTAAATGCGAGGAATTAAATGCGGTTTGACGTGCTAAATATGAGCCGTTGATCTTGATCAAATTTCAAAAATAAAAAACATGTCCTTTCATAACCCTTATATACTCATTTTTCAGTTTTCTCTCTCTCATACTCAAAACTGCTCATCTTCAAATCAAAAGAAAAGCAAGTTCATTTCTCTCGCAAACCCTACCAGTTCTCAGGCAAGTTTATCAAGTTTTAATCGGTAAAACTCTCTACAAATAGCACCAAAGCTCGATTTTGTTAAGTTATCAAAGCAAATCCACTCTGGATCGATTGTGGATTTCGAAGGAATGATAAAGCAGGGTTCCGATGAAACCCTAGTGAAGAAGATAGCTAATATGCTGGAAAAATCCGGTCTCAGGCCTTTTCTTACAATGGAGTACTCGCTGACCTATGCTGAAGAGGTGGCGCAGTTCTATTCAAATGCAGAAGTGCAAGACGAAGGCATCAAGTCTTCCGTCCACCACAAGGACATCTTGATTACTGCTAAGGACCTTGCGGAGCACTGCTTATTGCCGTCTGAGGGCATGACGGAGATAGTTGAAGCTGATGTGGACTTGGCTTCTGCATGGAAAGAAGTAGCCAAACCGGAGTGTCTTCATGAAAGTAATCTACACAAAAAGAAGAAGTCTGGCGAAGGACGACTATCACAAGTCGATGGATGTCGTTGCAAAGTGTGTAGATATGAAGTTTGCGCTTTCAATCAATCACAAAGACCAAGCCGATCATCATGGCCGCGATCATGCGCAGTAAGAAAGTCAACTCAAATTTGAGTTCGTGTACAAATGCACTCGCCCGAATGTTGGGAACAAAACATACAAGGAAGATGGATCCTTTGGAGGATCACTCGGCTATGGCCTGGTAATTGGCCACTTGATGGAAGTGAAGGGCATTCCCCTTCAACATGGAAAGCCCTTCCCTGTAAACAAGAGGATGTTCGGGGCTAATCTTTTAGGAGCCTAGAAGAGAGCCCATGCGAAGAGGGCGGATACAAGTGAGGGGGAATCAGCTGAACCCGAGGATACAGCTGTTACATCCCCTGCTAAGAAGAAAGTTGCACAGAAGAAGGTTGCCCCTGCAGCAAAGAAACAGGATGCACCTGCCCCTGCAGCCGAGTCACCTGCCCGAGCAGCCGCGTCTCCTGCCCCTGCAGCCGAAGCAGATAAGATGGCTGATAAGAAAGCTCAAGTACCTTCTCCAGTCATAAGGAAGAAGAGGAGTGCCAATCCTAGAAAGGCAGATGCCTCTAAGGAAACTCAGTAGGCGTTTACCTTTGAGGAATCAGAGGAAACTGAACTAGATATTCCTCTGGTTAAAACCAAGAAAAGGAAGAGAATCTCTAAGCTTTCAGAGCTTGAGAAGACGGCTGAATCTGCCATTCTGGTGGAGAAAGCTTCCGAGAAGTGCGATCTCCGATATAATCGATGAAACTGCCAAGTCTGCTGAAGGTGATCAGCAGAGGCTTACCTAAGACCCAGCTTTAGTGAGGACAGCTGAAGACAAAGAAGCAGCGGAGACAACTAAATCTCCTGCTGAAAAAGTTGTCTCTCCGCCTGCTACAGACGCTGCTGAATTCGAAGAGCAGCAAAGCATGCTACCTTCCATCCCAGAAAAGGAAGGACAGGAAGAGGAGGATGAGTATGATGATATCATCATGTACTCTCCTGTATATCCGGACATACATCACCGTCTACGTGAATGGAGGGCGTGGAAGCTAATCCACTCAAGGGTGAAGTTTGAACACCCTGAGTTTATTGAAGAAGAGGAAGAGCTATTCAAATTTCTTGAAGTCGACACTGTGCTTCAGGCTTTGGATGAGGATAACTGCCTTAACATTCTACACATCTGCAAAGAAAAAGCAAAAGCCAGAGCAACTGAGGAAGCAGAAGCTCTCGAGAAAGCCAAGATATGCACGCTCACTGGAACTCTAGAGCACACTCACTCTCATCTCGATGTGTTCTCAGAGAGTGATGAAGATATGGATCCCGTTGCTGCAACAGAGAAGTCGGACATGCAACAAGCTCTAATGGAATCCAGGATGATGCATGAGCAATCAATGTTCGAAGGACCAGGAGTCCTCACAATCTCTCCCGAGACAGACTCCACCGGGAGTAGTGCGTGATTGCCACAACCATAGCCGCAGCCTACGTCCCGATTGTTTGAAGACGGGTCCAGGGGACTTGGCAATGAGACCGGGAATTTGGGCACCCAATGAGACAACCCCCTCATCGAAGGTGTCTTACCACCCGCCCACGGCCGAGCACTCAATGGAAGCAATGAGTCCGGAGAAGAGTGACCACATTGTCGATCACTCACCGGTGTGCCAACCGAGGGGGAAACTCACTCCACTACAAAGCAGGCCGGAGGATGCTTTGCTGACAACTCCACAATGAAGAAAGGGGCGAAGTGGAAAAAGAAAAAGAACCACAAAGAGATGACATTGACGAAGCTTGGGCAGTTGAGTTTGTCCCAGGCAGAAGTGTCAACTACTTTGCAGGTGAGGACACCGCTTATTGCGATCGAGGCACAAAGTTGAAATGCCCCGGAGTTAACACTCTGGGCACTGAAAGTTCAATCCAAGGAGTTGAGACTCCTATGGATGCCACGGTTGAAGACCCTAAGACAGTTGCGTCTGTCGAAGGGAATGTAGAAGGCCTCGCTGCAATTGAGACTGATGGAGGTGGTGAAGGCCCAAGGGAGGTTGAGACTTCCCTGGGTAAAGCTCAAGAAGTCCGAACATCCCTCCCCTGTTAACATTGTTGAATCGAGAAGGAGATTAGTGCTCTTCATGACTCCCAAGATAATCCCGACATATCCTTTCCGGGATCTGAAGACGAAGCTGAGTCCACTCCTACTGACCATCAAAAGGACCCAGCTGAGGATGTTCTCCCGTAAATGAGTCAGTCGAGTTTCAAAGCTGCTCGTCAAACATTTAATTTTGATGATGAACCAAGCCCCCAAGTTTCATCATCATCCGATGACGCGGATGTTGCAGACGAGGAACAGGTAATTCATTTAGAAAAATCTACTGAGGCCGAAGAAGCTGTTAGGACAGTGTAAGTCCAAGCGGCTACGATAATCTAGAGGGGGGGTGAATAGATTATCTCCATCTTTTCTATTTCACCCTCTTTTACGAACAAAACAAGCCAAGACAATAATAAAGGTGCGGGAATTTAAGTAACACTCGTCGATTTATAGTAGTTCAACCCACCTAGGGCCTAATCTACTACCACCCCAGCATATTCGGGATGGGTTTTGAAAAAGAAAAAGAATTTTATTAATTACCACAATTAATACAAATTCAACTTACAACACCTTGAAGAGCACCACACTCTTCTTCAACACCACCTTTGGAGATTACCACAATCTCCCTTCAACCCTTTCAAGATCACCACAATCTTCAATCTTGAAGAATACCAAATTCTTCAAACACCTAAAGAGCACCACACTCTTGAAACACCTATCACCTAGATCACCCAAGTGTATTCTTACCACGAGAATACTCACAAGGATATCTTGTGTTAAATGATAACCAAAATCAAGATTACAACTCAATAATGAATAATACAATTTGAGTACAAGTGTAATCAAGAAATGAAAGCCTAGACCTCAAGATGTGAAAGTGATAAGCTAGGCAAATTACAATAAGAATGATAACAATGAAGAGCTAAAGACTTTGCTTGAATGTATCTTGTTGTGTTGTATCTCAAGTGTTGTATTGGTTTCTCCAAAACTTCCTCTATTTATAGGAGATGATTGATCAAGCATAGGCTCCTCTTGGGGATTGAAAATCTACAGAAAAATACAATTAAAATCAAGAATATAGCTGTTAGAAATCAATCCCACAATTTAAGGAAAGTTTGTCTGCTGCACAACGGCTAGAAATTTGCTGTCAAACTTGAGGGTGACCGGTCGTGCACAAATAGACGTTTGAAGAATGCACTAAAAAATAACATAGGGCGACTTACGTCTAGGGGTCTTCGACCGGCGACCCTTACCTCAGCTGGTCGTCCTTCCTCAAAGAAACAAGTCCAGGCGTTCTGTTTCAAGAATCAAACCCAGTGTACCGTCGACGCCACGGTCGGCACCATGGTCGGCGACCGGCGACCTGGTCAAAAATCCTTCCGTCTCATTTTTTGTTCCAAAAATCATCTTCAGGTACGGGTTGCCCTATATGGCGACCGGTCGTTCAAGAGACAGAAATATTGTCCAATTTTTGTCGAAAATAAACCTCAAGAAATACTCCGAAAATTTAGTAAAAATATTTTAAACCGATCGGGAGTATTTAGACAACATTTAGGAACCTTGTTTTGATGTAAAAACTTGTTAACATAAAATCATTAAAAGTGTTGTCCAATTTTATCTAAAATAAAACTTGAAGAAATACTCCGAATAAATAGTAAAAACATTTCAAATCATTTAGGAGTATTTGGACAATAATTAAAAACATTGTTTTGGTGTAAAAAATAAAATCATCAAAATTAAGATAAAAACATGTATCAAACAATCTCCCCCTTTTTGATGATTACAAACCAAAATAATTTTTAGAAATATTAGGAGGACAATTTTTTAAAACGATTTTCCGGTAAAAACATCTAACCGTTTAGAAGCGACCAAAATTTCCAAAGTAACATAAGCAACCAAATAGGAGAATAAATATTTTCCAAGTATTAGCACAAGCTCCCCCTATCAACAAGCACATCAAGAATAATGAAAGAGCAATCAACCACAAGCTAAAAGCTTGCTTTTACATATGATCTTAAGTACAAGAGCTTATAAGCTCCCCCTGACAACAAAACATCATTAGTTAAGTATATAAGCCCATCATACAATAATTGGCCTAAGTATAGTCCACAACTTATGGCTTTAAGAAGCCATAGCTTATAACTTTAATATTGAGCTTTTATTAGCTTCTTTGAGCTAACGAGCCAATTTCCTGTTTCTCCCCCTTTGGAATCATCAAAAAGAATGTTAGGATGATAAAAACATCATACAAGTATATCCAAGTGCGCCAAATATACGATTTATCAACCATTAAAAAAATGGCTTATAATCCGAAGAAATGGGAGAAATGTATCATGAAAAAATCCATAAGCTCGTTTTGTTTACCAAGACATGATCTCAATAAGTATTTGAGACATTTGAAAATGAGAGAATCATGTAGGTGATGAATCTTCCTTTGAAACATTTTATCGAACACTTGGCGGGCGTCAAAAAATTGAAGAAGATATATATAGCCCTTGTAAAAGATATTAAGCCAAGCTTTTCATCACCAAAAGCAAATTTTCAACCTATATCCAACAAATAAGAGGCCCAACAAAATAAATTCTCAAGGGTTCGACCTAGTTGAGATAATTTTGACCAAATGCCATCAAGCAAAATTTAAAATCTATCAAGTAGCTCATATCATACATCAAGCAATGCATATAAGACATTACAAATGTCCCAAATTATCCATTTAAACAAGATGATCAAGGCATCACAAATGCTTTTAAGCAAAATAAAAGAATTACTTTTACCATCATGTACTTCCTATCAATCACAAACAATGCAAATAGAGTATTTTTACCATCAAATACTCCAATAATACCATAATCAAGATCAACCAAAAGCCACTTTCAACTTGCTATTTTATCCCCTTCAAGAAAACAAACAAATCTCATTAGTGCAATAGAGTTGTACAAGATAGTTCATAAAACTACAACAGCAAGGACAAGGTAAAAATGCTAAGATAATAAGATAAACATGGGGTAGGGACATCAATCCTCATCCGAAGAGAAGCAAGCCGCGGGGATAAGCTCTTTGATGAATTTCTTCAATTTTCCCATAGACTTTTTCAATCTAGAATTTTCTTCCTTCACAACCCGGAGCTCTTTTCTAAGAGAGGCTACATCCCTAAATGTATCTCTTTCCACTTTGTCCATTCTCTCATTGATACTCAATTCCGGTTCATCTTCTCCATCGTTTCCTTCATTGAGGTGTTCTTCCTCATTTCCTTCATTCTCTTCCTCCCTAACTTCTTGTTCCTCTTCTTCATTCCCCACATTCTCTTCTTCCTCATCTTCTTGTTCCTCAACATTACCTCTTCCAATTTTCAACATCATTGTCATTAAAGAAGTCATCCCGAGGTTGTTGTGGATTTCGAGCACGTCCCCTAGCGGCCTTGGTGGTAACTCGTGGTAAAGTTTGTCGCATTCTTACCATTTGTAGGATGTTGTCATTATCATAGTCATTGTGACGAATTTCGATATTCATCTCATTTTCCAGGTAGCCCGATAGGTATAGTAGTCGGCAAATCAAATTTCCCAACGCATATTTTTTCTTAGTAAGCCTTCTTGATTCCGACAAACAATACACAAAAATAGCCGCATAATCTACCCTTTCTCCTCGGATAATCTTATAGGTAAGAAAAAGTTCGAGATTACTCGGAAGTTTCACCTCTTCACCACAAACACAATAGGAACAAATAATAGACACAATACGATAATTTGGCGGCATTGCCGAGAATGTTACTTCAGGAAACACTCCTAAATTTTTTTTCACCTCATCTAGTGAAACACCAAAAAGATCATCATCCCAATGAGTGCAATCCACATTAACAATTCCATCATTCGGTACATTAAAATGATTACAAATATCGGCCAATGCCTAGTAAAAATGTCTACCATTAACGAATGTGTGAAGTTCCAAAGGATTATCTTCTGTAGCATCAACAATCCACATATTTGCATAAAATAGTTTTATAAGCTCGTCATCATAATGCAAACATGGATTATCCCAAAATGATACCCAACCTTGAATTTCAAAGTAAGCCCTAATTTCCGGATATTCATCATGAAAAGCTAAAAATCAAACCATACGAGTGCAAGCAATTTTCTTGTCATTCAATCGAATATTTTCATAATGTTCCTCCGCAAGTTTATTCAAAAATCGAAATATATTAGCTCTAGAGGGAGGCTCGGAAAGAAGTGACAACTTACGTGAGTCCCAATGAATATATGATTTGGAAATCCCGACTCTCAATTCCACAATCTCCTTTTCCGTAAGCCGATTTTGATTATCTCCATGTGGAACATCATCTTGTTGGGGGTTGGAGGAAGATTCTCCCCTTTGCTTTCTTCTCCTCTTTTGAGGATTTCGTCCGGTGAATTGATGGGGTGCCATGAAAACCAGATGAATTTGAGTGATATAAACTCAAGGATGAAATAATAAGAGATACAATGAGAGATTTTGAGAGAATTTTGAAGAAGATATAGCTAGGGTTCGAAATAATGAAAATTGGAAATGAAAGAAGATGCAGTCCCCTGTTCTTTCAAAAAACTCTCTGTCCGTCTAATTATACCGGTCGACGGCGACGGGTCAGTTCGACCGGTATGGTCCCTACTGCTCTTTGGTACCGCTTTCTGAAAAAAAACAAAGGCAATTTGAACCCCAAATGTTTTAAAATCGTGCAAACGAGCAATCATGGAATAAATCCAACAAATACGAGTTTAGAGAAAACATACACTCGAGAAAAACGAGATTTTACGAGTAGTGCCCTTTTGAGAAAAATTCACAAAATCATTTAGTGGCACTTAAGGGGATGAAATGAAATAGTTTGAAAGAGAAGTGCATAATCATGACATGAACGAAATATCATGTTCTAAAAATAACACGAGTGAACATACCTCGATGGTTTAAGTATCTCTTGATGAAGTAATGGTAGATAACCAATGAATGAGAGATATATAACCTACACAATTCTATAACCAAATCTTGCACAAAACAAAAATGATACAAGTGTAGGCTAAAACAATAAAAGATATCACAAGTAAGCTCATGCCATAAAAATCCATAAGAGATGATAAAACAATTAAGTCTAAGCAAATACACAAGAGTTTAATATAAGGTCTTTTTTTTCAAAAAATTTTAAAACCACAAATATATATTGAAGACCTTAATTTTAAAATTATGAAAAATCATTTTGCAATTTAGACACAAGTAAAAACATGCAAAAAAAATAATATGCATATTTAAATAGGGAGATATGGTTTACCAATTTTGCCATTTCCATGGGTTGTGCCTTTCCCATTGTTGATGATATCTTCCCCTTTGAAAATCATCTTGTTGATGATGGCTTCTCCAATTGCTCCATCTCCAAGCATTGTGGCCTTCCCATTTTTGAAAGTGTCTTTCTCTTGGAAATTCATTGTGGTGATGTTTTCTCCTTTGATCAAATGAGATGGTCATTTGATGCCTTCTTGGCGGTATGAATTTTCCTTGATTATTATTACGTCGGGTACCTAATATGACATTGTTTTGTGGTACCCTCAAGTGTTTGGGTCCTTTGGGATTAGCTTTGAGACTGTTAGGTCTCCAACAATAATTAGAGCTATTTCTAGCCCGATAAGTATTTACCGTATGACCCTTTTTACCACAATAGAAGCAAGTAATAATTTTTGGAGCATAATGACTAACATGCATAGGGACTTGATTTCTTTTCACATAATTAACAACACTAGGCTTATGATCAAGTCCTTGTTGCAATTTATCACAACTATGAATATCAACAATATCGGTCATTTTAACGGTACTCAAGTTGGATTTAGATAAATCCTTTTTCATGCAATTAAAATTCTCAAGAAGAGTACTATTTTCTTTTTCAAGGTTTCTAACCTTATCAAGTGTGGTGGTGTGAGCACATGATAGTGATTCATAGGAAGTAAATAAACTATCCTTATCATTTTTCAAAACATTGAATTCCTTTTTCAAATTTTTGTACTTAACAAGTAAACTTTGGAATTCATTTTGAAGGTCATCAAAATTATTTTGCAAATCACTATAATCATTTTGTATAACAATATCATAGGAAGTAGAGGGTTTAAGACATAACTCATTTTCTTCTTCGATGCCCATAAAACATTGTTCGACTACTTCATAGTTGGAAGTTGTAAAAGGCTTGTTCCTTAGATTTGACCTTGTATCCCTTTGAGAAGTAGATGCTTTTGAGTTGCTCCCATCATTTGCATATACTTCATGAATGGCTTCTAATTTTTGCCATACTCCATGAGCCGATCGAATTCCTACGATATGATCAAATTCCAAATTGGTAAGTGAACAATATAAAATATTAAGAGCTTTACCATTTAAGGAGATGATTTTCTTTTCTTCATCATTGAGCTCCTTGAGAGCTTTGTAGGTGTATGGTGTGTCTTTCATCAGAATGGATTCTCCATTGATGACGATGTTCCAAATATCAAACCCGCAACCTTGTAAATAGCATTCCATTCTTTCTTTCCAAAATGCAAAATTTTTGGAATCAAATGGAGGTGGCTTGGTGGTGGAGGTGCCGGAAGGGTGAGCTTCATTCGTAGACGACGATCGTTCCTCTTCATTCGTAGACGACGATCGTTCCTCTTCACTCGCGATGTGAAACAAGCTTGCCAAAGAGTTTGGCTCTGATACCACTTTTAAGTCCAAGCGGCTACGATAATCTAGAGGGGGGGTGAATAGATTATCTCCATCTTTTCGATTTCGCCCTCTTTTACGAACAAAACAAGCCAAGACAATAATAAAGGTGCGGGAATTTAAGTAACACACATCGATTTATAGTAGTTCAACACACCTAGGGCCTAATCTAGTACCACCCCAGTATATCCAGGATGGGTTTTGAAAAAGAAAAAGAATTTTATAAAATACCACAATTAATACAAATTCAACTTACAACACCTTTAAGAGCACCACACTTTTCTTCAACACCACCTTTGGAGATTACCACAATCTCCCTTCAACGGCACCTTTGAAGATCACCACAATCTTCAATCTTGAATAATACCAAATTCTTCAAACACCTCAAGAGCACCACACTCTTGAAACACCTATCACCTAGATCACCCAAGTGTATTCTTACCACAAGAATACTCACAAGGATGTCTTGTGTTGAATGATAACCAAAATCAAGATTACAAGTCAATAATGAATAATACAATTTGAGTGCAAGTGTAATCAAGAAATGAAAGCATATACCTCAAGATGTGAAAGTGATAAGGTAGGCAAATTAAAACAAGAATGATAACAATGAAGAGCTAAAGACTTTGCTTGAATGTATCTTGTTGTGTTGTATCTCAAGTGTTGTATTGGTTGCTCTAAAACTTCCTCTATTTATAGGAGATGATTGATCAAGCATAGGCTCCTCTTGGGGATTGAAAATCTCTGAAAAAATACAATTAAAATCAAGAATATAGTGTTAGAAATCAATCCCACAATTTAAGGAAAGTTTGTATCTTTGCCTAACGGTTAGAAATTTCTTCAAACTTGAGGGTGACCGTCGCGCACAAATAGACGTTTGAAGAATGCATCAAAAATAACATAGGCGGCCGGTCCAGGGGGTCTTCGACCGTCGACCCTTACCTCGGTGGTCGTCTTCCTCAAAGAAACAAGTCCAAGCGTTACTTTCAAGAATCAAACCAGTGTACCGGTCGGCAACGCGCGCCACCATCGGTCGACACCCTGGTTGTCATGCCCCAAACGGGACGCGACGATGATCCACAACTTAAATACAAATAAACCAACAGGCGAATATCTATGAAAACCCAAAGAAACAGTCAAATAGCGGCGGAAATAAAATAACATTGGTACAAATTGCAACTTACGGTCCCACAATTATCCGAATTACATCCCCCGAAAATCAACTACGGATAACAACTTAATAGTCAAAGGGTCCTACGCCGCCCGATTCTGAACCGAATGAAAAGAAAATAAAAGAGTCCAACAATAATAACAAGAAACGAGTCCATCAACAACAACAACAGATAGTGAGTCCAACAGGCGGGTACAAGGGCTCAATCCGTAGTCGGTTCAAAGATCTTCAACGAAGTCCTCATCTAAAGGTTAGAAAACGAGGGGATGAGACAGAAATCTCGATGGATGGGGTGTTCGTGTGCAAGTGTGGCGCAATATATAGTTAAAGCGAGAAAACAATTATGTGAAAACGCGTGATATATGATGCATGAATTCACACACGATCCACAAGCGTCGTGATAAAATATTTAAGTAGTATACTTATACAATTTAAGAAAACGATTCGTGGTCACACAAGCACTATGTGAATCGAGGCAAGACGGTAGGATTGCGTGCATTTAATGTAACGCCAATCCTATGCAAGACAATTAATGGTTGCGTGCACGGATTTGTAGCGCCAACCAATGCAATACAAGTAAGCGGTTGCGTCACGGTTTGTAGCGCCAACCAAACGGGTCCGATTAACTCCGGAATCGTGTGGATCGATAGCGATTCCTTCGTTCTTCCTTGTAACTCCCGAGCAAGATGGTCCAAGACCTATCACCTTATCGCTCCATGTGCAAAGACAAAATCCACACTCGGAGCTAGAAAGGCTCCGATTTTTCATAATCATGATTATACCTCAAGTACTACGACCCCCTTGAACAAATTCATCCCTCGATTGCGGGATTAGGGCGATGGGGCCGGAAGAGTGGAAGAGCGGCCCGAGCTGCCGGTTCCCATCCCCGACGTATCCATTCCGAGCGTGAGCTCGACACACCAAGTTGACTTCAGTAGGAAAGTAAATACAAGTTCGTAGTCAACCGAGCAATGAGTATTATTGATTCAGGGAAGCGATTCGGAAAATTTTTGAAAAGCGCGAGTGGCAATTATGGCGTTGGTGGAGTATTTATATGAAGATGATCATCGGAAGGATAAGCAATCTTCGATATCTTGAAAGATTAGGTGGAACATAAGTCCCGTTATAGATTCAAAATCTCAAGACAAGGAAGTCGTTCCGCGATCGGGTATTAATCGGTCAAGACGATCCGATAAGTCAAGGGTTTTTTGAGAAAATAAAATATTTTAATTTAATAATTAAAATCAGAGGGTCCAGGGCTGTTTTGGTAAAAGGAAAATAATTTGAATTAGGTCCTTGATAAAAACAAAATTTACAATTAGCCCGGTTTTGTAAAAATCAATACTTTTGGGTTAAGATTTGAATAATTAAATATCCCGACCTTGAAAAATTATGAGGTCAGTTCCTAAAATCTCTAAATTGTTCAGAGATTCAGGTTTTTAAAGTTTTGAGGTCGAGCTTTTTATAAAATTCTCACATTGGCCCCAAATTTGTTAAAATTATCATTTCGGGCCTTAAGTTTAAAATAATCGGAACTCACAAACCGGAAGGGATTTTAATGTGATTCCAGTTGGAAAATGTCACTAAGTTTAAAGCAGTTTTTAAAAGAAATAAGTGTAGGTCCTTTAACTTTTGAAAATCTCATTTTTGTCCCATTTTGAAGTAATTGCCTTTAATGCTTTTAGGGGTTCAATTGTTATGAAATTTGAACCTTGGGTCCAAAATATAATTAAGTTATAGTTAAATTAGTATTTTCAGGTGCATGGGCTGCATAATTCCTGGAAATTTCATTTGGGTCCTCAAGTTTAGACTTTTACACTTTAGTCCCTCAATTTTAGTAAAATTATTTTCCAAGCTCTAAACACTTGGATTTTTGGAATACATTTAAAATATGTCATTTCCAGTCCATTAAGAGTGAAAATTTCAAATTTTGAAAGTAAGGTCTGGTACAGTTTCAGAAATTGCAAAGTAGCCCTCAAACTTCTAAAATTTTACAATCTAGTCCTTGGGCTTTTAAAGGTTGATTTTATTTATCTTAAAACTTTTAAAACTTTATTAAAATGTCCAAAAGTCATTTTTGAACCAGAGTACAGTCCCAATATTCGAAATTTGCAGAGGGGTCCTTTAAATTTTATTTTCTTGCAATTTAGTCCACCAACTTTCCATTTTTGCATTTTTAAGTCCAAAATTGAAATTTAATCAATTATGCTCGACTTTCCAGGTTATAAGTCATCCAAAATATGGATTTCAAAGATCATACACATGCATGTCCAATTCATACAAGAATTCATCAAATAGAACATTAAATTGTACATGCATGCACCTAAAGTTCAATAAATAACAATTTTGAGCAACACTTGAGAAATTTCATGACTTGATACATAAAATTGACATGCAATACATAAATTATATATCTCAAGGGCTCATGATCAAAATTCTACATGCATTTTAACAAAAGCACCTAGAAGTTGAAAGAGTTTTTCCACCCACCTTAAAATTGGAAAATGTGAAATAAAAAGGGTAATTTCACAATTTTGGATGAGGTCACTTAGGTCAACCCCTAAGTCAAGAAATATCAGAAATTTGGAGTTAGAAAAATGAGAGAAAAATTAAGTACAAAAAGAAGGAGATAAGAAAATTGGAAAGGCTACACTTTACCTTGTGTAGTAGGTGATTTGAAACTAGTTGAAGCTTCAAATTTGGGATTTTTGGTTCAACTCCAAAATCACCTAAGGTCAGCCCCTATTTCTCAAAAATGAAAAAGGGGTGTTAAAAATTGAAAACAACAGGAAGAAGAAGAAAGAAGGGTTCTAGTGTCCAATTCTTACCTTGTAGTCCAATTTTCTCTACTAATTATTCTTCAAGTCTTCAAATTTCACCATCATGCATGCACGTCTCCAAGTGGTCTTCTAAGTACCTCAAAATCCAAAATTCAAACTTAAATTAAAAGGAGAAGGTGATGAGTAGTAAGATATCAAGTTGAATTGAGGAGTGAAATTTCTTACCTTGAGATAGGGGGGGTGTTCGAATTTTTGGTTTTTAAGTAGGAAGATTGTTTGTTTTGGTTTAGATGTTTGGAGAAAGAAAGAGTGTTTGATGATAGGGAGAAGATGTTCTTGAAGGTATGAAGGTAGGCTTGAAGATGTGAAGAACTTGTGTTTGAATTTTTGAAGATGTGAAGAAGTGGTACTTGAAGATATGAAGAACTTATGTTTGAAGGTTTCAAGATGTGAAGAGTTGGTGTTTGAAGATTTGAAGATGTGAATGATTTTTAGAGAGAGGTTAGAGAGAAGGAGGAGAATTTGCTTGAGAATTAAAATGTGTTGGATGAAAAATGAAATTTTTTGTTAAAAATGGCCATATTGGCCGTCCACTTTGGAGGGAGGGGGAATAATTGTTTTGTTTAATTTGTGTCTTGAATTTTGCTTCTTGCATGGGAGACAAAATGCAAGTCAAAGGTATGGGCATGAGATGGGTTTGAATGGAATGTTGGGAAGACTCCAACATGTTGGGAAATTTAATAATAAAGAATTTATGTATGAGATGATGTGTATAATGCTTGAATTAATGGTATAATTATACACAAGATGACTAATATAAGGTGTAAGTGTACAAGAGTTGGATGATATTTCTACTCCAAAAATATCACTATGGCCGTCCATGATGGGGCAAATTGGTAATTCCATATATTTTTTTTTGTCCCAAATTTGATGATAATAGTTGAAATATATCAATCTCCAAAATAATTAGTGATTTTCTTGATCACTTATAAGTCTCATGATCACTTATACTAAATCAAATTCTTAATTCTATAAGGTAAAAGTCTCTAAAATAAATAGTCTCTTAAAATTCTAAGGTGACTTATAAATACAAAAATAGTAATAATGATCAATCAAGTGATCATAAATGCAAAATAGAACTAATAATGATCATGATCACAAGTAATAAATAAAATAAAATAAATTGCAAAATATATATTATTAATAATTACCTGTCAAAGTGACGCGGTAAAATAGTCGATCAATTACATAGACGACAAAAGGATCAATCATAGCTCGGAAAAGTTGGGGGATTCACATCCTCACCTCCTTAAAAGAATTTGGTCCCCAAATTCTCTTCAGAATAGTTCTGGATATTGATTCCTCATGTCTTCTTCCATCTCCCACGTTGCGTCTTCGTCTCGGTTGTGGTTCTGCCACACCACTTTAACCATCGGAATCTCCTTCTTATGCAACTGACGTATCTGTTGATCAATGATCCGGATCGGCCTCTCGGTGTAGGATAAATTTTCCATTAGAGGAGTAGTATCTTGAGTGATGATATGTTCGGGATCTGGTTGATACTTCTTCAATCTCGATACATGGAATACATCGTGCATTCCCGCATATGATGCTGGTAACTCGAGTCGGTAGGCTAACTTCCCGATCATCTGTAAAATTTTGTAAGGTCCAACATCTCTCGGACTCAACTTGCCTCATTTCTTCGGATTGATCAATCCTTTCCGTGGTGAGAGTTTGAGAAATACTTCATCTCCGACTTCAAATTCCAAATCCTTTCTTCTCTTGTCCGTGTAACTCTTTTGGCGGCTCGAGTCATTCGAAATCCGCTACTTGATCGACTTGACCTTCTAGATGGTCTCTGAACTAAGTCGACTTTTGGAATCGGGCGACTTTCGTTTCTCTTCGAGTCCATTGGTCATCAATCTCCCAATGTAGTGGGGATCTACATTTTCGCCCATACAATGCCTCGTAGGTGCCATCCCAATCGTGGCACGATAGGCGTTATTGTAGGCGAACTCGGCTAATGGTAAGTGCGAATCCCAACTTCCTTGGAAATCCAATGTGCGGGCTCGCAACATATCTTCCAGGGTTTGAATCGTTCGCTCGGTCGTCCATCGGTTTGTGGATGTCTTTGTTGTCTTTGAAACTTAGCGAGGTACCCAACTCCTCGTTCAAGCACTTCCAGAATCTGGAGACAAACCTCGGGTCTCTATCTGATACTATGTCAACTGGTACTCCATGCGTCGAATGATCTCTCGGATATAAATCTGCGCAAGTTTCTGCAAGCTATCAGTTTTCTTGATGGGTAAGAAGTGTGCGATTTCGTGAGTCGGTCTACAACTACCCAAATAGCATCATGGCTTCCTCCGGTCCTTGGTAGATCCGTCACAAAGTCCATCGTTATGTGTTCCCATTTCCACTGGGAATTCTCAATGGTTGTAGTAAACCGGATGGTCGTTGGTGTTACTCGCTTTTACTCGTTGACAAGTCAAACATCTCGCAACGAACTCCGCTTACCTGGTTCTTCATGTTTACCCACCAATAACTCCGTTTCAAATCCTTATACATCTTGTTTCCTCCAGATGTATAGTGTATTTGAGCGATGTGCTTAGCCTCGAGGATTCTATTCCTAATCTACTCATCACTCGGTACACAAAATGGATTACGAAATCGATAACTCCATCTTCGTACCAAGAATTCGATCTCTCTCCTTTACGTATCTTCTCTTTTAGTTTCGAAGATGTGCATCTTTCTCTTGTGCTTCCTTGATCTCATTCAAGTAGATCGGGTTTTAACCAGAAATATTAGCACATGAAATCGAGTATTGGTCCTTGTCGATTCCAATTGCCCGACTCTTCTAATGATTCCCACTCTCGAATCATATGTCCGGCTAAGCTCGCCTTTACGCTCAGCGTCGGCTACTCGTTAGCTTTCCGAGGATGGTATTGAATATCAAAGTGATAGTCCTCAATCAACTCCATCCATCTTCGTTGCCTCAGATTGAGATCTTTCTGGGAGAATAGATACTTCAAGCTCTTATGATCTGTGAAAACCATGAATGTTGCTCCGTAGAGATAGTGTCTCCATTTCTTTAACGCGAACACTATCACTGCCAATTCCAAGTCATGCGTTGGATAATTGGCTTCATACGGCTTGAGCTTTAGTGATGCATAAGCGATGACTTTTCCTTCTGCATGAGCACTGCTCCTAGTCCTTCCTTTGATGCATCACTGTAGACGACGAAGTTTTATGTTCCCTTTGGAAGAGTTAAGACTGGAGCTGTAGTAAGTCGTTTCTTCTGCTCTTGGAAACTCGCCTCGCACTTGTCATTCCACTCAAACTTGTCTTGCTGCAGGTTAGTCGAGTGAGCGGTCCGGCTATCTTGGAGAAGTCCTGGATAAATCTTCGATAATATCCGGCTAGTCTAAAAACTCCCCGATCTCCGTTCCGGACTCGGATTGTTTCCATTCAACCACCGCTGTCTGTACCTTGAAGGATCTACGGTGATCCCGATCTTTGGATACTATCGTCCCAAGAACGCGACTTCACTTAGCCAAAATTAGCACTTGCGAATTTGGCATACGGCTTGTGCTCGTAGTGTCTCCAAAACGATTTTTCGAGATGACGTTCATGCTCTTCTCTAGACTTAGAGTATCACGAGTATGTCATCAATTAATATCACTACGAATTGATCCAAATAAGGTTGAAAGACTCGATGCATCGAGGTTCATAAATGCTTTGCGGTGCATTTGTCGGACAAAAGGCATCACTACAAACTCGTAATGTCCATATCGGGTTTGAAATGCGATTTTGGAAATGTCTTTTTCGCGGATCTTGATTGGTAATATCCTTGTTGTAAATCAAACTTGAGTACACCGTCGCTCCTTGAAGTTGATCAAACGATTCGTCTATCATCGGGAGGATATTTGTTCTTGATGGTCACGCTATTAAGACCACGATAATCTATACACATCTTAATGTGCCATCTTTCTTTTTGACAAACAAAGCCGAGTGCTCCCCATGGAGACGTACTCGGTCGGATAAATCCCACATCCATCGGTTTTACGTAATTGCGTCTTCAACTCTTGTAACTCAAGAGCCAAGCCAATCTATACGGTGTTACGGCAATCGGGGCAGTCCCTGGTAACACCTCGATGGTGAACTCGACTTCCCTATCCGGAGGGACAGTGGTGAGTTCTTGTGGAAATACATCTGTGTATTCTGATACTATAGGTACTTGGTTAATTTGTGTCTCAACCGTGGGTTTGTTAATTACAAACGCCAAGTACCCTTGAGCCCCTCTAGTGATCGCCTTCCTCGCTTTCATTCTTTGAAATGATGCGGGGCAATCTTAACTCATGCCCTTCCCGAAATTTCCACTTCGGGTTTTCCGGTTCACATAGCTTAATGGACTTGTTATGGCGGTCCATTTGTGCATGGTGTGCGAACAACGATTCTTTCCCAATATCACGTCGTATTCGGATATAGGTAATAAGATCAAATTGGCGAGAAACTTTATCTCATCAATCTTAACCATGCATTATAGATAATATTCATTATCGCTCGCCCCCATAGGAGTTGACACTTCTAGACATATAGGCATATGCTCCATGCATGCATGCGGTTTGTGTACAAAATGCGGTGCAACAAATGAATCGCGTTGATCCAGTCGGTCGAATAGTATTTTAGCGTAGTGGTTAGATAATAGAATCGTACCTTTCACCACGTCTGGCCTCTCGGAGCCTCATGTCCGGCGAGTGCAAATGCTCGGCGGCATCCTTGCCCTATTACCTTGGCCATTGCCCCTGCATACCGCACCTATTTGGTTCGGTCCTCGTACTTGAGCAATCGTTAATTTCTTTGGCGACACGCCACATGCAAACACTTTCCTTGTTTACGCCAACAATCATTGGCGGTATGTCCCGATTTACGGCAATGTGCACACACTTGACCCGCTTTCCTTATCTTGGTCCCTTCCTTTATCCTGTCTTATTAATCGGTCCCTTCGAAACTTAGCAGTTTGTTTAGATGGTTGTCCCACACTGTTCTCTTGAGACTATTTGATGACCTACTCTGCTGAATCTATCCAATACGGTTCATCCCGACTCAATGCGGAGAGCTATCTTTACCATGGTGAGTAGGTTGTCGATTCAACGATCACCAACATTGCTTTTGAAGTTCGATTTCAATCCTCGAGTGAACTTGTAAAGTTTATCCTCTTGATGATCGATTGTCCCCGAGCATACTTGGACAATCGATGAAATCGGACTCATCTTGAGCTACGGACATGTTCCCCGCCTCAATCTATGGAATTAATCCCGGTGCGCCTCTTTCACAACCTTGTGGAATGTCTTTGTTCATTGAACTCGGCCAAGAAATTTTCCCATGTTCAGCTGCAGTCCTGTTCCCACCTTCTTTCAACCGCCCTCCACCGATTCCCGGACGAAATACGGCGAGTGAACTTGTAGACATGTTCTAGAACCGATTCCAGGACGAAATACGGCGAGTGTGACTTTCTGCTCATCTGAATATTGGAGAGCATTGAAGATACTCTCCAACTTCTTTATCCATTCTTCTGCCTTTAAATCATTTGGCTCTCCTAAGAAAGCCGGTGGGTCGAACCGTAGAAAACCAGCCAACGTGCGATCGTTCCCTTCTCTGGCGGGTTCGGGGCACGGTGTTGAGGCTCGCTTGTTGCCTCATGAAAACCATGTTTGTTGTAGGGCCTACGCATCAGGTTGTCTCCTGCGGTGGAGGAGGCGGTGGTAATTCAGGGGAGGGTACCCGGTCCCTGGGTACATCGTCATTCCCTCGGGGAACGCGGCGAGGTCTCCCACGTCCACGATGTTCAACCTTTCTATATCTTGAAGTGTTAGTTGCGATCCACGAGTAAATGAATACAATAATTATTCGCGTAAAGCAAGTTATATTGTAGGGAAAGTAACAACATACACAAGACACTGAATAAATAGTAAAGGTATATCCATTAATGAAAAATTGAATACACCCATGAAGTACAACAATAGTAACACTGAGTCAAAGATACATCTGAACCAAAATACAACTGAATCTAATACAATAGAAAGTAAAGTACAACCATGGAATAAGCGTCTACAACAACGAAAGTACAAACTGACAATCAAGCTAACTAATCAGTGAGATCGCCATCATCGTCACTCGAAACTACGTCCATAATCGGGGCCTGGTCGGGCTGAGGTGGCGCCTCAACCTCAGGCCAATCAACGAAATCCAACCACTGCTCGAATCCCTGTGCATCATCAAGTAGAGCAGCCTCAAGTGCCTCAGGCTCTCCGACCTCAATTGGATCCTCCTCGGGGTCCTCCTCAGGGTTCTCCTCAACGTTAGGTACAGGCTCCACCTCGGGTGGTGGCAATGGTTGTGCATTAGCTGCCAAAGCAGCCTCCAGAGCAGCGTCTCTCTGAGCTAGGGCCTGTGTAAGGTCCTCTATCACTGTCATCTGCTTGATGAGGGTCTCCTCCAAGCGCTCAACGGTGTCGCGAGATATGCGGGCGTCAATCTCCCACTTCTGGCGGCCGTCACTTGCTCTCTTCATTTTCTCCCGCACATTATCCAAGCGCTCCTGGATATTCTGTATTTGATCCTCCCGCGCTCGTATGGTGTTGTCGCGGTCCTTAATGATAGTGGTCAACTCGCTCTTTTCATCTTGGCTCCTTGCCAAGCGCTGGGTCAGGTCCCTGTTACGCTGGCGCTCCTCGGATAGCTCTGAGGTCGCTCGAACACTCTCCCGGTGCCAGTGAATCATTAGTGCCCGGTAGTACTCCCGCTCAGCACGGGCATGAAAAACGTCCCACCAAGAAGGTGGCACCGGCTCCATCCTAATCAAACAAAACTAAGGCGGATCAGTCAAAGGTAAAGGAAAGATAAGGAGAGAATAAGGAAAGAATGATCAAAGAAAGTCAGTCAAAAATCAACTAAGTCAAGACAAGTATGACTATGGAACCTTAAAATATGCGTTCTAACTTAGTTCAAACATCAATAAGACGGTTCTATGCCAATTTGAAATCGATTTCACACTTAATGAGTCAAGTCGCGGTACTACCCAAAACACAGACCGAGGGTCCTATCCTGGGTCATCGCGGTGTAAGTTTCCATCCTACTAGCCGAGCTCTGATACCACTCTAACTGTCACGCCCCAAACGGGACGCGACGACGATCCACAACTTAAATACAAATAAACCAACGGTCTAGATGAATATCAATGAAAACCCAAAGAAACAGTCAATAAATAGCGTTGGAAATAAAATAACATTGGTACAAATTACAACTTACGATCCCACAATTATCCGAATTACATCCCCGAAAATCAACTACAGATAACAACTTAATAGTCAAAGGGTCCTACGCCCTTCAGTTTACAGACCGAATGAAAAGAAAATAGAAGAGTCCAACAACAATAACAAGAAAAGAGTCCATCAATAACAACAACAGGTAGTGAGTCCAACAGACGGGGTACAAGGGCTCAATCCGTAGTCGGTTCAGCATCTTCAACGAAGTCCTCATCTAAAGTTTAGAAAACAGGAGGGGATGAGACAGAAATCTAAGTGGATGGGGTGACGTGTGCAAGTGTGTGTGGCGCAATATATAGTTAAAGCGAGAAAACAGTTATATGAAAACGCGTGATATATGATGCATGAATTCACACACAGTCCACAAGCGCCGTGATAAAATATTTAAGTAATATACTTATACAGTTTAAGAAAAAAACAGTTCGTGGTCACACAAGCACTATGTGTATCAGGCAAGACAGGTAGGATTGCGTACACAATGTAACGCCAATCCTATGCAAGACAATTAATGGTTGCGTCACGGTTTGTTGCGCCAACCAAATGGGTCCGATTAACTCACGGAATCGTGTGGATCGAGGCAGTGATTCCTTCGTTCTTCCTTGTAACTCCCCGAGCAAGATGGTCCAAGACTGTCACCTTATCGCTCCATGGCAAAGACAAAATCCACACTTTGGAGCTAGCAAGGCTCGGTTTGTCATAATCATGATTATACCTCAAGTACTACGACCCGCTTCCCTTGGACAAACTCCGTCTCTCGATTGCGGGATTAGGGCGATGGGGCGAAAGAGTGGAATAGCGGCCCGAGGCGCCGGTTCCATCACGACGTATCCATTCCGGAGTTGAGCTCGACACACCAAGTTGACTTTCGAGGCAGAAAGTAAATACAAGTTCGTAGTCAACTAGCGATCAGTATTATTGATTCAGGGAAGCGATTCGAGAAAGTTTTAAAAACGCGAGTGGCAATTATTGTCACGCCCCAAACGGACGCGACGAACGATTCACAACTTAAATACAAATGGACTAACAATCTAGACAATACCAATGAGAACCCAATAAAGCGAGTCTAAATAGCAAATGAAATAAATAACGATACAAGTTATCACTTAAAGTCTACATTCCATCACCAAATTACAATCCGAAATTCAACAAGGTAGTAACTTAACATCAAAGGGTCATACGCCTCAATTACAAACCCGAATTGATTAGGATACAAAAGTCCAACAACAACATAATAAGAAAAGAGTCCGATCAACAACAAGATGCGATAAATCCAACAAGCGTAGTACATGGACTCAATCCAGAGTTGGTTCAAAGATCCCCAAAAATCCTCATCTAAGGTTAGAAAACAGTAGGGGATGAGACAAAAATCTCGGTAGATGGGGTGATCGGTAATGCGAGTGTGGCGTAATATAGTTAATGTGAGAAAACGATTATACGAAATCGCGTGAGTATGATGCATGGTTTCACACACACGATTCAAGCGTCGTGATAAAATATTTAAATAATATACTTATACGATTTAAGAAAATGCGATTCATGGTCACCGCAGGCACTATGTGATACTGATCCAAGACAGTAGGATTGCGTGCGGAATTGTAACGCCAATCTATGCAAGGCAATTAATGGTTGCGTCACGGACTTGTAGCGCCAACCAATGCAAAAAGTAGCGGTTGCGTGCGGGAATGTAACGCCAACCAAAAGCGGGGCGATAACTCGAGATCGTGTGGATCGGGACAGCGATTCATTCGTTCTACCTTGTAACTCCCGGTCAAGTATGGTCCAAGACCGCACCTTATCGCTCCGTAGGCAAAGACAAAATCCCGATGAGGCAAGCGAGGCTCGGATCTGTCATAATCATGATTATACCTCGATCTACGACCCGCTTCCCTTGGACAAACTCCGTCCCTCGCCTGCGGGATTAGGGCGATGGGGCCGGAAGAGTGGAATAGCGGCCGAGCTGCCGGTTCCATCCCCGACGTATCCATTCCGATCGGTGAGCTCGACACACCAAGTTGACTTCAGCGAAAGTAATTACAATTACAAAGCGATCAACCAGCAAATGAGTATTATTGATTCAGAAAGCGATTTAGGAAATATTTTAAAAATGCGAGTGGCAATTATGGCATTGGTGGAGTTTTGGATGAAGATGATTATCGGAAGGATAAACAACCTTCGATATCTTGAAAGATTGGGTGGAACATAAGTCCCGTTATAGAATCAATTAGCAAGGCGAGGAAGTCGCTCGCGATCGGGTATTAATCGGTCAAATTGATCCGATAAGTTAGGGGTTTTGGGAAAGTAAAATATTTAAATTAAATCTCAATTTCAGAGAGTCCAGGGCTATTTTAGTAAAAGAGAAAATAATTTGAGTTAGGTCCTTTATAAAGGAAAAATTGTAATTTAGCCCCGTTTTGTAAAAACCAACACTTTTGGGGTTAAAAATTGAATAAATAAATATCCCGACCTTGAAAAATTATGAGGTCAGTTCCTAAATTCTCCAAATTGTCCAGAGATTCAGGGTTTTAAAGTTTTATGGTCGAGTTTTTATAAAAATCTCATTTTGGCCCCAAATTTGTAAAAATTGCCAATTCGGACCTTAAGTTTTAAAAATTTGGAACTCACAAACCGGAAGGGATTTTAATGTGGTTCCAGTTGGAAAATGTCACTAAGGTTAGTAGGATATTGGGACAAAAGCAGTTTTTAGAAACAATATGCGTAGGTCCTTTAACTTTTGAAAATATCATTTTTGTCCCATTTTAAAATAATTGCCTTTAAGGCTTTTAGGGGTCCAATTACTATGAAATTTGAACCTTGGGTCCAAAATACAATTAAGTTATAGTTAAGTTAGTATTTCCAGGTGCATGGGCTGCATAAGTCCTGGAAATTTCATTTGGGTCCTCAAGTTTAATATTTTCACATTAGTCCCTCATTTTTAGAAAAATTGTTTTCCAAGCCCTAACCACTTGGATTTTTGGAATAATTTTAAAATATGTGATTCCCAGTAACTTAAAAGTAAAAATTTCAATTTATATAGTTTAGGTCTGGTACAGTTTTAAAAATTGCAAAGTAGCCCTTAAACTTTCAAAATTTTACAATCTAGTCCTTGGGCTTTTAAAGGTTGATTTTATTTATCTTAAAACTCTTAAAACATTATTAAAATGTCCAAAAGTCATTTTTGAACCTGAGTACAGTCCCAAATTTCGAAATTTGCAGAGGGGTCCTTTAACTTTTATTTTCTTGCAATTTAGTCCACCAACTTTCCATTTTTGCATTTTTAAGTCCAAAATTGAAATTTAATCAATTATGCTCGACTTTTCCAGGTTATAAGTCATCCAAAACATAGATTTTAAAGATCATACACATGCATGTCCAATACATACAAGAATTCATCAATTAAAGCATTAAAGTGTACATGCATGCACCTAAAATTCAATAAATAGTAATTTTGAGCAACTCTTGAGAATTTTCATGATTTGATATATAAAATTGACATGCAATACATAGATTATATATATCTCAAGGCTCATGATCAAACTTTCTACATGCATTTTAATAAAACACCTAAAAGTTGGAAAAATAATTTTCCACCCACCTTAATTTTGGAAATTGTGAAATAAAAGGATAATTTCACAATTTTTGGATGAGGCTTCTTAGGTCAGCCCCTAAGTCAAGAAAATATCAAAATTTGGAGTTAGAAAAATGAGAGAAAAATTAAGGAGAAAAAGAAGGAATTAAGAAAATGAAAAGGACTACACTTTACCTTGTGTAGTAGATGTTTGGAGACTAGTTGAAGCTCAAAATTGGAAATTTGGCTCAACTCCAAAAATCTCCTAAGGTCAGCCCCTATTTCTCAAAAATGAAAAGGGGTGTTAAAATTTTGAAAAAAATAGGAAGAGTAGGAAAGAAGGGTCTAGTACACAATTCTTACCTTGTAGTCAAATTTTCTCTCTATTTTCTTCTTCAAGCTTGAGGTCCTTCTTCAAAATATTGTCAAGCTCTAACCTTCAAAGTCTTCTAAATGTACCTCCAAAACCAAATTTAAACTTAAGTTAAGAAGGTGGAAGAGATGAACAATGTGATATCCAAAAATGGATTGAAGCTAAAATTTCTTACCTTTTATATAGTGGTTCGATTTTTATGATGTGTGAGGAGAAAAATGTTGAATTTTTTCTAAGTATGGAAGAAGAAAGTAAGAAGAAGAGTAGAGAGATGTTGGGAGTTTTTAGAGAGAAGGAGGGGAAGGCTTTGAGTATTAGAATGTGTTGATGAGAATGAAATGAAAATTTTGTGCAAAAATTGCCATAATGGCCGTGTAGTATGAGAGAGAGGAGAGGAAATTTTGATCAAATTGTGTCTTGTAATTTGTCTCTTGCATGGAGACAAAAATGCAAGTCAAAGTGTGGGTCAATTTGAATTTGAGAGGAATAAGAAGAATGTTTGTTAAGTGGGAATAAGTTGGGAAAATAGTAATAAAGAATTGGTGTATAAGATGATGTGTATAATGTTTGAATTAATGATATAATTATACACAGGATGACTAATATATGGTGTATGTGTACAAGAGTTGGATGATATTTTTATCCCAAAATCTCCACAATGGCCGTCCATTATGAGGGTAAAATGGTAATTCCATATATATATTTTTTTTTGTCCCAATTTTGATGATAATAGATGAAATATATCAATCTCCAAAATAATTAGTGATTCCCTTGATCACTTGTAAGTCTCATGATCACTTAATCTAAATCAACATCTTAATTCTATAAGGTAAAAGTCTCTAAAATAAATAGTCTCTTAAAATTCTAAGGTGACTAATAAATACAAAAATAGTAATAATGATCAATCAAGTGATCATAAATGAGGAATAGAATTAATGATGATCATGATCACAAGTAATTAAATAAAATGAAATAAAATACAAAATATATATATTATTATTAATTACCCGTCAAAATGACGCGATAAAATAGCCGATCAAAAGTTTAAACAACAATAAGGTTCAACTAATAGCTTCGGAAAAATCGGGGCTTCACATCCTCCCCTCCTTAAAAGAATTTGGTCCCCAAATTCTCTTCAGAATAGTTCGGGATATTGATTCCTTATGTCATCTTCCATTTCCCACGTTGCGTCTTCGTCTCGGTTGTGGTTTTGCCACACCACTTTAACCATCGGAATTTCTCTCTTACGCAATTGCCGTATCTGGCCGTCGATGATCCCGATTGGCCTCTCGGTGTAGGATAGATTTTCCATTAGAGGAGGAGTATCTCGAGTGATGATATGCTCGGAATCTGGTTGATACTTCTTCGCTCGACACGTGGAATACATCGTGCATTCCCGCATATGGTGCCTTTGGTAACTCGAGTCCAGGGCTAACTTCCCGATCCTCTCGTAAAATCTTGTAAGGTCCAACATATCTCGGACTCAATTTGCCTCCTTTCTTCGGATTGATCAATCCTTTCCGTGGTGAGAGTCTAAGAAATACTTCATCACCGACTTCAAATTCCAAATCCTTTTTCTCTTGTCCGCGTAACTCTTTTGGCAACTCGAGTACATGCGAATCCGCTCCTTGATCGCCTTGACCTTCTCCATGGCCTCTGAACTAAGTCGACCTTTGGAATCAAGGGCGACTTTCGTTTCTCTTTCGGAGTCCATTGGTCATCAATCTCCCAATGTAGTGGGGATCTACATTTTCGCCCATACAATGCCTCATAGGGTGCCATCCCAATCGTGGCTTGATAGGCTGTTATTGTAGGCGAACTCGGCTAATGGTAAGTGCGAATCCCAACTTCCTTGAAAGTCAGTGCGGAGCTCGCAACATATCTTCAAGGGTTTGAATTGTTCGCTCGGTGTCCATCGGTTTGTGGATGTCTTCTTTGTCTTTGAAACTTAGTGAGGTACCCAATTCCTCGTGCAAGCACTTCCAAAATCTGAGACAAACCTCGGGTCTCTGTCGGATACTATATCGACCGTACTCCATGCGATCGAATGATTTCTCGGATATAAATGCATGCAAGTTTACGCAAAGCTATCGGTTTTCTTGATGGGTAAAAAGTGTGCGATTTCGTGAGTCGATCTACAACTACCCGGATAGCGTCCCTGGCCTCCTCCGGTCCTTGGTAGATCCGTCACGAAGTCCATTATTATATGTTCCCATTTCCACTGAATTCTCAACGGTTGTAGTAAACCGGATGGTCGTTGGTGTTCGCTTTTACTCGTTGACAAGTCAAACATCTCGCAACGAACTCTCTGCTACCTGGTTCTTCATGTTTACCCACCAATAACTCCGTTTCAAATCCTTATACATCTTGTTTCCTCCAGGATGTATAGTATATTTTGAACGGTGTGCCTCTGCTAGGATTTTATTCTTAATCACGCTCGTCATTTGGTACACACACTCGATTCGGAACCCGATAACTCCATCTTGGTGCAGAGAATTCGATCTTTCTCCTTTAAGCATCTTCTCCTTCGCTTTTGAAGATGTGTATCTTTCTCTTGTGCTTCTTTGATCTCATTCAAGAGATTGAGTGTAATCGAAATGTTAGCACATGAAATCTGAGTATTGGTTCTCGTCGATTCCAATTGCTCAGCTCTTTTAATGATTCCCACTCTCGAATCATAAGTCCGCTAAGCTCGCCTTTACTGAGCGTCGCCTTTCTGACGTTAGCTTTTCCGGATGGTATTGAATATCAAAGTGATAGTCCTCAATCAACTCCATCCATCTCCGTTGCCTCATTGAGATCTTTCGGGAGAATAGATACTTCAAGCTCTTATGATCCGTGAAAACCGTGAATGTTGCTCCGTAGAGATAGTGTCTCCATTTCTTCAACGCGAAAACTATCGCTGCCAATTCCAGGTCATGCGTTGGGTAATTGGCCTCATACGGCTTGAGCTTTCGTGATGCATAAGCGATAACCTTTCCTTCCTGCATGAGTACTGCTCCTAGTCCTTCTTTTGATGCATCACTGTAGACGACAAAGTTTTCTGTTCCCTTTGGAAGGGCTAAGACCTGAGTCGTAGTAAGTCGTTTCTTGACTCTTGGAAACTCGTCTCGCACTTGTCGTTCCACTCAAACTTGACTTGCTTCCGGGTTAGTCGAGTGAGTGGTCCGCTATCTTAGAGAAGTCCTGGATAAATCTTCGATAATATCCAAATAGTCCTAGAAAACTTCGATTTCCGTTCTGACTCGGGTTGTTTCCATTCAACCACCGCCGCACCTTCGAAGGATCTACAATCCCAGTGCGGGATACTATATGTCCCAAGAATGCGACTTCACTAAGCCAAAATTCGCACTTGCTGAATTTAGCATACAACTTATGCTCTCGTAGTGTCTCTAAAATGATTTTCGGTGACGTTCGTGCTCTTCTCTAGACTTAGAGTATACAAGTATGTCATCAATGAATATCACTACGAATTGATCCAAATAAGGTTGGAAGACTCGATGCATCGAGTCCATAAATGTTCTTTGGTGCATTCGTCAGCCGAAAGGCATTACTACAAACTCGTAGTGTCCATATCGGGTTTGAAATGCGCTTTTGGAAATGTCTCCTTCAAGCGGATTTTCAGTTGGTAATATCCTTGTTGTAAATCAAACTTCGAGTACACGTTGCTCCCGAAGTTGATCAAATAGTTCGTCTATCCTCGGAGGGGATATTTGTTCTTGATGGTCACACTATTAAGTCCACGATAATCTATACATAGTCTTAATGTGCCATCCTTCTTTTGACGAACGATGCAGTGCTCCCCACGAGACGTGGTCCGATGCGATAAATCCCACATCCATCGCTTTTGTAATTGCGTTTTCAACTCTTGTAACTCAAGAGGAGCCATTCTATACGGTGTTACGGCAATCGGGCGGTCCCCAGGCAACACCGATGGTGAACTCGACTTCCCTATCCTGGGAGGGACAGTGGTGAGTTCTTGTGGAAATACGTCCGTATATGCTGATACTATAGGTACTTGGTTGATTTGTATCTCAACCTTGGGTTTGTTAATTACAAACGCCAAATACCCCTGAGCCCCTCTAGTGATCGCCCTTCTCGCTTTCATTGCTTTGAAATGATTGGGGCAATCTTAACTCGTGCCCTTCCCAAATCTCCACTTCGGGTTTTCTAGGTTCACATAGCCTAATGGACTTGTTATGGCAATCCATTTGTGCATGGTGTGCGATAACCGCCATTCCCAATATTACGTCGTATTCGGATATAGGTAATAAGATCAAATCGGCAGGAAAGTTTATCTCAGCAATCTTAACTTCGCATGCATTAAAGATAATATCTGTTATCTGACTCGCACCCATAGGAGTTGACACTTCTAAGCATATAGGCATATGTTCCATGCATGCATGCAGTTTGTGTACAAAATGCGGTGCAACAAATGAATGCGTTGATCCAGGGTCGAACAATATTTTAGCGTAGTGGTTAGATACTAGAAGCGTACCTTCCACCACGCCCCGATTGCCTCCCGGAGCCTCCCGTCCGGCTAGTGCAAATGCTCGAGCGGGCATCCTTGCCCGATTACCCCGGCCGTTTCCGCTTCGTGGGTTGCGCTTGTTTAGGTCGGTCATTGTACTTCGGGCAATCTTGCAATGGTGCGATTACGCCACAAACGAAACACCTTCCTTGTTTACGCCAGCCCGATTGTCGGCATATGTCCCGGTTTCGGCGGCGTACATTCCGACCCGGCTTTCCTTGTCATCTGGTCTCTTTCCTTTCTGTCTCCTTAACCGGTCCCTTCAAACTTAGCAGGCGGTTTAGATGGTTGTCCCACAGCCTCTTAAAACTGTTTGATGGCCTACTCTGCTGAATCTGTCCCAATACGGTTCCCCGACTCAATGCGGAGAGTCGCTTTTTACCGCGGTGAGTAGGTTGCCGATTCAATCGAATCAAGTTTAAGTTCCGTTTCAATCCTCGAGTGAACTTGTAAAGCTTATCCTCTTGATCGATTGTCCCAGAGCATACTTGGACAATCGGTGAAATTCAGACTCATCGAGCCACATCGGGTTCCCTTGCCTCAATCTATGAAATTCATCCCTGCGTGCTTCCTTCACGACTGGGAATATACTTGTTCATTGAACTCACCAAGAAATTTCCCCATGTTCGATTACTCGGCCTGTTCCCATCTCCTTTCAACCGCCCTCCACCAGGTCTCTAGCGGTAAATGATTCCGCATTTAAATACAAAGCAAGTGTGACTCTGCTCGTCGGAGTATTGAAAAGCATTGAAGATATTTTCCAACTTCTCTATCCATTCTTCCGCTTTCACATCGTCCGGCTCTCCCGGGAAGGTTGGTGGGTCGAACCGCAGAATCGCTCCAATGTGCGATCGTCGCCTCTCGGGCGGGTTCGGGAGCACGGGGTTGAGGCTCGCCGCTGTTGCCTCATAAACACCAAGATTTTGCTTTAATGCTTGTGCGGTCGATTGTCTCCTGCAGCAGGTGGAGGAGGTGGTGGTAATTCCGGAGAGGGTACCCGGTCCCCTGGGTACATCGTCGTCTCCTCGTGGAACGCGACGAGGTCTCCCACGCCCTCGATGTTCTCGCCATTCTCGTATCTTGGAGCGTTAGTTGCGATTTGCGAGTAAATGAATACAATAATTATTCGCGTAAGGTAAAAGATATCGCAGGGGAAAGTAACATCAACACAAGACACCGAATAAATGGCAAAAGGCATATCCATTAATATAAAATTGAATACACCCAAAGTACATCGTGAGAATACTAAGTCGATACATGGAATCAAAATACATCCGAATCTAGTACAATAATGAAAGGTACAACACTGGATTACACAAATACAACAACAAAAGTACAATAGAAAATCGCTAGCTAATCGGTGAGATCGCCATCATCATCGCCGCATAGCCTATGTCTTCAGGATCGGGCCGGGTCGGGTTGAGGCGGCGCCTCACCTGCGCCAATCCACAAAGTCCAACCACCGCTCAAATCCCGAGCCTCATCGAGTGGAGCAGCCTCCGGCTCTCAATGTCGATCGATCCTCCTCGGGATCCTCCTCGATCCTCCTCGGATCCTCCTCGGGATCGTGTACGGAGTTCCGCCTCGGGCGTGGCAATGGCCGAGCATTAGCCGTTAAAGCGCCTCTAGTGCGGCGTCCCTCGAGATAGGGCCTGTAAGGTCCTCAATGATCATCATCCTGCTGATGAGGGCCTCCTCCAAGCGATCGGCAAGATTACGGGATAGACGGGCATCAATCTCCCATTTCTCGGCGGCCGTCGCTCGTCCTCTTCATTTTCTCCCATGTTATCCAGCGCTCGATACTCAGATTTGGTCCTCCCGCGCTCTTATGGTGTTATCGCGGTCCTTGATGACAGTGGTCGATTCGTTCTTCTCATCTTGCTTATCGCCAAGCGCCGAGTCGTCTGTTGCGTTGGCGCTCCCGGCTAGTTCGTGGTCGTGCGTTCGCTTTCCCGGTGCCAATGAATCATCGGTGCTTAATATTCCCGCCAAAGACGGGCATGGAATACATCCCACCACGTGGCGGCGTCGGCTCCATCCCGATAAAACAAACTAAGGCGGATCACCACGGGTAGAGGAGAGATAAGAAAGAATAAGGAAGAACGAGTAAGGGAAATCGATCAAAATCAACTAAGTCAAGACAAGTATGATTATGAATCTCAAAGTATGCATTCTAACTTAGTTCAAATATCAATAAGACGGTTATATGCCAATTTGAAATCGATTTCACACTCAATTGGTCGTCGCAGACTACCCAAAACACGCATCGAGGGTCCTATCCTGGGTCGGCTTCGGTGTAAGTTTCCATCTTACTAGCCGAGCTCGATACCACTCTTTCTTCGTCACGCCCCAAACGGGACGCGACGAACGATTCACAACTTAAATACAAATGGACTAACATCTAGACAATACCAATGAGAACCCAATAAAGCGGAGTCTAAATAGCAATGAAATAAATAATGTGACAAGTTATCACTTAAAGTCTACATTCCATCACCAAATTACAATCCGAAATTCAACAAGGTAGTAACTTAACGTCAAAGGGTCATACGCCCTCAATTACAAACCCGAATTGATTAGGATACAAAAGTCCAACAACAACATAATAAGAAAAGAGTCCGATCAACAACAAGATGCGATAAATCCAACAAGCGTAGTACATGGTCTCAATCCGAGCCGTTCAAAGATCCCCAAATAAATCCTCATCTAAGGTTAGAAAACAAAGGGGATGAGACAAAAATCTCATTAGATGGGGTGATCGGTAATGCGAGTGTGGCGTAATATAGTTAATGTGAGAAAACATTATACGAAATCGCGTGAGTATGATGCATGGTTTCACACACACGATTCAAGCGTCGTGATAAAATATTTAAATAATATACTTATACGATTTTAAGAAAAATAGCTTCATGGTCACACAGCACTATGTGATACATCCAAGACAGTAGGATTGCGTACGGAATTGTAACGCCAATCCTATGCAAGGCAATTAATGGTTGCGTACGGACTTGTAGCGCCAACCAATGCAAAATGTAGCGGTTGCGTGCATGGAATGTAACGCCAACCAAAACGGGGCGATAACTCCAGAATCGTGTGGATCGATAAATGATTCATTCGTTCTACCTTGTAACTCCCGGTCAAGATGGTCCAAGACCGGCACCTTATCGCTCGTAGGGCAAAGACAAAATCCCAAGAGAGTCCGGCGAGGCTCGGATCTGTCATAATCATGATTATACCTCGATCTTCTACGACCCGCTTCCTCGGACAAACTCCGTCCCTCGCCATGGGGATTAGGGCGATGGGGCCTAAGAGTGGAATAGCAGCCGAGCTGCCTTGCCCCATCCCCCGACGTATCCATTCCGATCGTGAGCTCGACACACCAAGTTGACTCAGCAGAAAGTAATTACAATTACAGCAATCAACCAGCAATGAGTATTATTGATTCAGTGAAGCGATTTAGGAAATATTTTAAAAATGCGAGTGGCAATTATGGCATTGGTGGAGTTTTGGATGAAGATGATTATCGGAAGGATAAACAACCTTCGATATCTTGAAAGATTGGGTGGAACATAAGTCCCGTTATAGAATCAATTAGCAAGGCGAGGAAGTCGCTCCGCGATCGGGTATTAATCGGTCAAGTTGATCCGATAAGTTAGGGTTTTTGGGAAAGTAAAATATTTAAATTAAATCTCAATTTCAGAGAGTCCAGGGCTATTTTAGTAAAAGAGAAAATAATTTGAGTTAGGTCCTTTATAAAGGGAAGATTGTAATTTAGCCCCGTTTTGTAAAAACCAACACTTTTGGGGTTAAAAATTGAATAAATAAATATCCCGACCTTGAAAAATTATGAGGTCAGTTCCTAAATTCTCCAAATTGTCCAGAGATTCAGGTTTTTAAAGTTTTATGGTCGAGTTTTTATAAAAATCTCATATTGGCCCCAAATTTGTAAAAATTGCCAATTCGGACCTTAAGCTTTAAAAATTTGGAACTCACAAACCGGAAGGGATTTTAATGTGGTTCCAGTTGGAAAATGTCACTAAGGTTAGTAGGATATTGGGACAAAAGCAGTTTTTAGAAACAATATGCGTAGGTCCTTTAACTTTTGAAAATATCATTTTTGTCCCATTTTAAAATAATTGCCTTTAAGGCTTTTAGGGGTCCAATTACTATGAAATTTGAACCTTGGGTCCAAAATACAATTAAGTTATAGTTAAGTTAGTATTTCCAGGTGCATGGGCTGCATAAGTCCTGGAAATTTCATTTGGGTCCTCAAGTTTAATATTTTCACATTAGTCCCTCATTTTTAGAAAAATTGTTTTCCAAGCCCTAACCACTTGGATTTTTGGAATACTTTTAAAATATGTGATTCCCAGTAACTTAAAAGTAAAAATTTCAATTTATATAGTTTAGGTCTGGTACAGTTTTAAAAATTGCAAAGTAGCCCTTAAACTTTCAAAATTTTACAATCTAGTCCTTGGGCTTTTAAAGGTTGATTTTATTTATCTTAAAACTCTTAAAACATTATTAACATGTCCAAAAGTCATTTTTGAACCTGAGTACAGTCCCAAATTTCGAAATTTGCAGAGGGGTCCTTTAACTTTTATTTTCTTGCAATTTAGTCCACCAACTTTCCATTTTTGCATTTTTAAGTCCAAAATTGAAATTTAATCAATTATGCTCGACTTTTCCAGGTTATAAGTCATCCAAAACATAGATTTTAAAGATCATACACATGCATGTCCAATACATACAAGAATTCATCAATTAAAGCATTAAAGTGTACATGCATGCACCTAAAATTCAATAAATAGTAATTTTGAGCAACTCTTGAGAATTTTCATGATTTGATATATAAAATTGACATGCAATACATAGATTATATATATCTCAAGGCTCATGATCAAACTTTCTACATGCATTTTAATAAAACACCTAAAAGTTGGAAAAATAATTTTCCACCCACCTTAATTTTGGAAATTGTGAAATAAAAGGATAATTTCACAATTTTTGGATGAGGCTTCTTAGGTCAGCCCCTAAGTCAAGAAAATATCAAAATTTGGAGTTAGAAAAATGAGAGAAAAATTAAGGAGAAAAAGAAGGAATTAAGAAAATGAAAAGGACTACACTTTACCTTGTGTAGTAGATATTTGGAGACTAGTTGAAGCTCAAAAATTGGAAATTTGGCTCAACTCCAAAAATCTCCTAAGGTCAGCCCCTATTTCTCAAAAATGAAAAGGGGTGTTAAAATTTTGAAAAAAATAGGAAGAGTAGGAAAGAAGGGGTCTAGTACACAATTCTTACCTTGTAGTCAAATTTTCTCCACTATTTTCTTTCTTCAAGCTTGAGGTCCTTCTTCAAAATATTGTCAAGCTCTAACCTTCAAAGTCTTCTAAATGTACCTCCAAAACCAAATTTAAACTTAAGTTAAGAAGGTGGAAGAGATGAACAATGTGATATCCAAAAATGGATTGAAGCTAAAATTTCTTACCTTTTATATAGTGGTTCGATTTTTATGATGTGTGAGGAGGAAAATGTTGAATTTTTTCTAAGTATGGAAGAAGAAAGTAAGAAGAAGAGTAGAGAGATGTTGGGAGTTTTTAGAGAGAAGGAGGGAAGGCTTTGAGTATTAGAATGTGTTGATGAGAATGAAATGAAAATTTTGTGCAAAAATTGCCATAATGGCCGTGTAGTATGAGAGAGAGGAGAGGAAATTTTGATCAAATTGTGTCTTGTAATTTGTCTCTTGCATGGAGACAAAAATGCAAGTCAAAGTGTGGGTCAATTTGAATTTGAGAGGAATAAGAAGAATGTTTGTTAAGTGGGAATAAGTTGGGGAAAATAGTAATAAAGAATTGGTGTATAAGATGATGTGTATAATGTTTGAATTAATGATATAATTATACACAAGATGACTAATATATGGTGTATGTGTACAAGAGTTGGATGATATTTTTATCCCAAAATCTCCACAATGGCCGTCCATTATGAGGGTAAAATGGTAATTCCATATATATTTTTTTTTTGTCCCAATTTTGATGATAATAGATGAAATATATCAATCTCCAAAATAATTAGTGATTCCCTTGATCACTTGTAAGTCTCATGATCACTTAATCTAAATCAACATCTTAATTCTATAAGGTAAAAGTCTCTAAAATAAATAGTCTCTTAAAATTCTAAGGTGACTAATAAATACAAAAATAGTAATAATGATCAATCAAGTGATCATAAATGAGGAATAGAATTAATGATGATCATGATCACAAGTAATTAAATAAAATGAAATAAAATACAAAATGTATATATTATTATTAATTACCCGTCAAAATGACGCGATAAAATAGCCGATCAAAAGTTTAAACAACAATAAGGTTCAACTAATAGCTTCGAAAAATCGGGGCTTCACAATTATGGCGTTGGTGGAGTTATTGGATGAAGGCGACTATCGGAAGGATAAGTAATCTTCGATATCTTGAAAGATTAGGTGGAACATAAGTCCCATTATAGATTCAAAATCGCAAGACGAGGAAGTCGTTCCGCGATCGGGTATTAATCGGTCAAGACGATCCGATAAGTCAAGGGGTTTTTGAGAAAATAAAATATTTTAACTTAATAATTAAAATCAGAGGGTCCAGGGCTGTTTTGGTAAAAGGAAAATAATTTGAATTAGGTCATTGATAAAAAAAAATTTACAATTAGCCCCGTTTTGTAAAAACCAATACTTTTGGGTTAAGATTTGAATAATTAAATTTCCCGACCTTGACCAATTATGAGGTCAGTTCCTAAAATATCTAAATTGTTCAGAGATTCAGGTTTTTAAAGTTTTGAGGTCGAGTTTTTTATAAAATTCTCACATTGGCCCCAAATTTGTTAAAATTGTCATTTCGGGCCTTAAATTTAAAATAATTGGAACTCACAAACCGGAAGGGATTTTAATGTGATTCTAGTTGGAAAATATCACTAAGGTTAGTAGAATATTGGTACAAAAGTAGTTTTTAAAAGAAATAAGTGTAGGTCCTTTAACTTTTGAAAATCTCATTTTTGTCCCATTTTGAAGTAATTGCCTTTAAGGCTTTTAGGGGTTCAATTATTATGAAATTTGAACCTTGGATCCAAAATATAATTAAGTTATAGTTAAATTAGTATTTCCAGGTGCATGGGCTGCATAAGTCCTGGAAATTTCATTTAGGTCCTCAAGTTTAGACTTTTACACTTTAGTCCCTCAATTTTAGTAAAATTATTTTCCAAGCTCTAAACACTTGGATTTTTGGAATACATTTAAAATATGTCATTTACAGTCCCTTAAGAGTGAAAATGTCAAATTTTGAAAGTAAGGTCTGGTACAGTTTCAGAAATTGCAAAGTAGCCTCAAACTTCTAAAATTTTACAATCTAGTCCTTGGGCTTTTAAAGGTTGATTTTATTTATCTTAAAACTCTTAAAACTTTATTAAAATGTACAAAAGTCATTTTTGAACCTGAGTACAGTCCCAAAATTTGAAATTTGCAGAGGGGTCTCTTAAATTTTATTTTCTTGCAATTTAGTCCACCAACTTTCCAAAATTGAAATTTAATCAATTATGCTCGACTTGTCCAGGTTATAAGTCATCCAAAACATGGATTTCAAAGATCATACACATGCATGTCCAATTCATACAAGAATTCATCAAATAGAACATTAAATTGTACATGCATGCACCTAAAGTTCAATAAATAGCAATTTTGAGCAACACTTGAGAAATTTCATGACTTGGTACATAAAATTGACATGCAATAAATAAATTATATATCTCAAGGGCTAATGATCAAAATTCTACATGCATTTTAACAAAAGCACCTAGAAGTTGAAAGAGTTTTTCCACCCACCTTAAAATTGGAAAATTGTGAAATAAAAAGGGTAATTTCACAATTTTGGATGAGGTCACTTAGGTCAGCCCCTAAGTCAAGAAATATCAGAAATTTAGAGTTAGGAAAAATGAGTGAAAAATTAAGAAGAAAAAGAAGAAGATAAGAAAATTGGAAATACTACATTTTACCTTGTGTAGTAAGTGATTTGAAACTAGTTGAAGCTTCAAATTTGGGATTTTTGGTTCACCTTCAAAATCACCTAAGGTCAGCCCCTATTTCTCAAAAATGAAAAAGGGGTGTTAAAATTTGAAGAAAATAGGAAGAAAAAGAAAGAAGGGCTCTAGTGTCCAAATCTTACCTTGTAGTCCAATTTCTCTAACACTTATTCTTCAAGTCTTCTAAATTGGCCACCATGCATGCATGTCTTCAAGTAGTCTTCTAAGTACCTCAAAATCAAAATTTCAACTTAAATTAACAAGAGAAGGTGATGAGCAGAAAGATATCAAGTTGAATTGAGGAGTGAAATTTCTTACCTTGAGATAGGGGGGTGTTCGAATTTTTGGTTTTTAAGTAGGAAGATTGTTTGTTTTGGTTTAGATGTTTGGAGAAAGAAAGAGTGTTTGATGATAGGGAGAAGATGTTCTTGAAGGTATGAAGGTAGGCTTGAAGATGTGAAGAACTTGTGTTTGAATTTTTGAAGATGTGAAGAAGTGGTACTTGAAGATATGAAGAACTTATGTTTGAAGGTTTGAAGATGTGAAGAGTTGGTGTTTGAAGATTTGAAGATGTGAATGATTTTTAGAGAGAGGTTAGAGAGAAGCAGGAGAATTTGCTTGAGAATTAAAATGTGTTGGATGAAAAATGAAATTTTTTGTTAAAAATGGCCATATTGGCCGTCCACTTTGGAGGGAGGGGGAGGAATTGTTTTGTTTAATTTCTATCTTGAATTTTGCTTCTTGCATGGGAGACAAAATGCAAGTCAAAGGTATGGGCATGAGATGGGTTTGAATGGAATGTTGAGAAGACTCCAACATGTTGGGAAATTTAATAATAAAGAATTTATGTATGAGATGATGTGTATAATATTTGAATTAATGGTATAATTATACACAAGATGACTAATATAAGGTGTAAGTGTACAAGAGTTGGATGATATTTCTACTTCAAAAATATCACTATGGCCGTCCATTATGGGGCGAATTGGTAATTCCATATATTTTTTTTGTCCCAATTTTGATGATAATAGTTGAAATATATCAATCTCTAAAATAATTAGTGATTTCATTGATCACTTATAAGTCTCATGATCACTTATACTAAATCAAATTCTTAATTCTATAAGGTAAAAGTCTCTAAAATAAATAGTCTCTTAAAATTCTAAGGTGACTAATAAATACAAAAATAGTAATAATGATCAATCAAGTGATCATAAATGCAAAATAGAACTAATAATGATCATGATCACAAGTAATAAATAAAATGAAATAAATTCCAAAATATATATATTATTAATAATTACCCGTCAAAGTGACGCGGTAAAATAGTTGATCAATTACATAGACGACAAAAGGATCAATCATAGCTCGGAAAAGTCGGGGGCTTCACACTGGTCGACCGGTCGACCGGGTCAAAAATCCTTTCGTCTCATTTTTTGTTCCAAAAATCATCTTCAGGTACGAGTTGCCCTATATGGTGACCGGTTGACCAAGTGACAGAAATGTTGTCCAATATTTGTCGAAAATAAACCTCAAGAAATACTCCGAAAATTTAGTAAAAACATATTAAACCGATCGGGAGTATTTAGACAACATTTAGGAACCTTGTTTTGATGTAAAAACTTGTTAACATAAAATCATTAAAAGTGTTGTCCAATTTTATCTAAAATAAAACTTGAAGAAATACTCCGAATAAATAGTAAAAACATTTCAAATAATTTAGGAGTATTTGGACAATAATTAAAAACATTGTTTTGGTGTAAAAAATAAAATCATCAAAATTAAGATAAAAACATGTATCAAACGGACAGTTGAGGCTCAGTCAGCTGGCCAACCTACTCAACAAGGTTAGGCTGAACAGTCTTACTGCGAGCTCCCACAGTGCAGCGTCCCGACTCCACCAGGATCATCAAAGGCACAAACTGCAATTGCAATCCCTTATGTGCGAGATGATAACTTTGAGCAATTATTTCCATTTTGGCTTGAGCTGCCAGAGCTAGAGGATGAGACAACTAAAGAGCAGTGAAAATACATAGTTTGAGAAGATCCAGTCATCCCTACCAACTCCATTGTACCAGCAGACTTTAATTTTGATGTTGAATGGCCACCAAATCCGGTGTGTGACAAATTTGAGATCCGTGAAGTCTTCAAGAAAATTTGTGGAGAGATTGAGAAGATTGAACGGCACCAGGCCTCATTAGATATGTGTCTGGACAATAGAGATGCAACCCTCACAGCAGACTTACGAGGGATTGTGGTACGGATCAGGGAATAGTGTCAGTAGCAGAGTGCAATGCGATACGAACAAGTTAGATATTTCAAGGCATTGTACAACAAGATGCTGGTTTGGAGCGCTGACAATGCTGATATGAAGCAGATGATGCAGGCCTATATGGAGAGATTGCATGCCTCCCATACAACTGAAATGGAGTTACTGCGTGAATTTCATCGAAAAGAAATTCTACGTGTTGAGGAGAACATGAATACAAAATTCAGCCTTCTCATGGCTAAAATGAAACTGGTGGCAGCTGAATCGAAAGCCACTCGCTCAGAATTTCGAACAGCACATGCCGCAGCAGACTCCAAGCAGAACTCAGCTCTCAGCCGACTGGACTTCATGCTCGCAGGAATGTTCCCTGGGTTCCTCTCTCCTTTGATGATGCCAAAAAGGGGGAAGAGGAATACCTGAGGAAATTGAAGGAAGAAACAGCTGAGAAGCAAAAGGAAGAAACAGGTGTTGAGAAGAAGAAGGGAAAAGCTATTGAGGGGGAAAAGTCAAAAGATTTGACACTAATGATTGTTAAAACCCCTCAGCAAGGTCATGTCACAGCCTCAATACTCAAGCAAACTTCCAAAGAACTCCGCCGATCGAACACTCAGTGCACATGTCGGAGAAAATAAAGATTGTAATAGCGGTCGATTAGAGTTCGATAAAAGATGGATGCCCGCGTTGAAGCAAAGATGAAACAATTCGGTGGCATTCCGCAGGGAAGGATCAAGATGCCATTCTAGATGACGGAGGCGAGCAAAGATCGTGGAAGAATTTAAAACGCTCGAATACGAAGGTTACTTCAAGAACATGTCCAGAGCCCCAAGCCTGGGATCATCTTTGGGAGAAAGGGTCTTAAGTTGTGCAAGGAAGGCGATAAGCGGAGACTACCAAAGAAGAAGTCAACTTGCAAAATGAAGACTCTGTGCAAAGATACACCCAAAAGAGAAGGAAGAAGTGGTGGAGGAAGAGGTTTTCAACATATACCTTTACCCAAAAATATTGAATACGTAGATCCAGGAAAGAAGGGAAGGATCTAATGGGTTGGGTACGATGAAGTAGCGAATCGGGAAGTGGCTAGAAAGAATGTTGATTATGTGAAAAGAATAGAAGAGGAAAATAAAAGACAAGATCAGCTGTGGCAAGAAAGGCAAGAAAGGAAAAGAAAAGACGATGCTGCGAAGAGATCTTACTAAAAGAAGAAAGCAAAATTAAAATGAAAGAAAAAGGAAGAGAGGCGTGACGACAGAGTCAAGAGGAAAGAAGGAGGCAACGAAGGCGATGAAGTGTTGCTGCTAACCCTTCGTGTATTTTACTCGTGTAAATACATTTATGTGTAAGTCATCTATACTGTTGGGAAATTTATTGTTTAGATTTTGATGAATGCCATGAAAAACTTAGACTAGAAAGTTGGCACCCCATTTTCCTTGTAATTTGCATTGTAATAGATAGGGTCATTTCGAGTGAGTCAAATCGATTATGCCTGGACATACAAGAAGTCAATCGAGATCGAGATGAAGACTCCACCGTGAAAGCAGTGAGTATGGCAAGTAGGAGAAGTCAAGAACTCAATCGAAGGAGTATCACCGGGATACACTGTGTGTGAAGTGTCGATCAAGTCAACTCAAGAAGCCAAGTCTCAAGTTGAAGTGACGATGAGTCATCCATTGATTGGAAGCTAACTCAAGTCACCTGGGGAAGTTAGAGAAGCTGATCAAGTCAAGACAATCGAAAAGAATCAGTTGCCTGAGTCAAGTCAAGCTTACTTAAATAAGTAATACTTCCATGCCGCCATGTCTAAAAGTGTTCAATCCCGAAGCGTTCAAAGGAATAAACCAATGGGAAGCATCAGACCACCGCGTGTCGGTCTACGAAAAGTCAACATTCATTTAATACGAGGAAATGTCAACATCAAGGACTGCAACAAGACAAGCCAACGGACACAAGTGACTTTTGAAAATTAGCCTATCTCTTCAACGGGCAGATTTTTGAAAGTTCACTATAAAAGGCTGAGGAATCACTTAGAAAAAAGGTTACCTTGATTACTTGAACCACGAACAAACAAGCTTTATTCATACAGTAACCTGCAAAATATTCTCAAGTTATTCAAGCAAATCCTCGAGCCTAAACTTCAAAGGAAATCAATCCAATACCAAGCTGTGAAGGAAAGACAACTTCAAACTGTTGAAGAGGAAACTTTTGAAAAATCAAAAGGGGTCTACATTCCAAGAAGGATTGTAGAGAGGTTCAAGGTCGAACCAGACTCAAGTTATTGGAGGGCTTCGTGATCAAATCCAAGAAGCTTGAGCAAGTGAGTCAAGTAGCAAAGCAGCCCCTGTGAAGAAGCCGAGTCGAATGAGAAGACAACTTTGTGTGACCAAGGCATCTCCAGATGAGTCCCAAAGGATCAAGTCGGTTGTGTGATCAAGACTAGTATCCTGGACCGATAACCACTTTGTACTCTGATCAATACTTAGTGGATTCCTCCAGGAGTTGGAGAAGAGAGGAGTAGAAGAATTACCCCATCTTCGAACCTCTATAAAAATTATTGTGTCATTTACATTTCAGCATTTTTATTTTTGCACATTATTTTATATCTGCTGATAATTTGCTATCAAACTGATAATTAACAAAGTGCTAAAACCAAGTGTTAAAACAAACTTAAACCAAATTTAAGGGTGTTAAGTCTTCCGCTGAAAATCTCATCACATCCAAGTTAAAGTTTAGACTAAACAACTGAGTTATTCTATCAACAGCTCAATCGAGTCTGTTGAGTGGCTAACTCTGCTGATTAACTAACTTAGCTATGTGTTAACTCTGTTATTTTAAAAGGACTAAAATCGAAAAGTTGGTAAGGTTTATTCAACCCCCCCCCCCCTTCTAAACCTTACTCACACCCCTTGGGACCAACGAGTGGTATCAGAGCAGTTGGTTCATTGAACCTTCCTCACTGGTTACTGAACTAGATCTCCAATCTTTCAAAGAAGTTTTTAACACTTGTTCTTTCAAAAGCCATTTTTTTAGCAAAGTTATTATCATGGAAGCAAATTTGACACGCATTCCTATGTTCACCATTGAAGAATTTGATGACTGGAAAATACGTATGCGGGCTCATCTATCACTTTACATGATGAGATGTGGATAGTGATAGAGGATGGGCCACTGCAAATAATGAAGGTGAACACAACAAGAGGAGAGCAAGAATCAAGGAGAAGAAGCGGCGGTGAACCAAGACCAAATTTAGTTGAAAAAACCAATGATATTTGAATGGACCAATGATGACAGAAGAGATACAACTTGGATAATGAGGCCAAAGATATTCTCTACAAGACTCGGACAAAGCAATGTTCAATAAAGTCAAATCATGCAAAACAACAAAAGAAATCGGGATAAATTAACTTTAATTTGTGAAGGATCGAGCAAATTAAAGAAAACAAATTATCCTGTTGTAGTTCGTAAATTTGAAAACTTGAAAATGCTTGCAGGTGAAACAATGGATCACTGGATGCTAGATTCACCGAAATTACAAATGAGCTCTCAAAGACTTGGGAAGGAATACACACGAAGGAGATGTGTATGAAGATTCTAAGGAGTCTCCCAGCTGAATGGGAAATGAAGACCATGGCTCTAAGGCACTCGATGGACCTATCAAAAACATCCAATCATGAACTATTCTCAGACCTCAAAGCTTATGAGTTTGAGCTGAGAAGGAAGGATCAATAGGAGACAGTTGTACCCAAAACAGCTGCACTTATAGTTAAGGATGGGAAGAGAGTTGAAGTCAAGGAAGCCTTTGACCAGGAGGAAATTGCCTTGATGGTTAAAAGATTCAACAAGTTCTTCAACAAGAACTATAAAAGAAACAAGGGTGAATCCTCCAGAAGACATTCAGCTCCCTCCAATAGGCCACCAAAGAGAGTTGAGTATCAAAAGGTCGAATATCAAAGAACTGACAACCCATGAAATGAAAGAGCTGACCAAAAAGTTGAAAACCTGTGTTGGAATTGCAGACAACCAGGACACTTTGCTATTGACTGTCCATATCCTGTAGTCAATAAATACATGAATGAAGAAGAAAGAAGAGTCTTCAGAGAAAGAAGACAAGAAAAGAAAAAAGGCAATGTTGGCTGCAGAGACTGCTGAGACAGCTAAGTCAAAAGACACAACATACTCAAGTGAAGCTGACTACTCAAGTGATTCTGAAGAAGAAGCATTAATCTGTCTAATGGCTAAAGAATAAGATCAACCTGACCAAGAAGATGAGGTACACCCCAACTCATCTCACTCAGATTCTAGTGATAGTGATTGTGACACACACACACTGATCTTTATGATTCATTAGGCAAAATGATGAAAGACTTTGAGCACATTAAATCCTCACACACACTATTAAATGAGGAAAACAACCAGCTCAAAAGCCAACACTCACAGCTGACTAAGGAGCTGAGTACTCTAAGTCACATAGCTGATGAGAATAAAGAGGTGAAGGCTGAGAATGCTAAACTAATAGCAGAGATAGCTGCTATAGAAAAGAGAGAAAATGATGAAGGTATCTTCTTGGGATACTCAGCTGAAAGCAAAGCCTATAGATTGTTGAACAAGAGGACAATGGTAACATAAGAGTCTATCCATGTGGTTTTTTATGAACCTAATGTAAATGGAGAAGACATTGAAGAGTTAGCTGTTAAGTCAATCGGCCAACTATGCGAAAGAGTCCCTATGTTGAAGGCAGAAGTCGAGCAATAAACCAAGGTGAAGATGAGATAGCTGAATCTCAAAGACAGTTCGAAAATCTGCAGCTAAATGATGATGAGAGAGCTGCTCAAGACAACACAACTGCAAGACGACTGAACTCAGCTGATTTACTCCAACCTGATGTGAGATGGCTGAGAGACAATCCACCAGAGCTAGTTATTGGAAATGTAAGAGATGGTGTAGGAACCAGATCCAGAGCTCAACAGGAAGCTATGTTCACTTGTTTTATCTCCCAAATAGAACCAAAATATGTGTCCCAAGCATTGGATGACACACATTGGATTCAAGCCATGCAAGAAGAGCTGAATCAGTTTGAAAGAAACAAAGTTTGAGAATTGGTGAAAAGACCAACCCATCAGAATGTCATTGGCACAAAATGGGTTTTCAGAAATAAGATGAATGAGGAAGGATCTGTGGTAAGTGTTTGATAAATGGTTTTTATCTTGATTTTGATGATTTTATTTTTATACCAAAACAATGGTTTTAAAGGTTGTCCAAATACTCCTAAATGATTTAAAATGGTTTTAATAATTTCCGGAGTATTTCTTCAAGTTTTATTTTAGATAAAATTGGACATTACTTTTAATGATTTTGTGTTAATGTGTTTTTACACCAAAACAATGTTTCTAAATGTTGTCCTAATACTCCCGATCGGTCTAAAATGTTTTTACTATTTTTCGGAGTATTTCTTGAAGTTCATTTTCGACTAAAATTGGACAACTTCTCAGTTTTGAGGCCAATCGGTCGCCCTATAGGGCATCCCGTACCTGAAAGTTGTGAAAAATGGTGAATAAGCTATTTGCTGAAAAAAGGTTGGTTGATCGGTCAACCAGGTGGTTGACCGGTCGACCGGTGCCATCAACCAGTCGACTAGGGCGTCGACCGGTGTCTGGGAGCAATTTCTGAAACATAACTTCCTGGACTCGTTTTTTGGTTTTGCTCATCGGTGAGCATGGGGTCGACTGGTCGGACCCCCGTCGGCCGTCGCCTGTAAATATGTGTTCTTACTTTCTAACGTCTATTTGTGCACCACGGTCGCCTAATGTTTGACAAAGAAAATTCTAACCGTTGTGCAAAGTGACATGACTTTTCCTAATTTATGGGGTTGATTTCTAACAGCTATAATCTTGATTCTAATTGGATTTTTTTTGTAGAAATCAGTTCCCAAGAGGAGCCTATCAATGATCAATCATCTCCTATAAATAGAGGAAGATTTGAAGCACAACAACAAGAGAGAATACTACAACACAACAAGATACACTCAAGCAAACATATTTGTTCTTCATTGTTATTATTCTTGTTTTAATAGCCTAAGGTCTTTCACTTTCACATATTGAGGTCTAGGCTTATTTCTTGATTACACTTGCACTCATAATTGTAATATTCATTATCGAGTTGTAATCTTGTTTTTGGGTTATCATTCAACACCAGATATCCTTGTGAGTGTTCTTGTGGTAAGAACACACTTGGATGATCTGGGTGATAGGTGCAAGAAGATTGTGGTGATCTTCTTATTGAGGTGTTGAAGAATTTGGTATTCTTCAAGGTTGAAGATTGTGGTAATCTTCACAACGTGCCATTGGAGATTGTGGTAATCTTCAAGAGAGATTGTGGTAATCTCAAAGGTGGTGTTGAAGAAGAGTGTGGTGCTCTTCAAGGTGGTGTTGTAAGGTGTTGTATTGATTTTGGTAATTAATAAAATCTTTTTTTCTTTTTGAAATCCATCTCGGATATACTGGGGTGGTAGAGGATTAGGCCCTAGGTGGGTTGAACCTCTATAAATCGACGCGTGTTGTTTACTTCCCGCACTTTTATTATTGTCTTGGCTTGTTTTGTTCGAAAAAGAGGGCGAAATCGAAAAGATGGAGATAATCTATTCACCCCCCCTCTAGATTATTGTTAAGTTGGTTTTATACCAATGTATTGAGTGCTCTAGACTAGTATTTGTGTTGTTTTCGGGTAGTTTAGTGTCGGTTGAGTCGAATTCTTGTAGTTAGTTGTCGTTCGTGAGTCGGGACTAATCTTGGAAGCCGAAATTGATTAAAAATGATGAAAAACGTGTTTGGACTGTGAAGATCGCATTTTAGAAGTGGAAAAATGGAGAAATATTGAGCATGACCGAGCGCCGCTAGCCAAAAACCCCGCCAGCCCCAGCGGTTAAAAACAAGACAGGGCTGAGCTTTTGATGGGCTGCAGAGTAAGGGCTGCAGCGCCCGGTGTGCAAAGATGAGAACATCCTCACCAAGCGGCTAGCAGCCTTGAGGATGAAGAGGCTGCAGCGCACCAACTCAAATATGCAAAGCAGAAGGCGCGCCGGCGTGCGTGCAATCAATCGGCGCAATGGCGCGCTGCGCAAAGACGCTAATACCTACTGATTGCGCAGCGCGACAACACCAAAGACCAGAGAAAACGCAGCGCAGTAGCCGCAGGAGAGAGCTGCAGCGCGCGTCCGGGCGTTATTGGGCTGAACGTACGCTGATTATATTTTTGGCCTTTTTTGACGGATTTTCGAGGTTTCGACTTATAAATACACCACGGAATCGTGCGGACAGGGTCGACATTATTTTGAGCACAATGCAAGGCAAGAGACACAGAGCTAGGGTTCGGGACGGCAATTGGAGGCACTTCTCGTCTGGACACAAAGAGAATTCCTTCTCTTTCTTCTCAATTCTTTCTTTGTTTTTCTTTGTCAATTTTTTGAGATGTATAATTATTTCTTCATGAGTTTTTGTACATCCAATATGAGCTAAACCCATATTTCTAGGGGATTGATGTAACTTACGTTTGAACCTATGTTTTGATTTCTAATTTATGAAATTCGCATGTTTATTAATCTATTTGTGGTATTTGATTTGATTGCATCTGGATTATCTGATCAATAATTTAGATTGTTTGGCGTGTTTGATTTGACGCTCGAGAGAGGTAATTGAACGCCTGGCCATAGAATAGCACAACCTAGGGTTTCATAGAATCGAGAGATTTATGAATCTTTTGAAGCCTGTGGTTGAATATTCATTGAGCGCATTAGGGTTTAATTTATGATTTTTATAGAGATATCGAAATCAGAAATTGAAACCTAGAATCACTTGGCACTCGAGAGAGGAAGTGATAAACGGTAGGAATATTGGCCTATAGATTAATAACTTGTGATTAATAAACTGGATTGAAAACATAGGGGATAACTAGGTGAAATCAACCCTCTAGAATTCATATCTTAAGTGTTTGATTAATTGTCTGAACCATTTATTTGCTTATTTTTAGTTTTATTTTTAGTTTAATAAATTCTCATCTCTTTTCGATTTCTAGATAGAGTTAAGCTATTTTAATTATAGTACTTAGTATAAAATTTGATAACAATCCCTGTGGAGACGATAACCTTACTTTCAAAACCTATACTAAAACTTGACATCGTACGCTTGCGGTAAGATTTTCGCGATCAAGTTTTTGGCGCCGTTACCGGGGATTGTTTTATCCTATTTTAAACTAATACTATTACCATGTAGTTTTAATACTAATCTAGACTAGCTTAGGAATTATAATTTCGTTCTTCTCATTTGACTTGTCTGTTTATGCGAGATTCCAAAGATATTAATTTGCTTCCTTTTGATCCAGAGATTGAAAGGACACTTCGAGCAATCTGAGCAGCAAAGTGAGCAGAGAATCGAGCAATGACAGAAGGCGGGGAAGATAAGAACAACGGAAATCAGGTTGTGAATGTGCCACCACGGCCTGAGGCACCAGAAAGGGTAATCCGGGATTACTTGCTGCTGACCGTGAACCAAAACTACTCCGGAATTGTGCGCCAGCCCATAAAAGCGAATAATTTCGAATTGAAACCGGGCCTCATAAGCATGGTTCAGCAAAATCAGTTTGGGGGGAGTCCAGTGGATGATCCGAATACACATCCGCCACATTCTTAGAAATTTGCGACACCATCAAGATGAATGGTGTGACTGATGAGGCCGTTCGATTGAGGCTTTTCCCGTTTTCACTGGGGATAAGGCCAGGCGGGTTACTGACGTTCGCCCCGGGAGTATTACGAAGGATGATCCCGACTCAAAAATTCTTAGCAAAGTTCTTCCCTCCCAAAGAAGACACTCCAATTGAAGAGTGAGATAGCCCGATTCCCAACAGATTGATTTTGAGCCGTTATACGAAGCTTGGGAGCGATTTAAAGATCTGCATTGCGAGATGCCTGACAAAGATGGCTATGCGGACCGGAGAGAGTTCAATATTTTTACAATGGGCTTAATGGGCATACGAGGACGATACTTGATGCGGCAGCGATAGGTACATTGATGGCTAAAACTCCGACTCGAGGCCTTACTTCTTCTTGAAGAAATGGCCACAAACAACTATCAATGGCCCTCCGAGAGGTTGGCAAGACCGCCAATTGCGGTGTTCTTGAGCTTGATACAATATCGCTTTGGCGGCTCAAATCTCGAGTCGACAAAGCAATTAGCAATCATGAATACTGGTAACACACCACAGCAAGCCGCACTCCCACCCACAGCCGTTCACGCAGCTGCCACTCACGAGGTCAAGCAAGTCAATTATGTGAATAACCGGATTTTAATAACAGAGGTAATCAATTACCAACTCACTACCACCCCGGGACTTCGCAATCATGAGAATCTCTCTTATAAGCGGCAATAGGAATGTATTGAATCCACCTCCGGTTATCCAAACTCATCCGGTTCCAATGCACTTGGAGATGAAAAGAAACGATCGCTAGAGGAGATGCTCGGCTCATTCATCGGAGAGACCAGAATCGAATGAACAGGGAGTGAGGCGCAGATTGATAGTCCGAATACTAAGATGAGCACAATGGAGATGCATATTAGGTCGATCGAGACATAAATGGGTCGATTGGCTACAGTAGTGAATTCATTGCGTGAAGGAAAGTTCCCAAGTGACATAGAGGTTAATCCGAGAGAACATTGTAATGCGGTTTACGTGAAAAAGGAAGCAAAAAAATTCAGCCTAGCCCGAAGAATCACCTATTTATGCGAAACCAATGGAATCCAAGAAAATGAAGTTGGAAGATTTTGAGACTGTTTTTGACAGAGGAGTGTAGTGCAATAGTTCAAAGTAAACTACCTCGAAAAAATGAAGGATCCAGGGAGTTTTACTATTCCTTGTACTATTGGAGGAGTTTTCTTTGAGAAGCCACTTTGTGATCTTGGGTCCAGTGTGAACCTTATTTCTCTTTCTGATGTGACTAAGTTTGGGCTTGGGGAGGTGAAGCCGTCCAATATCACTTTGCACTTCGCTGATCGATCCATCGCCTATCCGTGGGAAATCATTGAAGGCGTATTGGTAAGAATTAATAAATTTGTTTTTACTGTGGATTTTGTAGTGTTGGACGCGAACGAGGACAAGAAAGTACCCATCATCTTTGGGCGACCATTTTTAGCTACAGCACGGGCTTTGATCGATGTAGAAATGGGGTAGCTAACATTGCGGGCAGATCAGGAGAAAGTTGTATTCACCATCCATCCAACCAACAAGCTAAAATCGACATAAATAATGGTAAGCGGATGGTTGGGAATATAATCAAGACATTGGAGGTTGGGAAGTTTCTAAGGGCAATGTGGATAACATGCCTATGGAGCTCCAACTTGAGGATAATCGACATACCGGGTCAAGATCAAACTTAGCGCTTCTTGGGAGGCAACCCAAGCCCCTTTTATTGCTTTCTTAGTTTTAATTTAGTTTAGTAGTTGTTTTTGTTTTTTTTTCCTGAGTTTTTGCATTCTTAGGAGTAGTAAGTTGCATCACATCCCTCCCCTCTTATTTGTGCAAATCCCACATATCCCACTCCATCTTCACAAAGGAGCATTATAACACCACACACACCATATTCATCTCATTCACTCATTATTTGGTAAGTTTGCAACTTCCAAACCCAACCCCATGGTTTTCCCCATCTTGTGATTTTTGGTGTGATTGGATTGTAGAAGTGCTTGGATAATTGTTGTTGAATTGTGGTTTGTGGATTGGTTGATCATGTTAGACTTAGGCTTGGTGTTGATTTTTGGGATTGAATTGAGTTATCCATTGCATTCACTATCTTTGCCCCAATTCATGCATATGAGGTGTTTGATAAAATGCCCAAATGACAATTTCACATTGTTTAGTGCTATATTGCATATCTATGCTTATCTTTTTGACATGGCACTATATTTTTTTTTACTTGGGTGCATTATGTATGTGCTTTGATTATCGATTTCTCACCCATAACCGAATTTCATGGTTCCACGAGTTTTGTTTTCTTGTCTACCTTGCTAGGTTACAAAGATGCGAAACCAAAGAGGGCCTGGGCCAAGGCGAATGGAAAGAACAAGACCACACCTCGGAGGCATACAACACCCACGAGCTTGTGCACCAGGATGCATTGTGCGCTTATACGAGACCCCTCCTACACGTAATAGTACCACATGACCTAAGGAGCCTTCGCTCCTCGGCTACCAGGAAAGTCCTTTTCCCCACCTCTCCATTGGGAACAATGTCGTTTTAAGTTTGGGGGGGTGCAGTCTATTTTTATTCATCGAGTCGTGTCTTGAGTCAAAAAAAACGAAAAAAAAAAGAAAAAAAGAGTTTAGAGTCGAGTCGGGTCATTTGTAAAACTGTGAAACTGCATGATTAAGTGAATTTGTCGAATATGAGTTGAACGGTCAAGAGAGCATGTGTTGAACTGTGATTTAATCTTCTTTCCATTAATTCCATCTATGTGCTTAACTCTGTTGATTTATTTGGGGATGATTTATGCAATTAAGTGGTTCCTTTATGATCCCACCAGATGCTAGAACTTGTCTGATCACTAGTCGAGGCGAAACCCTAGGTGAAGTAACATTAAGAAAGTGATTTAGGCCATCTTTGAACAAGCCAGAGCCTAAAATCCTACCTTTGTATTATATTTTCCCTAGTGTCCCCCTTTGAGCCGTATAAACCCGTTTCTTTGGCAACCAATCTAATACCCAGAGCCTAAATGTGAATATCCTAATTACCCATCACTCATACACACAAAGTATAGAAAAATATTGGAAGTTGAGGAGGGTATGATGAGAAGGGTATTATTTAATTGAATGAAGTTGCCCGAGAAAAGAAAATATGAAACCCCATGTATGCAAAAGAATAAGTTTGGAGGTTCGAAAAAAAGAAAAAAAATATGAAAAAAAAGAGAAAGAAATCAGCGGGAAAGTTCATAAACATTGGGGATGTCAAAAAGTGAAGGGTAGTTTCTAATTGATTCGAAGTGATAATTGTGTGTTTGGGTGATTTGAGCCACTTAATCCCATATTTTCCTACCTCGCCCTAAGCCCACATTACAAGCTTTAAAAGTCCTATTGATCCTTGTGTTACATTAGCCTACATTAGTGGAGATTAGTGTGAAAGACAAGCCTATGGAGTCCGGTAAGCATCTCATCTCTATATTCAAAAAGTGGATCATTTTGAAAACACTTGATTGCGTGAGTCTATCTGGATAATGAAAACAGAGTTGGCATGAACATTCCACCTTCATGATCACATTGTGAAAATACGTGCTTGATTGATAGTAAAACGAAATTTGACGAATGAGTTTGATTGTGAAGTTTCGCATTTGGTTTGTTGAGTCAGTCATCTTCTTTTTTTGTTTCCTTCATGTTTGTCGTTTTTTTTATAGTCTGTAATTGCTTGAGGACAAGCAAACGTCTAAGTTTGAGGGTATTTGTTAAGTTGGTTTTATACCAATGTATTGAGTGCTCTAGACTAGGATTTTGCGTTGTTTTCGGGTAGTTTAGTGTCGGTTGAGTCGAATTCTTGTAGTTAGTTGTCGTTCGTGAGTCGGGACTAATCTTGGAAGCCGACATTGATTAAAAACGATGAAAAACGTGTTTGGACTGTGAAGATCGCATTTTAGAAGTGGAAAAATGGATAAATATTGAGCAAGATCGAGCGCGCGGCTAGCCAAAATCCCCGCGCCGCAGCGCCCAGGAGTAAGGGCTGCAGCGCCCGGTGTGCAGCATGAGAACATCCTCAGCCGCGCTGCAGCGCCAGGGATGAAGGGCTGCAGCGCGCCAACTCAAATATGCAAAGAAGAAATAGGCGCGCAGCGACGTGCAAAGAATCGAGCGCAATGGGCGCTGCAGCTCCAATATCTCTAAGGCTAACTGCATAACGACAACACCAAAGACACAGGAGAGACAACGCAGGCAGCAGCGCGGCAGCCTTGGAGAGAGCCGAGAAAAACTGCGATGCTGGCGTCCGGCGTTATTAAGGTGAACGTCGCTAATTATATTTTTGGGCCTTTTTGACGGATTTTCGAGGGTTTCGAGTTATAAATACACCACGAATCGTCGGAGAGGAGGTCGACATTATTTTGAGCACAACGCAAGGAAAGAGACACAGAGCTAGGGGGTTCGGGACGGCAATTGGAGGCACTTCTCGTGCGGACACGAGAGAATTCCTTCTCTTTTCTTCTCAATTTTTCTTTGTTTTTCTTTGTCGATTTCTTGAGATGTATAATTATTTCTTCATGAGTTTTTGTACATCCAATATGAGCTAAACCCATATTTCTAGGGGATTGATGTAACTTACGTTTGAACCTATGTTTTTATTTCTAGTTTATGAAATTCGCATTTTTATTAATCTATTTGTGCTATTTGATTTGATTATATCCGGATTATCGATCTATAATTTAGATTGTTTGGCGTGTTTGATTTGACGCCGAGAGAGGTAATTGAACGCCCGGCCATAGAATAGCACAACCTAGGGTTTCATACAATCGAGAGATTTATGAATCTTTTGAAGCCTGTGATAGAATATTCATTGAGCGCATTAGGGTTTAATTTATGATTTTTATTGAGATATCGAAATCAGAAATTGGAACCTAGAATCACTTGGCACTCGATAGAGGAAGTGATAAACGGTAGGAATATTGGCTTATAGATTAATAACTTGTGATTAATAAACTGGATTGAAAACATAGGGGATAACTAGGTGAAATCAACCCTCTAGAATTCATATCTTAAGTGTTTGATTAATTGTCTGAACCATTTATTTGCTTATTTTTAGTTTTATTTTTTGTTTAATAAATTCTCATCTCTTTTCGATTTCTAGATAGAGTTAAGCTATTTTAATTATAGTACTTAGTATAAAATTCGATAACAATCCCTGTGGAGACGATAACCTTACTTTCAAAACCTATACTAAAACTTGACACTGTACGCTTGCGGTAAGATTTTCGCGGTCAATTATCGTAGCCACTTGGACTTACAGTAAGAAACAAAGCAAGATTGGTAGCCAAAGGGTATTGCCAAGAATGAAGGAATAGATTTTGATGAAACATTTGCTCATGTTGCAAGATTAGAAGCAATAAGGATATTTCTTGCCTATGTTTCACACAAGAACTTCGCTGTATATCAAATGGATGTTAAAAGTGCATTCTTAAATGGATTGTTGGAAGAAGAAGTCTATGTTGAGCAACCTCCGGGATTTGAACAGAAGACTCTTGGAGATAAGGTGTACAATCTCAAGAAAGCTCTATATGGATTAAAATAAGCACCTAGAGCATGGTATGATACATTATCTCAATTTCTGATAGATAATGGATTCACCAAAGGCAAAGTGGACAGAACACTCTTCAGAATTCAAGATGGAGAGAGTATACTGCTTGTTCAAATATCTGTGGATGATATCATTTTTGGATCCACAAACAAAGAGCTGTGTGATAAGTTCTCAAACCTCATGCAAGGTAAATTTGAAATGAGCATGATGGGAGAGCGACATTCTTTCTAGAACTTCAAGTTAAGCAAATTGAAGGATGGAAGCTTCATAAGTCAAACAAAGTATACCGAGATTTAATGAAGAAATTTGGTATGGAAGAGAAGTCTTCGTGAAAATACCAATGAATACATCGGTCAAGATGGATGCGGATGGTAAGCTTTGTGGATCAAACCGGATCTGAGCACTAATTGGATCATCTGCTCTTATTTAACAAAGAAGCGGGCCGGACATCACCTTTACAAAGAGGTGTATGTGCAAGATCGCAGACTAAAAGAATCCTAAGATATTCGAAGGGATGCCAAGAAGTTGGCCTATGGTACCCAAAGGAAGAAGGATTCAAGCTAATTGGTTACTCGGACTCGACTATCTTTGGATGTAGAGTTGAGAGGAAGAGTACTTGTGTACATGTCAAATGCTTGGAAACAGGTTGGTTTCCTAGTTTAGCAATAAGCAAAACTCAATAGCCACATCCACAACCAAGGCCGAGTACATAGTACATATTGGGCAAACATGTTTTGCCCAAGTCTTATGGATGAGACATCACCGGTGAGAGATTATGAAAATTGAAGAAAAAGAGATTCAAATTATGTGTGATAACACAAGTGCTAATGCAATCACTCAGAATCCTGTGTTGCATTCAAGAACAAAGCACATTGATGTCAGATATCACTTCGTAAGAGATCATGTTGAAAAGAAAGACATCACCTTGGAATACATCTCAACTGATAAATAGTTAGCTGACATATTCACAAAGCCATTATGTGAATCAAGATTTGAAGAGCTTAAGCATGAGCTAGGGTTAATTGAGCTGAGTTGACACTCAGAAGACTCAATGAGAAGAGATGAAACATGATAAGATGAAAACAAAATAGATCTTATACATCAGCCAAGTGAATCAGCCGTATCGGAAAGTCAGTTGTATGGAGTTAGCTGACAGCTGAGTCACCATACGAAAGGAGAGAAGAAGAGTTAAGTCATCTATGTAATGAGCTGAGTCATTTATGAGCTAAGTGACAAAAACGCAGTCATTTTTAATAAGCGGGAATGTTTTTAAGGATGACATCAGCGTAATAATGACAGGTATAGTCAAAAGCTGCACAACAAGCATATGATTGGAACAATGGTGATGGTAACGGTGATAGTGACGCTAATGGTGACGATAAGGGGGATGGTGAGGGGGAGGATGAGGGGGAGAATGGTAAAAGTGATGATGATGAGGAAGGTAGTAGTGACGATGATGAGGGTGATACAGGTGATGCCGATTTGGAACAAGAAAGCAGTGACAGAGGCAACGAAGATGAGGTTAACAGTGATGATGAGATGGAGGGAGGGCAAATTGAGAATGCAATACGGATTGACGTATTTTCTGAGTGTACAAAAATGGAGATGATGGTATCGAATTGGATTTTTGAAAATCCGGCAGGTGATAGGTAAGTTTAATTATGTTTTTGTTTAATTCAATTTTTTTAAGGAAGTTATTTGTTTGAACAATTGTATGAGCATGCAGGTTAAAACTCATTTTCGATAGTGCTGGATTTAACATCACCAGACAAGATATGGAGACGTTGAAGGGTGGACAGTACATCAACGTGTCGGTTGTGGATACGTGGTCGTTTATCCTGAACTGCAAAGAATTGTTGAGGAGTGATAGTTCTCCGCGTATTTTCTTGGCCACGACATATCCTACTGTATGTGTTCACCTGTAATTTTTGTACATTATTTTTTGATGTACGAGTTTTGATTGGTATATATTGCTTTGTAAGTTGTATCCACTCTGAAGTTCTGATTATGGATTATGCTTACGTATGGTTTGCCTAATGTATGATTAAAATTATACTTATGTAAGATAATTATGCTTATGTAAGATAATATGCTTATCAATGGTTTACATTATGCTTATGCTTGATTTTCATTATGCTTATTTTATGGTTGGTTTTTGTTTTAAGTATGATAATTATGCTTGTGTATGGTTAGAAATATGCTAATGTATGATTAGAATTATGCTTATGTAAGATAATTATGCTCATGTAAGATAATAATGCTTATGCATATTTTGCATTATGCTTATGCTTGATTTGATTTATGCTTATTTTATGGTTGCTTGGGACTGCTATGGAACAATGCTTATGTCTGCAATAAATACTACTTTCACAGGGTATAAATATTGCTTATGTTTGTACTCTTTTACTGCAAACATTCACAATATTAATGCCCAGCAAAGCGTCGGATTCGAGTGAATTGCTTAAGAGATTCAGCGAGAGCTTCGACATCAAATTTAGTGATTGCAGTGCGATCAAGATGGAGAAGATCCAGTTGGTATGTGTGATATGGTGAGGCTGATTTCTTTTTTTTATTCGTGACCCTTACCTTTTGTTTTTACCCGTTGTAGTTCTTCTTCCCGATATTCAAGAGTGAGCATTTTTTCGTGGTATTCTTTGACGTTAAAAAGAAGGTATGCCAAGTATTAGACAACTCCTCAATTGGCGGCAACAAAACCCTCAAATATGATGGCCTTCCTGATAAATTGGTCAGTTTTGTGCTCCATGGATGATTGAATATATTTTTTTCATTTTTATTTTTTGGCATATTTCATTTTTTGATAGCGACAAGTTTTTTCGCAATACTTATTTGCGAAGGGTTTTTCGTCAATTGCTCGTGTGATTCAGAATTTGACTGTCTCCTGTTTGTGCATGCCTTGGAGGGACAAGGATAACTAAGTTGATTGCGCTATTTTCGCAATGCGCCATATGGAGACCTATATGGGAGGGGGGATCAAAAACTGGGATAGCGGGCTCCAAAAAATGACGAGGCGCAACTATTGATGATGCGTAGAAAGTATACAACTGAAATTTATTTGGACGCAATGAATGAGCAGAGGAAGGCGGTCTTGGAACGGGCGAAGGAGTTTGCCAAAATGAAATAGAATCAATCCGAAATGTTTTGTTGCTTCATACTTTTTTGATAAAAGTCTTGGTTATTGGAGTGTTTTACAGACACTGTAAATTTGTTTGCGTTTTGAAGTACTTTGTAGTTCATGGTGGTTATATTTTCTTCAAAACAGAATTCAGTTGCTTATGTAAGCAATATTCATTTAGTCCGTAAGTAGAATTCAACTCTATTATAAGCAGTCAACTTTATGGTATCTTATAATATTTCTAGCATTATTTCAAATTTTTTTAAGCAGGGTTCAAGTTCTTTATAAGCAGAAGTCAATTGCCTTGTAAGAAGTATTCAAAAGATTTATCTTTTCAAGTATCTTATACTTTTAGCAGTATTTAAATGTTTTTTAAGCAGAATTCAAATGCTTTGTAAGCAGAAGTCAATATACTTGTAATCACTATTTCAAATATTTTATCATTTCAAGTATCTTATATTTTTAGCAGTATTCAAACGTTTTGTAAGCAGGATTCAAATGCTTTGTAAGCAGAAGTCAATGGACTTGTAAGCATGTATCTTCATGGTATTTTATACTATTAGCAATATCAATTATGTTCATTTTTCTGTTTTGAGCATTACAACAGTAGCAAATAAGCAAAGTGCAAGATAATAATAATTAAGCAGGCAGTATTCAAACGTTTCGCAATAAACATAAACATTAAGCGGTAAAATATGGACAAATAAGCAGTATCAAATGTTTTAATAAGCAGTATCAAACATGCAAATCAAAAATAATGACAAAAAGAGTGAATTCTACTTGTCGCATGTCCTGCTATTGTGCGAACCTATTTCTCCATATTTCCCACAACGTCTCTTCAATTTCTGCCCGGCCTTGATTGCTTTCTCCTTTTTACTCTGAAGTCGGCTCTTGACTCGACTGCACTTCCCTTATTTTTGGCCTGTGTTGGTGGCAACACTACAACGCCTAGTTGGGATTTGTCCCCAATGAATCCTTCAATTAATGATTGCTTGTTCACCGAATTAGAATCAGTTTATTAATCCATCAGCAATTTTTCTTTATGGTCTTTTATGATCTTTGACAAGGCTTCAATCTTGGACTTGTTGTAATTTGATAGAACAATACAATAGTGAATGTCAAACCAAATCTGTTGAAGCGTTGTATCAAAATGCATGTCCGATCTGAATTTGTTCGACGAATCACTGTTCTGACATGGTAGCATGTGCGCTTTTTTCGTCCATCTTTTGTGAATATATTTCGCTGGGATTTTATCGACGTCTTTTAGTAGCGAGAAAATGTGACGACATAGAAGTCCGATATGTTGAAACATCTTGCAACTGCATTCCATCATATCATCATTTATATACGAAACCACGGTAAAGACTCCTATTTCCACGTCCTTGATTTTGTAAGTGCATGTGTCAGCTCCATTGTTGATTTCTATTGTGACGCACTTGTAACAAGATGATTCGATCTCGGCGCTCACAGCGGAAAACACTGTTCTAGTATACACAGTTGATGCATGTTTCCCAATTTCTAACTGGGTTTTGCATTCGGGCAAGCCGGATTCGATCTCGTTGTTTAGTTTGTCTACGGCTTCTATAGCGCTATTGTAGTGTATGAAAAATTCTACTAGACTAACATGTGGGTTGGTGAAACTTCCGAACCAGTTGTTAGCACTTTTTGATCTTGACGTGGTTCTGAGTAATCCGCTCAATTGCACACTTTTAAAATAAACAGGAATCCACGATTTTCTAATTTCAAACATTTGTGCAAACCATGAATGCGAAATCAATTGGTAATCATTCATCAACTGTGCCCATCTCTCCTCAAATTTAGGAGGCTCGATGTAGTAACTCCAAACAATGCGATTCAATCTTTCCATGAATTCCTCGTCCTTAAGCAAAGTATGCCCAACCTTCGCGCCAACCATTTCCATGATGTGCCACATACATAGTCGGTGAATGATGTTTTGGAAAACATTTTTAATAGCATTTTTCATTGCAGGATCTTGATCTGTAACTATGTATGTTGGCTCATGCCCCATTGCCTTTAAGAAATTTTCGAATAGTCACACATATGATTCTTCATATTCCTTCGAAAGTAACCCGGCGAACATAACACATCTTTTATGGTTGTCTACACCATTGAACAGCGCGAACACCATTTTATACCTATGGTTGTTGTGACAAGTTAGTCTCCTTTTTTTCCAAAATAATAAATTTCTTCAAGTTCAGACGCATGCAATTTTCTTATAATACATAAGCAACATTTAATTAATATATAAGCGTTTATGTTCAATTCGTATGCACATCCACACATGAATAAATGCTATAAGAAAATTGTCATTTTCTTCATAAAATTATATATTCTCTTATGCAGTATGAAAGTAACTCGTAAGCAGTTTATGTTGTTTTGATATGCATACTTGTGCATGCATTAAAAAAAGGGAAGCAACACGAATTTTGATGGGATTGCACCGAACCTGTTAGTGTTGTGTGTTGCATCAAAATATATAACATCCCCGAACATTTTGTAGTTTTGCTTGCACATTAGATCAACCCAAAATAATAGTATAAGTTGGTCGTTTTCATCAACGTCATAGTTGAATGTTATATTTGGACAAACTTCAATCTTTTTCAAAAACTTATCAATAATAAGTTGTGCATCAGCTCCACAAACGTAAGCTTTTAGCTTTCAATAATAAGTCGATTGGCAATGCGCCCACATTTGAATACCCTCCAACAATTTCCTTATACAGTCGATAAGTTTTCGCTGGCCTAATTTTTGGTTTTATGCAGCTTAGGATGAATTTTTGGTGAGCCAAATTTAAATTCCTATTGGCCTATAGAAAGTGTTTGTACACTCCGGACGTCAATGAATGCGTGTGCCTGATTTCAAAACTTTTCACTGTGTAAGAACCAGATGCAGTGGCTTGGAACACGCATCACGTCTTGCATCCCACCCTTGTCGATTTTATGTGTCTCACTTGTGAGACTTCGTCATCATTTAGCACCACTTTTTCATGAGATACAGATGAGTTGTTAACCTTTTTGAACCCTTCGCGGCTGCACACTACGTATTGCATGTGTATTATACCACTGCTGAAGCGTTTGGTTGTACTTATTCTCACATCAAATCCACTGGCACGTCCATAATTCTTGTAGAATTGTATTCCGTTGTTGACACTATCAAAAGTCATCCCTTCTTTTGGAGTCATATGTTCATCACATTTCGGTATCCAATTCGGAGATGCATCCGTTGTTATTTCAATCATTGCGAACACTTTCAATTACAAATCGTTTCAACAAAAAGAAATAATTAAGCAAGATTTTGAAAACACATTAGCATAATAGTAAATCATTATAAGCAATTGTATAGTCATATATAAGCAAAGTACTTGGTCAGAACAAATGGGGTCGTAATCAAATAATTTCAATAGATACAAACTACATATGATGAAAAAGTAATGATCAATTAGCCTGATAGTTTATGACACCGAAAAAATGTAAGGAACATGTTTTATTCACGATAGCAAGTATTTAAGCACATATAAAATGCATTTTCGATCATAGCATATATTTTTTTAAAGAAAAAAATGGGGGACGAAGAATTGAATTTCATGCTTCAGCAAGTATGTTCATAATTATAAGCATTTTCGTATTCATCAATAAGCAGAATTATCGATACGAACAAGCAACTTTCTAGGTAAATATGAAAAAAAAAACATGGATCAGGAATTGAATTTTCTGCATTCGAAAGTATGTTGACACTTATAAGCACATTCGTAGGCACGCGAAAGTATAATTATGATCAGGAATAAGCAACTCACTGGGTAAACATACAAAAAAAAAAGATTGGGATGAAGAATTGAATTTTTTCTGGACTACCAAGTATGTTCATATTTATAAGTATATTATTTGGCACACATAAGCAATAGTATAAACATGTATTAGCATATTTTTGGGTAACAATTACAAAAAAAATGAAATGATTGATCGAATGATTGATTTAGGAAAAATTACGAATCAAATTTTAAATGGATTCAGTAAAAAAATGGACAATGTAAACAATTTGAAAGGCAAGAAAAAGTGTTACCTTGTTCTTCATTAGTATTGAAGCATTCTTCATAGGTGTCATCCATTTTGTTTCTTGCTTGAACTCTGCAAATGTCAAGTTTTGTGTAATATGGGGGAAGATTTCAATTGCAGAACGCGATGGAGAAGGTGATATGGCATGGACGATTTTTTCAATAACAGATTTGGTTGATTGTGATTGCAAATTTGATGGTAACTCATCCTAATTTAGTGAGATTTACTAAATTTAGCTAACATAACTATTATTATATGGATTGATTTACCCTCACATTGACTTCATCACATAATTTATCAACATTAATCAGGTTTAATCTCAGCCATTAATATCAATATATTTGTGGCTTGGATATGGTCATATGTACTCATATAGTAGGGGGGTCCTATATAATTACCATCCCCCTATATTTGTATATATTTTCTTTCCATGTTTATTAAAACTTTTTGAAAGACTTGGACGCCTATATAAAGAAAGGAGGACGTGCATAATGAAAAACAAGAAATACACCACAGATACAAGAATATTGAGAGAGTTTAGAGTCATTCAAGCACAAGGAACCTCACTGTACTGAATGCGATCTCGAATGTGACTACATCGTGACTACATCAAAGATAACATTCAGTCCTGTAGTTGTATTTGTTAGCTTTTCATCCATAGCTTTTTGTATTGTGATAAACGAAGTTCATACATGTCTATATGTTGGATGAATTGTATTACATAGTTCAGATTCACTCTAGATAGGAGTTTTTCATTGATTTCTACCAGTTGATTTTAGTATTTTTTGTATACGAAATCAATTTATTTTACTAGTGGAAAGTTTCGCCATATTGGCATATATACAAGCTTGTTTGCTTGTAGATAACTTTTACAACTTGTGTTTTGTTTCTTTTTACTTTATTCCGCTGCATGTGATTGTGAATGTGACTACATCTGGAATCACATCTACACTCTGCGAAATTTTTTGAATATTTTCGTGCTATAATTCTTTCAGAATTTAATGATCATTGGGTTTTATTGACGTACAATTTCATTTTTATTTTTTTTATTTTTACATGAAAAGACATAAAAGGTTAATAGGTTGATGCATGAAAGACGTGATGGTAGTATATATGTTGCAAAATAATATTTAAAAATAAAAAAATTATGTTTTTAAACAAAGAGTAAACAAATATATATTACAACTTTCTATATAAAAAACTTCCACATTTTAAGATAATATTAAATTATAATGATTGCTTTTTTTTAGTACATTGGGGGAAATAGGGAAGAGACACACGCATTCGTACATGATCGAACCCAAGTCATTCGCCCTTACAACACACATCTCAACCATTGGAGTACAAGGTTAATCCCAATTATCATGGACGGAGCTACTATAGGATGAGTGCGGTCGGCGGACGACACTCAATCTCGGAGTTACCCTATTAAAATTAAGTTGGACCGCACTGAAAATTCAATCGAAGTATTTTAAACCTTACTGTCTTGGCTCAAAATATTAAGAATTACCTGGTTCAGTTAAGGTATATTAGTGGATAAATGATTATCTTGTTTATCATGCACATAGATATATGTTCCAAACTTGATAATGAACAGTTTTTTGGAAGTATTTTTCAAATAAATTTTTGTATATAAATATATTCCATAATAATAATATTTGTTTGGTGGTTAATTTAGAATATATTTTGGATAAATCACTTCAAAAAGTTCATTATAGTGAAACCATAATTGGAGATTATGAAACCCACAAAGAATTGTAAGATACATTAACCTTCATATTTGCCTCCTTTTTCTTTTTTTTTTTTAAATATCGGTCCGACGTTCGTCCTGCCGAAATGAGAGAATTTCCGACCGCACTGGCCAGAAATCTTGGCTACGCCCATGCCAATTATTAATGATTGTTTGAGTTTTGCCAACTCAAACCTGAATTATGTACTAGAACTTTAATTCCGATTACGTTATTTACAGGAATCTTAGTAATAAATCCCGAATTTGAAGATTATTCTTCGCCCGTAAAAATTCTTATCCAGGTTATTATTTAGAATAATTGGCCAAAACCTCGATCGATTATCTACAACAAACTTCGTCTTCGTAATAAGTTGATAATTTCAGAATATATCGATACAATCATACAAATACCTAATCATCTGTAAAAGTAAGTACATTTATGTTGAAAAATTCCCATTTCTGAAAAAAATACTTTAGTTTTTACCCAAAAATAAAAAAATAAATTAATATTGTTTAATTTATTGAAATATTAATTAAAAACTGTAAAATGTTGTCACAATTTTATTTTGTGAACGTTGTATACGGAATTTCAACTTTTAATAAATTAAAAAAAAAACTATGAAATAGAAAGAGAACTAGCTAGTATGGATAGAGATACACGTGGCATAATCCCATGAATTCCCCACGTGGTTATGGTTCGGATGTGTACGTAGTTTGGTAGTTTGATAAAGACAAAGATTAGCTGTCATTCTTGCAATCTAAATTCAGTTCATACTGATTAATAATATTAAAAAATGAAAAAGATAAAGAGTAAGTATATACTGTATACATATTTAATCTATAATATATATATATAAAAGAAAAAGAAGACAGCCCCTTTTATTCCCAGTCGTGCAAAGCCGGCCAAAAACTCCCAACAATTTACAAACAGAACAATATCTGATTTTTTTGGGTTTTTATTCTCTTTCACTCTTTGGACATACATTAGTAGCTTTTATTCCCACCATATAGCACTTCCCTTTGGGGCTTTCCTTTTTTTTCTCAATGGACGTCGTGCAATGGGCGGTGCAACCCTCCTAAACCACTTGCATAGAAGTTTCCTAGCTAATCAATTAATCAAAAGTTAGGGTAAATCGATATTTTTGTCCTGTATGTATAGGGAGTTGGCGATAGTCCCGTAAAAATGACGATTTACAAAAAAAATCATGTAGTTTTTATAAGACCCTCGATTACAGTAATTTGGTCGCCAGAAATTAAAAGATTTGCAAGGAAAATTCATGTATATGTCCATATTTCTGGCCAAACATGGTGATGTGGAAACCAATTTCGCTTTTGTGAATATCCGTTCATAGTGATTTTTTTATCTCATGAGTTTTTGTCCCAGTCTACGTGCTAACTCGCCCGGAGAATGCCCCATAAATGAAATTGAAATTGGTTTCCCTATTAATGGGTTTAGCTAGAAATAGGGCGTATTTCCCACAATTTTTTTTTATTTCCGATGACCAAATGATATGGGAATTTTTTACAAATCATAATTTTTAAAGAACTATTTTTGCTAACCCCTATGTTACAGACTGAAATTGCAACTTAGCCGTCAATAGCTATGCATTAATGTTTAAAAAAAAAAGACTATCTATTAATAATATATGTCAAAATTTGTGTTAGTGAAATTTACGTGCCAATTTGCATCTACAATTTGTAAGCGTACATTCCAAATATCCGCTAACACGAGTGTAATTATGATTGGCCCTCAAGCCAAGACTCTAACTCTACCAAAAAAAAACTCTTTCCTCTTTTTGGAGGACTTTACTCCAGACATTATCAAGCACCGGGTAGCTCTTTCACGTAGCGCGGCTGGCTCTTATTCCGGACTCTTCTCAGCATTAGGTAGCCCTCCCTTTGGAGGACTTCACTCCGGACCTTATCAAACACTAGGTAGTCCTTTCATGCAACGCAAATGGCTCTTATTCCGGACTCTTCTCAGCATCGATATCAGGTAGCCCTTCCCCCTGGACAGCTTCACTCCGGACCTTATAAGCACCAATTAGCCCTTTTCCATAGCGGATCGTATTTAAATGAAAGCAACAATGATAGTCCCTCAAGCCAAGACTCTAACTCCACCACAAAAACTGTTAGCTCATGAGTGATGGTTTAACCCCAACTTTAAATACCAATCTGCAATTTCTTGTAGATCCGACGTGGGATGGTATCAAATTATTTTCACCTCAGTTTCAAAATCACTAATCAAACAATTCATTCAGCTATAAAATACTACTTTTTCAGTTGGAACGATTAAAATCATTTAAAATTTGCCAAACTTGTCAAACATGATTTTTTATACAAAATATATATTTTTTATTATATGTATATATATATTTGAGAATACTTGTCGCTTCAAACTTAGTATTATTTTATCAAAGTGTTGGATTAAATACCAATGCATTGTTGTATTTTATCATCTAAGAATTGCAAGTTGTCATTGTTTTTCCTGTGTTTACGACCATTGATCTTTAGCCAGGTGTCACAATGTGATTACACTCTAGTACTAGGTTGTTAGCATATTCCCTGACATAGTATTTATATATAGATGCAGTCTTCATTGTAATCAGTACCAAGAAATCATATATCAAATGAATACAAAATGTTGCTTTATGCATTCTATTGTTCACTACATTTCCATCATGGTATCAGAGCAGGCTAGGTCCTGACTCTGGTACTCTTCTACCTCCTCCTATTTCCTTCTTCTAACCATGGCGGATGAGAGCTCATCAACCACTCTTGGTTCTAGTGATGCTCTCTCATCTCAAATCACAGTCACTCAGGTCCAGCATCAGCTCATTTATGTGAAGCTGAGTGACTCAAATTACTTGGTTTGGAAACAACAAGTCCTAGCTGCAGTCATAGGACATGGTCTTGAATCATATCTCGATGTCTCCATGGAAATTCCTTCTAAACTCATTAGAGATCCAGTAACAAAGAAATCAAACTTTAATCCTGCTTATCAAGCTTATAAAAGACAAGACCAACTTCTTATTTCCTGGCTTCTGTCTTCATTATCATAAAGCGTGCTGGTTCTCATGGTAGGTCTCACTACTTGTCAAGAGACGTGGGCTACCCTTGAAGCTAACTTTGTTGCTCAGTCTAGTGTTAAGACTATGCAGTATAAGGTTCAACTTCAAACAATGAAAAAAGGAAACCTCTCAATGAGAGAATATCTAAACAAGATCAAAATATGTTGTGATAACTTAGCTGCCTCCGGTTACAAAATTGAGGATATTGATCAAGTGCTTCATGCTCTCACGGGACTTGGTAATGAGTATGATCATGTGGTTGTTACCATTACCTCAAATCCTAAAAAATGGTCCTTTAAGGATGCAAGTGATCTGTTGCTTAGCTTTGAAGCCCGAGTTGATAGTGCAAACCTCATTATAGAAGAAAGGAATGTTCCCGTGGTGAATGTTGCTACTCATGCTCAGTCTAGAAGGAACAATACCTCTGGGAATTTTAATGCTAATAGAGGCAGGGGGTCTTTTAACAACAGAGGTGGTAGAAGAGGCTCCTCTCGAGGAAGAGGAGGCAGGATGTTTAGTGGTAGACTCACTTGTCCAATTTGTGGATATTCTAATCACACAGCTGATAAATGTTACTATAGAATAGATCTTAACTTTGTGCCTCAGTCACAGAACTTTAAATCTCAACAAAATGACATAAACTTGAGGCAATTTCAGTACAATCAGAGTAACAATCATATGTTAGCCTTGGTTGCTACTCAAGACACTACCTCTGATTGCAGTTGGATACATGATTCTGGAGCTTCTAACCATAATACTTATGACTTTGGAAACTTGAACTCTGCATCCGAGTATCAAGGAAATAATCAGCTTCATTTGGGGAATGGTGTAGGTTTGTCTATTCTTCATTTTGGTAATTCGACTGTTAAAATTTATAAATCTCATATTTTTCATCTCAAAAATCTTCTTCATGTGCCTAATATAACTAGAAATCTCCTCAGTGTCTCTCAGTTTGCTCAAGACAATAAAGTCTTTTTTGAGTTTCATCCTTTTGTCTGTTTTGTTAAGGACCTAGTCACGGGGGCTACTCTTCTAGGGACTCTTAAAAATGGTCTCTACAAGTTTGAGCTAAGTCAAGTCAAGGCCAATTCACCACAGTCTGGGGTTTCCTCTAAAGCTATTTCTTCAATCACAAGACATCCATCACCTCAGCAACCTGTTGTTTTTTCTATTTCCAAGAAAAATATAGGACTAGATACATGGCATTGTAGGCTTGGCCATGCTGCAAATGACATTGTATTAAGAGTTCTAAAGGAATGTAATAATATTCCATGAATAAAATTCCTTCTACCTTTTGTTCTGCTTGTCTTCAGTCTAAATCAATAAGCAACCCTTTACTGAATTTCAAACTGAGTATTTTGAACCCTTTGATCTTGTTCATACAGATCTTTGGGGGCCCTCTCCAAAAAGGACTACAATGGTAGTCACTACTATGTTACATTCATTGATCATAACACCAAATATACTTGGATATACTTTCTCAAAGCTAAATCAAAAGCTATTCAAGCCTTCTTACATTTCAAAACTCTTGTGGAAGAAACTCAGTTCAATAAGAAAATAAAAACCATTCAAAGTGATTTGGGGGAGGGGAGAGAGAATACACAAATATTTCAGCCTTTCTTCACAAAAATGGGATAATCATAGAGTTTTTTGCTCATACACTCCTCAACATAATGGAGTTGCTGAGAGGAAAAACAGACATGCGGTGGAAGTTGGACTAGCCTTGCTTGCTCATTCTGGTATTTCTCAGAATTTTTTGTTAGAAGCATTTCAATCTGTTGTTTATATTATTAATAGAACTCCCAGCAAGCAACTTGGTTTTCAGTCACCTTTTGAAGTCTTGTTTCATCAAAAACCTCTTCTCTCAAAGTCTTTAGTTGTTTATGCTTCCCCCACATTAGACCTTATAATGGCAATAAACTAAAGTTTAGAGCTGTGCCTTCTACTTTTCTTGGTTACTTTGAAGGGTATAAAGGTTATAAAGTTCTACTTCCTTCTGGGAAAATCATAATGAATATACATGTTGTTTTTTGTTGAAACTACAATTCCATTTAAGTCTGTTGATACATCAGAGGTTCAACAAAATCAATTCTATTCCTCCTAGTGTTCATGTCAGTCCCTCTCCCCTCACTTCTAGTCCATCTTTCCCCAAGAATACAGATGATAATTTTTGTCAGCAAACTTCTCCAATCTCTAGTTCTGTTTCTCATATTTCTCAGCCTCATACTGCTTCTCAAGACACCTATGTCACTATTCTTTTAGCAGTTGAGATACCAACATTAGGGGAACTTTGTCAAACTGACACCATGCCTCAAATTGAATCTGTTGTTCCTAATATTCATCCCATGCAGACAAGAGGGAAAACTGGTCATTTGAAACCTCGTGTGTTTTAGCACCTTGATGCAGGATACCACAGAACCTTGCTCTCTACAAGAAGCTCTACACAGCAAAGACTGGAAAATTGGTCATTTGAAACCTCGTGTGTTTTAGCACCTTGATGCAGGATATCACAGAACCTTGCTCTCTACAAGAAGGTCTACACAGCAAAGACTGGAAAACTGCTATGGAGGCAGAGTATAATGCCTTGATAAAGAATAAAACTTGGACCTTGGTTCATCTACCTGCTGATAAGAGACTTGTTGGATGTAAGTGGGTTTATAAGCTTAAGAAACATGGTGATGGCAGCTTTGCTAGATGCAAAGTAAGGTTTGTGGCCAAAGGATATACTCAAACACCTGGTTTTGATTATCTTGTAACATTCAGCCCTGTTGTGAAACAGGTGACAATCAGAGTTGTGTTCTCTTTGGCTCTTACTCTTGGTTGGAAAATCAAACAACTTGATGTCAATAATGCATTTCTTAATGGGGATTTGGAACATGATATCTACATGGAACAACCTCATGGCTTTGAACAAGGCAATCAGACTATTGTGTGTAAACTCTCTAAAGCCATTTATGGGCTTAAACAAGCACCAAAGGCATGGTATTCTAAACTTAAGCAAGTGCTGCAACAGTTAGGTTTTCAGTTTTCTAAAGCTGACAACTCTCTCTTTTTTAGAAGAACTAATAATTCCTACATTATTATTCTAGTGTATGTTGATGATATTCTTATCACTGGTAATAATGACAAGGAAATTTCTAATCTTATTCATTTGCAGGATGTCTCATTTTCTCTCAAAGATCTAGGTCTGGTGCATCATTTCTTGGGGATTGAAGTTACTCATTCTAAAAATGGAATGCATCTCTGTCAGCAACAATATGCCAATGATCTTCTCAAGAAAGTTCATATGTCCTCTGCCAAAGGGTCTATTACTCCTATGATTTCATCTCCAAATTTGTCAAAAGCTGTTGGAGATTCTGTGGCTGATGGTACACTTTATAGAAGTGTAATTGGTGGCATTCAATACATTACTATTACTAGATCAGACATTGTCTACAGTGTCAATAAACTCAGACAGTTTATGCAAAATCCCCTTGATTCTCATTGGAAAGTTGTCAAGCATGTACTTCGATATCTTGCTGCCACTTCTAACTTTGGACTCAACTTTACCAAGTCTTCTACTCTCCAGATCACAGGCTACTCTGATTTAGATGACAGAAAATCCATCACAGACTTTTGTGTGTATCTTGGTGATAACCTTGTGTCTTGATGCTCAAAGAAGCAGGCTATAGTCCCAGGTCCAGTGCTGAGGCTGAATATAGTAGCTTAGCTCATTGTGCTACTGAAGTCATTTGGATTTGTAACCTTCTCACTGAACTCCATGTTCTAATTGTCAGGACACCTGTTATTTGGACTGACAATATAGGAGCTGAAGCACTTGCCTCTAATCCTGTTTTTCATTCCCGCCGAATCAAACATGTTGAGTTGGATGTTCACTTTATTAGAGAAAAAGTTAATGATGGAATCCTGACTGTTCAACATGTTCCTTCCATTGATCAAACCTCTGATGCCTTAACTAAGCCGCTTAGCAAAAAATCATTCACCATATTCAGGAGCAGACTTAATGTTGTTCTCACACCTTCACCTAGTTCTGATTGAGGGGGGTGTGTTGGATTATATACCATTGCATTGCTGTATTTTATCATCTAAGAATTGCAAGCTATCATTGTCCTTCCTCTGTTTACAGTCGTTGATCTTTAGCTAGGTGTCACAATGTGATTACACTCTAGTACTAGGTTGTTAGCATATTCCCTGACATATTATCTATATATTGATGCAGTCTTCATTGTAATCAGTACCAAAAAATCACATATCAAATGAATACAAAAATGTTGCTTTCTTCATTCTATTGTTTACTGCATTTCCATCACAAAGTAATTATCTGAACTTTGGACTATGTTAGTTATTTTAGTTTGTTTGTTTTTTTAACTTTTAAAATGAATTATATCGCAAGTACGCTATTACATTAGCATTTTACACCACATTATACTTAAAAAAATATAATTATTTTTTATTATATTGGAGCGGTGGTAGAAGCGGTCCAACGAATTGAATGCTGACAATTAGGAAAGACCAATTTGATCATGAATTTGCTTATAATGCACTGATTATTATACCAACATGAGGATTAAAAAAGAAAAAGAAAAACATGAGAATTCAAAGAAATATGAGGATTCAAAAAAAAAAAAAAAGAAACATGGGGATTCAAAGAACTATGCAGTATATGTAACACTTATTATTATTCCAACATGAGGATTGAAAGAAATACTTCTGACGACCTTGTACAACTAATCAAGTATTAATAAAATTAAAAGGGATAATTACAAAAACAAAACATGAGATTTGGACTAATTCTAAGAAAAGAAAGAGATATTTCAATATTACAAAAGACCAAATCAGGTTTAATTCTATCTTAAGTTTAAGAAGGTAAGTGTAAAATTCCAATAAATATCGGCGCGGGGGGTACTATTTTTTATTTTTTATTTTTTACTTATCAAGGAGTATTTTATAATTCTCAAGAACCATTGAATTTTTTATTTTTTATTTCTGTAACTAGCCCAAACCTTAGCGGGTTTTGTAATTATCCATAATTAAAAAAAATGCAATATCATTCTCCACATACTTATAATTCAGTCATAGCAGATTTTCAAATCTAATTTGTAAGCTCGTGCAACTCTCTTTTTCTTATTTTTTTTGTTGAATATATAGATCTTGTGCGTCTTTTTTAACAAATTATGTATATATTTTTGATATTTTATTTATAAAAGTATATCTTTAACAATGCTTAATTAAATTGTGTTTTTATAAAAATATATCTGATTTTAATATTTTAAAATTATAAAATGGGTCAAGCATGTGGATATGGGTCCCTGGAAATTTTTAGAGGGTAATATTTTAAATATGGGGAAAATGCAAAACTAGTCCCATAATCCTAATGTTGTAGTATTTTTGGTCCTGTAAGTATTTGATGTAGCAATTTTTGCTTTAATATTTTATTTATGCTCCAATTACCCTTGAATGGCATAAATATCTAATATGATTATAAATGAATGTGAGACCTTTGCAGAAGAATGCTTTATCTAAATTTATTGGCTAAAAACTTGACATGACATGACTTGTAAGTTTCTGAATAGAGATTGGAGGTGTAACGATATCACAAACAAGTATATATATATATATATATATGACATAAAATAAAAAATTTCCATTCATAATGGATTCTGGACAAAGAGAGTGGCATAAAAACCTACATTTTATTTATTTATGAATGTAATTTATTTGTTCCTCATCCTGAAAATTTCTTAATAAAAGAGAATATTTATTGTGAGATAAAGAATATTTGTATGCGGAAACATGATACACTGATATAATCATAATGCACTATTTTCATTTTCTTAAAAGTCTAAGGCGAAAATTGGTTATTTTTCGTTTTCTTTTGAAATGTCAAACGTGTCTAATTTCAATTTAATTGAGTTGACATTTGAAAGTTTAAACATATTCTATTAGTACAATTTCATATCTAATCTATATTTCACTTAGTGAAAACATGCAATAATATAAATAACGCAAGCCAAATATTTGCTCATGCAATGTAAAGTTTCATTTCAAAATAAAAATAAATAGTACAAAATAGTCATTTACTTCTAATTTCTAATCTTTATCATTCTCTTATAACACTCACCATTTTAAAATTACCAAGAAAATATGACTTATGCCTATGAGGTTTATTGTCAATGATGAAGACTCTTCATGAAATATTGACTTGTGTATCTACAATATGAATAAATAAAATTACAAGAAAAGATGTGAGCATTCTTTTTTTGTTTCTTTTGACCATTGCGAGAAGCTGCAAAGAAAAACTAGTATTTATAAGGACAAAATTGAAAAAAAAAATCTATATCTACAATGTTCTATAATGTCTGTTGACATATTAAGATTCATAATACTAAGATGATCTTTAACACATTAGTTTGACATCGACTTTGATTTTTGGTAAAACTCAAGAACAAGGTCAAAATAATTATCACAATCAATGAGTCTATTGTTCCAATTTTGAATATTTACCTGTATGAAGAATCGTTACTTCATATCTAGACTTAACCATCATATTAACCGAAATAATACTTGTAATAATACTTGTAATACTTGTAATATCAGATATGTTTATTCTTAAATTAAAACTCTGTCTAATTCTCTCTGGGAGTCAGCTATGAACTTGGAATAACTCAGTATACTTAGCACTTGTTAATGGTAACAATATTCCTATAAAAGGAATATCATGCTTGACAAATAGTCAAGTCTGCTTTTAATATCCATCATAAATTTGGTGCCCACGTGTGCCCTCGTGATGTGGGAGAATGGCGAAGTAATCCTCATATAACTCTTGGTATGACTCCATGAACGGTAGAAGGTAATCGATATCGTATGGTAACTGGCCACTGCCTACCAACCCACGCATGACTGCAGCAATCATCTTGAAATCAAATCACGACTTCTACGTGAGATAAAATGGACAGATGATGTACAATAAAGTTTTGAACATTACCACAGTAGAATTCAACTCAAAATTAAAGAGCAATAAAGATCAAAAAAAAAAAGAAAAGAGTAAAAATTATTTTTTATATTCAAAGATCTTGCCCACAAGACGATCAAGAATTTGTGGGTGGCCTGGACCATGAAATTCAATGAATAGTTTCTTAAACAGCTTTTAAGGTCAGGAAAATCCTTATATCTAATAGCTTTACAATAGACAACCCCCATAAACATCACTTTTCTATCTTTTGCGACCAGATTTTTGAGTTGAAACCGAATAATGATAAGTTCTTATCATGTATGCCAACAATATACTCTATCACCCCTCTTATCAAACCTTTGTATTTTGGAGACACATAGCAATTGCGTAATCCACATTTGGAATAATACTTTTTAGTTTCTTTTCATCATTCTTTTTCGATAATTATTTTGAAATTACAAGTTACAACCATGTCTAGTATCAATTTATTTTGAGTTGACATTTGAAGGTTGAAACTTATCCTATTAATACAATTTCATATCATAAATCCATTTTTTGCTTAATAAAAATAAACAATAATATAAATAAGGCAAGCCAAATGTTTGTTCATGAAAAATTTCATTTAAAACTAAATATTATATGTACAGAATAGTCATTTACTTCTAATGTTTGGCCATCCCCATATAGTAATCACCATTACAAAAAAACCAAGAAAAGAGGGCTTATGCCAATTAGATTTACTGTCGATGATGGAAATTCTTTGAAATATTAAATGGTGCATCTACAATGTAAATATATAAAATCCCAAGAAAATATGTGAGCATTCTTTATTTTATTTTTTTACCATTGCCAGAGGCTACAAAGAAAAACTAATATTTATAAGCACATAAATGAAAAAGGAGATATCTTACTAACGCGAGCATGCCTCGTTAACTAAAGAAAAGTATCATTCAAGTATCATTCATGTTCATTTCCTGCAACGTAGTTAAACAAGACACAAAAAAATAGTAATTGGGTTTTTGAAACGCAACAGAAAAATGTTTTCATAACATCGCATTGTCATGCAATATCTTTTTATTTCTCATATTTTATTTTATCGATGACCTCAACTCCAAAACCTTTTCCTGGCAACTCAGTCCCCAGTCCTTCAACCATCTTTTTCCATTTACAAGAACCTCCAATATGTCCAAACGTGTTTAACACATAATATTTTTGGAGATTTCTATAGAATCACATTTGCAATAATAAGAAATCACAAAAATAGTTATATTTCATATCTTCTTCTTGCTTGTACAACTATTATATTTTGGTCCCGTAAGATTTAAGTTTGTGTAATTTTGTCTCGAATGAGTTTTTTAGTATTTCATTTATTCTCAAAAATACCATTGAATATCGAAAGTAATATGTCTATGACCAAGCAAAGGAACATGAGACCTTTACAGAAGCATGCTCTATCTACGTTTATTGGTTGGAAACCAAATATTATATGTAAATCTCTGAATAGAGATTGGAGGAGTAACAATGCACGAAACAAATATAGATGACAAAAAATGATATAAAAGCTTAGGTTATAATTATTTGTGTATAATTATTTATTGTTCAAAATTCTTAATGAAAGGAGAATTTGAACTGTGAGTTTTGAATATTTGTATGCGAAAGCATGATGAACCTGATATAAATATAATAAATTATTTTTATTTTTTTAAAGGGCTAAGGCATAAATTGTTTTTTTTTATCAAAAGGCAAGGACAAAAGTTGTCACATCCAAAAGTTATAGGACTGAAATTACCAACCTTTAAGAGTTAAAGGACTAGAATTTCTCTTTTGACTAAAAGACATAATCATCAAGAATCGAAATTGCCAAATCATGATGTTACATGACTAATATTGCTACCTTTCTATAGTTATAGGACCAACGGTGCAATATACCAATTTAATTCCAATCAAACCTAACTCATATCCGACATCTCATCATCCTCAACCTAATAATTTCTAATTTCCAATTTCTTATATACAATTAAATTTCTAATAGAAATGCAAAGAAACAACTAAGATTCTTTCTATTTTTCACATAAAACAGCATCCCAAACTCATAAATTCAATTTTCAACCTTATACATTACCCTACATTACTTATCAATCAATATTCTCATCTTTTAGTCCAATATGTGGGACCCAACTTTATCAACTTTGTCGACTTAAATTATTACTATTTTTAAATTATATTTATCGAATGGGGCCAATCATATATAATCTTGCAAATATAGTATTCTATATTCAAATTAAAATATTGAAGTGAATCTCATTACTATCAACTTTTCAAATTATTATGTACATAAAATATTAGTTTAAAACTATTCAACAAAACATAATCTCCTTTTCAAACCTCATAAAATTCATTCTCATTTATTCAACCAAATATAATCAAAATTTCACATGAAAACCAAAAAATTCTCAAAATTCAGTTTCCACATTAGAAACTAGAATGGACCATGGAAATATAACCATACAAGACTATAGTGTAATATTTAGGCTTAATTTCAAAAATTGGTGCTGTAAAATAAAAATAAAAAACTTTGGGGTCCTACAATTTAAGATTTTTATTTTTTCAATTTGCAGTTTAGGATATTAATTTTAAAAAGTTTGGCACATTAAGGATAATTTTGGCTGAAAAAATTCAAAAATTGGTTGGATGGCAACGTGATTGCACCTAACTATTAAAAACGGTTGGATTATGATCATTAGGGAATCATTTTGTGACATCATTGATTACATCATTATGTACTATGTTAATCTTATATTGACAAGTATCATCATCTTGAATAGGGAGGTACAAGTTTGTTATTTGGTATATTCTTGATTAGCCAATCATTAAGTAGGCCCTCATCTATATATTGTACTGTGCATAAGATTGGTATATTGAAATATAGATATTCTGATTTCACCTTCTTGTTTATTCCAAATATGGCTATTCTCTGCAAATCATTTTCTTCTTTTGTCACATTCATTTCTGAATTCTATCACTAACCGTCCAAAATTGAGGATTTTCAATTTTTCAGTGAAATTGCTGATATGGATTATGATTTGAACAGAAATAACATGCATTTTTCAGCAATTCCTGAGCTCTCACGAGCTCCCATGCTCCATAGACCTCTCGCATTCTGGGAACCTCCCATACTTCGCTAATTCCAGAATTTTCACCTTCTGGAGACTTTATGCTCTTTAGGGAACCTCCCCTCTAAATGATACATTCTCCTTCTCAAGAGATCAAATCCTTCATTGATCACATATTTGTAAGACACTTAGCTCCCGCACTGCTCCATCCGCTTCCGTAACCCAGGAGCTTGGGGGCTTATATTGTGGGTAAAAATGTCTTTTTCCTAATTACTCCTATTTTTTATTATTTTACACATTTATCAATTATTACCGAATATCTCTTATTATTTTTGGGCCACATACATAAGTATCTGACCTACGCGGTCCATACTAGCCTACGTAGTCCATATTGGCCCAAGCGGTCCATTTTCTCCTACAAGACCCATGCGGCTCATCATCTTAGATATAAAAAGGTCACTCTATCCCATTTGTAAAAAAGTTCAATTAATTACTGCGAATTACATTCTCGCGCTCTAGATTTTTCTCCTACAATCGATGACTTGAACGTCAGAGGGGCCTCCCTAGGACCCCTTAACCTTGTTCTCTGTGTTGCATACTAGTTCCCACCCGAAGATTCTACTAGCTCTGGAGAAGAAGTTGGACAATTATTTACTTGGAATTTTAGCTGCACCATAGTAAAATTGGAAATTCCCAATTTGAGGTATTAAGTTGACAGTCACGTCAGCAATCCACCCAACTTTTCAATTTTTTGGCCAAAATTATCCTAAATGTGCAGAATTTTTTGTATTGAAGTCCTAAATTTCAAATTGAACAAATAAAAGTCCTAAAATTCCACCATCCCAAAGTTATAGAACCAATGTTGCAATTAATCCGTAACACTTACATATAAAAGTGAGAAAACAAATCTTGATATATTGTACTTAAGATCGTACATTTATGGGAAAGAGTCTCCCCATCCGACACGTAGGCTCAAGCGGGAAGTACGGCGGAATCAAATGTGACAAGATTGGAAACGAATGACTAAGTTCAGGTAATCTGAATGGGTTCGATGTAAACCCATGTTTTTAGTCATCATTTTAATCTTAAAACCAAAAGATATCACAGCTGGGATCTGTTATTATTTTCTTATTTTGTGTTTTCATTCATCATATTAATCTTAAAACCAAGATATCACAGCTTGGAATTGCTTCATATCATATATACTGTGCTTCCTTACAAAATTTGTGATTCCATTTACTTCAATATATTAATAATACTTGATTGGTGTGTTACTCTATGTCGGCCAATATTTTTTAACCATTTAGAATTCGATTTTTTTTTTAATTGGTCTGTTATTTATGATTGGATCTTTGTAAAATATGATCAATTATGTTTGCTGATATTGTCATCATTAAGTGGGATTTACTGTCGACAAATCGAAATCTAGGCTGTCGATCTATTTTTATCAAGGGATGAAGATTTAAAATAAATATTTTGATTTTTTGATCATTTCAACTAATTAGCAAAGGGTAAGTCTCCTGTCAGACCTTCTAATGGATCTAATCCGTTAGACGGATCCAAATATTCGACCTGCGGCCAATCCGTCCATTGACCTGCACACTATATCACACCGCTGGCCGCTGTTAATACTTTTTAGAGGGCTACTAATATTTTTTTGGAGTAGTGCTTAGGGCTGCAAATGAACCAAGCCGCTCGCGAGCTATTCGGATCTTGGTTCAAAAAATATTCGTTCGAGATCGTTCGTCGAGCTTAAATAGCCGAACTCGAGCCTAAAATTCGAGCTCGAACTTTTAAATGAGCCGAACTCGAGCTTATAGATATTCGGCTCGAAAGTTCGCGAACATGTTCGTTTACAGGCTCGCGAGCTTATATTCGAATTCGGCTCGCGAACATGTTCGTTTACAGGCTCGCGAACCTGAACTCGAACTCGAACTCGATCTTTAACGAACTCAAGTTTACTTTTACGAGCTCAAATTCGAGCTTATAACGAGCCGAGCTCGAGCTAAGCTCGTTAGAACTTAAACGAGCCTTTTGCGAACCGAGCTCGAGCTAAGCTCGTTGAAACTTAAATGAGCCTTTTACGAGCCGAACTCGAGCTAAGCTCATTGAATATATTCAACGAGCTCTTTACGAGCTGAGTTCGAACTGTTCGTGAACTTAATAATTTTCAAACGAGCTGAGCTCGAACTCAATTATGAAAGCTCGAATTGAACTCGAGTCGATTCAAAAACTAAACAAACCGAACTCGAGCCTGTTCCTGTTCGGCTCGGTTCGGCTCATTTGCAGCCCTAATAGTACTAATATTTTTCAGAAAAATACTAAAATACCTTTAATCGAAGAACCTAATACTTTTTAATAAGATTATTAATACATTTTTAGGGGGAATACTAATACTTTTGCGAGAAAAAATCAACACTTTTCATGAAATTTACTTAAAAAACTGCTCAAGAGGTTACTAATACTTTTCCAGGGGAATACTAATACTTTTCCGAGGGATTGCTAATACTTTTCACGGGAAAAACTAATAATTTTGAAGGTTGTCTAATCTTACGTCATTTACTAATACTTTTCAAAGGGACAATTTATATATTTTAAGTGGATTACTAATACCTTGTGGCAAAAAATCAATACTTTGCATGAGGGTTACTAAAAATATTGTTGAAGAGGATTACTAACACTTTTCAGATGTAGTACTAATACTTTTCAGATATACTACTAATATTTTGTAGTGGAAAAACTAATACTATTAATAGCCTCCAATATTACAAAAATACCACTGGTTCAGTGATCCTGACACCGCCCCAGAATATTACGATAATGTCACGCATGAAATTATAATAAAACCCGGGTCGGGTTGAGTCCGTCTAACAAAAATGACATGTTAGATGGTCTAACCCAAGTTTTTGTCATTAGCAAATGTGTATTATAGTGTATCGTATACCCAGGGACGAAGCCACTCTTGGCCAAAGGGGGGCACTGGGCCCCCCTGAAATTTTGAAAAAAATTAGGGGTAATTTGATAATTTTACTTTTTAAGCTTAAGAAAATGCAAAAATAGGTAAAAATGGAAACAGAAAAAACTTTTCAAGTCCTTCATTTTTGTTGTTCCCTTCTCATTTGTGAATTAAAAAATATTTGAGTCTTGATCATTTTTTCTTCTTTCTCAAAATTTTGTATATTTTCTTTTGCTCCACCATAATATTGAATATGAATTTTGGCATTATTCTCTTGTACCTCTATTCACCTGTTTTGGGATTAGTTAAGGTTCACTATCAAATTCCCACTAAAGATACAACATCCATGATGGGTTATAGAATGGTTGTTTGGTAACATTTACTAAAAAATATGTATAGTATGAATGAAGATATTATGCATCAATTTCAAAATATGAGAAAAGAAGATGAATGTTATTATATTTTGATGTAATTGTATTATGTTATTCATTTTTGAATATTAAGATGTAATTGAGGTAATACATTGACATTATCAAAATTAGTACTTATTAATTTATAGTATTATTTTTAGAGTTAATTTATTGCATTTTATTTTTTATATTAATGTTAATTGCGCCCCCTACATAAAATTTCTGGCTTCGTCACTGCGTATACCCATGTACAAATAATTGAAAAATACTTCCATTTTCAATTTAAATTCTGAACCGACAAGTGACATTCCGTATGTTTTTTGAGTGAAATATTTGGTCTGCATATTAATCTACTCGTCGAATACTTGATGAATTATATTCCATTATAATAATTAGCACCTAATATCGCAACTTTGAAACTAATGAGGAGTAAATTCATATTTTTTCTTTTTTAAATATCTAATTATCTATTTTAACCTATTATTATTATCAGCCCATAATTATTAATCGAACCAACTCAACTGAAAAAACCCTAAAGGCCCAACTCATTACATCAGGCCCATGTGGTCCATAATCCCAAGTATAAATAAGGAAAATTGACATAAATGTCGTACTTTTTGGAGACAGTGTCAGCCTTTTACATTTCTCTATACTATTTTACCCAATTTTACGCTCCCGCCCGTTTTTTTTTAAATTTACGCTCCCGCCAAAACTTCCAGACTTTTTTACGCTTTGTTTCAAGATTTATTTCTAACATGTTTTTTCTTTTGATAAAATTTCAGTGAAAAAATATATTTGCCCTCATTAAATAATCCATTTGATACTCGAAGTCTTATAAAAAACCAAGAAATATACATATAAAACAACACATATTAAAACCAAACCAATTAAAAATATTATAGAAACAATATGAATAAAAAATCACCATTCATTTTTTGATCAAATGCATGAAAATATAAAAAAACATGAAACAACCATGAAACAATATAGAAACAAACCCGAAACAATATAGAAAACACCATATGAGCAAGAAGTTTTAAAAATAGGTAAAATTGTATTTAAACATCGAAAACTACATGGAAACAACAAAGAAACATCGGAACAATATTTAAAACGGTATGGAAACAAACCAGAAACAACGTAAAAAAAAATATTAAAAACACTACAAGAATAAAAAGAGCTTAAAAATATGTAAAAATTGAATACTACATGGGAACAACAACAAAAAATTATTAGAACAACATTAAAAATATTATAGAACAACCGAAACAATAGAAATAATGTACAAAATAACATATTAATAAAAAATAGCATAAAAATAGGTAAAAGTTATTTTGAAACATCGAAACAACATAGAAATAATAAAGAAACAAATTTAAACAACATCGAAAACATATATAACATATAAAGCAATACAAGAACAAAAAAACGAAAAAAATCAAAAAAATCAAAAAATATGCAGAAGCATAAAAAAAGAAAAAAAAGTAGGTACAAAAGGAAAAAATAGGTACAAAAGTGATAACAACGTATTTTGTTGTATGTTTACCAAAAAGAGGATATTTTATGTAATTTCCTCTATAAATAACTCTCTTTTTGTCTTTTTTTCATTAACTGCCTCTAATTTACATTACTCTCTGGATTTTCTCTCTACACTTTGCTAACTTAGGAATCAGCGGGATAATCCCCGGGCCTTTCTAACTCATTTGCATATTGCAAGCTAGTTCTTACACCATGGACTGGAGACAAAAACCATTAACTCGTACACCTTTGCTTTGAGTGAGCTGTCTATCTCGGAGCAGCATCAGAAACCATGCTTACATTTGACCAAAAAACTACCTAAGTTACATTGTCAGCTCATGAATTATTTGTTGGAAATTTGGTTTTGATAAAGTGAGTGAACAATCCAACTTTGGCCAAAGTTATTGTGGTTAAATATTTAATTCTGAAAGAATTAAATTGTATATTATTAATTAATTATTCGAGTTAATGATTGTAGTATTTTTATTTCTCAAAATCGAATTTTGTAAGGAAAAATTAATCCACGAAGTTGACCACGCGAATGGACAATTTGTAAAGGGAGTTGAAATGTCTAAGCATTATCCCACATTGATTCACATTGGTTTTAAAGCATTGTTTATCCTAGTAAATATATTAGAAGGTCTTATAATTAAGATAAATTCTTACTTTTTTAAATATCAGCCCGTATCGACCGGTTGAACCGGTTATATCGGATACCGATGGCTGGACTGGTACAATAAGGCCCTAAATACTATTTTTGTGGTTATTCCGGTCATACCGGCCAAAACTGGTTAAATCAGATTTAGCTATTTTTTTATTTTCTTCATTTTTTCAACTTTGTTTTTATAAAAATTGAAATTATAAACTTAATATTTAACATATTTATGCTATAATTCAAATCAAACAAGAATTCAAATCAATTATTCAATATTTATGTTAAAATTCAAATCAATTATTTATATTTTAATTAGGGGGAATTTTTTAAGTACCCATTATGGATAGTGGGTATTCTTTTCTACCCATAGACATAAGAAAACTCTTTTCTACCCAGTTTGACAAAAATGCCCCTTCTTTAATTTGAAGATTTTAAATTTTAAAACTGATGCAATTAATGCATTTCTTGAAAATCGTGTACACTTCCCCCCAAATACACACACCAATGTATAAAATCGTAGGCCCATATCGTACCCATATCGTGCCAACCCCCATGTACATATACATAAAAAAAGCCAAGATATATCGTGCCTAATTTTAACTGAGGCACGAAATATATCGTGCCTAATTTTAACTGAGGCACGAAATATATCGTGCCTAATTTTAACTGAGACACGAAATATATATCGTGCCTAATTTTAACTGAGGCACGAGATATATCGTGCCTAATTTAACTGAGGCACAGAATATATCGTGCCTAATTTTAACCGAAGCACGAAATATATATCGTGTCTAATTTTAACCGAGGCACGAAATATATTGTGCCTAATTTTAACTGAGGCACGAAATATATATCGTGCATAATTTTAACTGAGGCACAATATATAATTTTAACTGAGGCACGAAATATATATCGTGCCTAATTTTATGTATATGTACATTTTCTAAAAAATTGTCTATTAATTTTGAAAATTGTTTCAATAAAATTTAAAAATATTTGCAATTTATTAAAAATGTCAAAAATCCACAAAATCATTTTAAAATATAAATATTAAAATCTATAATTTATTTTAAAAATAAAAAAAAGAATCGAAAAAAATCTATAATTTATAATTATTTTAAAATCTAAATATTAAAATTTATAATTTATTTTAAATATGAATTTTTAAAAAATACACTTTTTTAAACATTTTCCATTATTTAAAATATGGAAATTTATTTAAAAGTCTCAAAAATTGTTCAACAATATGAAAAGTGGATTAAAAAATGAAACCTGTTGAAGGCTTTCGAAAAATATTTCCAAAAAATCAGATTTTTTATAAAATCCAAAAAGGGAGTAGAGAGAGAAAAAATAAAGAGAAAGGGCCCCACTTACTTTTGCATTTAAAATATAAGGGTATTTGGGTAAAAGAACCACAAAAATGGGTAGAAAACTTAGTTTTTTATCTCACATGTCAGAAACTCTTTGTCCTATCCTAAGTTGGTATTTCCCACAATTTCCTATTTTAATTAATTCAAACAAGAATTCTAATCAATTAAAATATTCTAAATTTGGACAAACCTCTGTAATATAGGCTTAGACAATCAATCAACTAATTATATAATAAAAAATAAGAAATAAAAATATATATAAAATTTTTTTATATCAATATATTACATTAGTATTTTATATAATATAATTAAAAATATAATTAGTTTAATTAAAATCGGTAAAACTTGCGGTTGAACCGGTCCGACCGATTGAACCGCTTACCGGTGGCTTGACCAGTTTGATCATCGGTACGATATTTAAAATATTGTAAATTGTAACACGAGTGGGCCACACGTGCGTTCCCGCACGTCGGCCCAGAACTAGTTTGGTCACTCGAAAATGGTCATCCAGTGTTTTGTAACATGGTATTTTGTACATTTGGAAGTTACCTGCAACCAGTCAGAACAGAGATCAAGTCACGACTCGACTTTCTATTTAGATAGGTTTGTAATTTGTATGTTCATTTTTTGTAAGCCATTGTTGAAGGCAATTCCTATAATAGCTAGTGTGAAGAAACACACAATTCATATTGAATTACAGTGGGAAATTTGAGCATTTATATTGAAGCTCAAGGGAAAAAAAACATATTTTAACAGAAGTGCAACTAATAAAAGCAACAAACAATTATCTAACTAATCCAAACATTAAAACTAACTCTGATATGCTACATATCCCCCTCAAGTGGGACTTCATAGGAAGTTTTGAAGTCCCAACTTGGAAGTGAGCAAACTGAACAAAGAAAAGGCAAGGGACTTAGTGAAAACATCAGCCAATTAGAATTTAGATGAAATCTTTTGTGTAGAAACAAAACCAAGTTTGAATTGATTACACACCAAATGACAGTCAATCTCCAGATATTTTGTGCGTTCGTGAAAAATGGGGTTAGCATTGATTTAAAGGGCGGCTTGATTGTCATACCATAAAGGAATGGGAGTGGTAATGAAGAGATGCAGATCGACAGCAATGTAAGAAATCCACAATAGCTCACAAACGGTTGAGCTAAGTGTCCGGTACTCGGCTTCGACAGATGAACGAGAAATGGTGGTTTGTTTCTTGGACTTCCAAGAAATGAGTGTACCACCAAGAAAAATGCAAAAGCCAGTCAAAGACATATTGGAGTCAGGGCAAGAAGCCCAGTCAACATCACTACAAGCAACAAGATCAGAAGAAGAAGAAGCAGCAGGGTAAAACAAGCCTCCAGAGGGACAAGTCTTGAGATATTTTAAGAGATGCAGATCTGTATCCCAACGAGTGGTGTATGGACTGTTGATACACTGACTGAGTTGCTGAACAGAGTAAGTAATATCAGGACGAGTGAGATTGAGATAAAGAAGTCTTCCAACTAATCTTTGATATTGATCTGGGAGAGGCAGAGGAGTGCCTTCACATGCTTTTAATTTGAGGCCCGGAGGAAATGGAATGGAAACAAGCTTGTGTTTGCCAAAAATATTTGTTTCGATCTCTATACTGCAAAGTTTACAGTGTAGTTTATAGGATAATGGCAAGCAATGTCGTATTCCTCAGGGATTGATTTGTGAAACACTTAGGCTATAATAATATTATATTCTAATTTTATGGAAGCGACCGAATATCAAGTTTTAATAAAAGTCGAAAATAACAAGAAAAATAAATAAATTTGCGAACCCCAAAAGTATTTTCAACAACCACGGAAGCAAACTTAGGAACATAATCTGAACATGTTTCTTTAATATTGAATCCAATTAAAGTTTCAATAACCAATTCATGCAATTCTATGGGTTCAAATCCTAAAATAGTTTATTCCCCTCCCGGGTGGCACATAAATAGTAGATTAATAATAATTGAGGTCTCTCGATCCATCACAACTAGTATTAACTTCCAAAAGATCTTTGAATTGAAATACTCCCCACAAACAGAAGTAGTCTCCCAATACATTACCATGTTTATGTCTGAATTCGATTTTCGTCTCGTTAGAACTCACCTCCTGGATTATGGACTAACAAGTATGACATGCAAATTATTGATCAGATAATCGACAATTATAAATAAGCACTCGAATTCATAAAATAAAACGCATGAATCAATTAAGAAAGCAATTAATCAAGATTTAACATGAATCCACAATTTTGATTATGCCCTAAGATCCAAAAGATTAGACAAACATTGATAACAAATTCATAGGCAAATTCAAAATCAATATTATGACATCGTTTAAGCACAGACAATAGATATAGACATAGAAAGAGAACATCTTCTTGTCAGGATGGATTCTCCTTCCAAGCCTTCGAAGCTCTTGTGCTCCCGTAGATGCGAAAGGCCTTGTGGTATTCTTTGCGACCTAGCCTTCTTCTCTCAGAAGAACTTGGATCTTGTGTTCTTGCCTAATTTGATGTGTTTTCTGTGGTATGTATGTTGTATTTTCCGTGCAAGCCTTGGGTCTCTTTTATAGATGCTTGGAGAGATCACTTGTATAGTTGGAACGGGAAAAGAACTCCAAAAAATGCATGATAGAGTCCCACACAACCGTGTGGGATTTATGCAGACCAACTCCACATGCCCATATGGGTCCCACATGGTCCACTGTGTGACTTGGTTCCGTCCCCTGTTTCTTCTCTTTTTCACACGGACATGTCATTTTTCACAAGGGCACTTCACACGGCCATGTAATGTGTTTTTTGTCCGGTTTCTTCGTCCTTTTGATCTTCTATTTGCATGCGTCAGTCCTATCCGGGCCTTTCAGCTGGCATTACTTCAATTAAGCTCCGTTCCCTGTAAAAAGTTACAAGAATACGTAGTATCATGCCCTTCTAAGGAAACCAAGTAAAAACACACTAAATATGTGTGCAAATGCATCAAATATATATCATTTTAAGCTCATAAATGCACGTATATTTTACACGCATCAGCTTGCAAGCCAACATCTTCCAACAAATCAAGAATGTATTTCCGTTGATTAAGATAAGTTCCATCGAAGCTACGAGCAATTTCAAGGCCCAAAAACTATTTTGCTATGCCCAAGTCCTTGATGGTAAAAAGATTATCCAAGTATTGCTTGAGGTCATTTAAAGGCAGCTAAGTATGACCCCATAAGCGAAGACATCATCAACATAAACTAAGAGTGCCAAGAAGCAATTAGAACTCACTTGAAAAAAAGGCAATGATCAAGAGCGATTCTTTGGAAGCCATAAGAAAGTAATTTAGCACAAAACTCAGCATTTCATTGTCTACTAGCCTACTTCAAACCATACAAGCTACGGTTCAATAAACACACCTGCCCATACTGAGCCTTTGTATACCCTTTAGGAGGTTGCATATATATGGTTTTATCTCAATACCCATGTAAAAATGCATTATTAATGTCTAATCAAATGTAAACCCAATCCCTCATAGTGGCCAATGCTTCAAACATCCGGACAAGAATCAATTTTGCAACCGAGAAAAACTCTCCACATAATCAACACCATTAATTTGATTATATCCCTTAGTAACCAAATGTGCCTTGTATCTATCCACTGTCCCATCTGCCTTCATATTAACTTTATAAACCCACTTACATGTAAGTCCAAGCGGCTACGATAATCTAGAGGGGGGTGAATAGATTATCTCCATCTTTCCGATTATGCCCTCTTTTTCGAATCAAATACGCCAAGACAAGAATAAAGGTGCGGAAAGTAAACAACACACGTCGATTTATAGAGCTTCACCCCACCTAGGGACTACGTGCTCTACCACCCCAGTATATCCGGGATGGGATTCAAAAAAGAAAAATAATTTTATTAATTACCACAATTAATAGAAATTCAACTTACAACAACACCTTGAAGAGCATCACACTTTTCTTCCACACCACCTTTGAGATTACCACAATCTCTCTTGAAGATTACCACAATCTCCAACGGCACCTTGTGAAGATTACCACAATCTTCAACCTTGAAGAATACCAAGTTCTTCAACACCTCGACAAGAAGATTACCACAATCTTCTTACACCTAACACCTAGATCAACCAAGTGTGTTCTTACCACAAGAACACTCACAAGGTTATCTTGTGTTGAATGATTACCCAAAAATTCAAGATTACAACTCGATAATGAATTATACAATTAAGTGCAAGTGTAATCAAGAATAGCCTAGACCTCAAGAATGTGAAAGTGATAAGCTAGGCAAATTACAACAAGAATAATGACAATATAAGACCAAGTGTTTGCTTGAGTAATTATTGTTGTGTTGTATTGTTCTCTCTTGTTTGTTGTGCGTCAAATCTTCCTCTATTTATAGGAGATGATTGATCCTTGATAGGATCCTCTTGGAATCTGATATCTACAAAAAATTGCAATTAAAATCAAGATTATAGTCAAGTAGAAATCAATCCCACAATTTAAGGAAAAGTTGTCTCATTGCACAACGGTTAGAATTTTCTTTGTCAAAACATAGGGCAAACCGTCGTCACAGACGATAAAGAATGAAAGAATACACAGCAAAATTACAACAGGGGGACCGGTCCTGGGGGTGGTCGACCGGTCGCCCAGTGGTACGACCGGTCGCCCACCATTTGGACCGGTCACCCTGACCAATTTTGATAGTTCCGTGAGTTCTGTTTCAAGAAATCGTTCCTGTGTACTTGGCCGCCTTCTTGGTCAACCGGTCGACCTCCGAAATGAAATGTTGTCCGATTTTTGTCGAAAATAAACCTCAAGAAATACTCCAAAAAATTAGTAAAAATATTTTAAACAGACCGGGAGTATTATGGACAACATTAGAAATATAGTTTTGATGAACGAACACATTAACACAAAATCATCAAAAGTGTTGTCCAGTATAAGCTCCAAGAAATACTCCGAAAATTAGTAAAAACATTTTAGACCGATCGGGAGTATTAGGACAACATTTAGAAACATAGTTTTGATGTAAAAACTTATTGACACAAAATCATTAAATGTGTTGTCCAATTTTGTCGAAAATAAACTTTAAGAAATACTCCGGAAAATATTAAAACCATTTTAAATCATTTAGGAGTATTTGGACAACCTTTAAAAACATTTTTTTGGTATAAAACAAAATCATCAAAATCATGATAAAACCATTTATCAAACAATCTCCCCCTTTTTGATGATTACAAACCAAAATAATTTTAACGAGGTCGATTTTGAAAACAAAACAATTTTACCGGTTAAAAAGAACTACTCGTTGTGAGCGACAACATTTCACGCAATATAATCACAAGGATGGGAGTAGAGATATTCAAACACATGAGCAAAAACTCCCCCTATCAATATGCACCACAAGAGTAATGTAAAAGTAATTAACCACAAGCTAAAAGCTTAGCTTTTACATATTGATCTTAAGTACAAGAGCTTATAAGCTCCCCCCTGTCAACAAAACATCATTAGACAAGTATATAAGTTCATTATACAACAATTGGACTAAATATAGTCCACAACTTATGGCTTTACGAAGCCATAGCTTATAGCTTCTTTCTCGAGCTTATTTTAGCTTCTTTGAACTAATAATCTTATAACCTATTTCTCCCCCTTTGGAGTCATCAAAAAGAATGTTAGCACGATAAAAACATCATACATCCATATCAAAGTGCGCAACTAAACCGATGTATCGAGCTATATGAACATTGAAGCTTATAAACCAAATATGAGGGAAAAGTCGATCATACGACTTATAGAAGCTTATGAAAACTCATTTGATTTGCAAAACATGATCTCTATAAATATACAAGACTTTTGAAATCGAGAGAATCATGTAGGTGAAGAATTTTTCATTGAAACATTTTATCGAACACTTGGCGGGCGTCAAAGATTAAAAAGGATATATATAGCCCTTGTAAATGTAATCAAGCCAAGTTTTTCATTACCAAAAGCAGTTTTACAAGTATCATTCATCAACAATCAATAAGTTCATCACAAACATCTACGAATTTCATCAAGAAAAATACATATAAGCTAAGTTCTCAAGGGTTCAACCCAATTGAGATAAGGGAGTAGAATTCTTACCATTCAATCGGTAAAGACGAGCAATGATGATGATAATCCAGCTAGATAATCCCCAAAATATGAAATTTATGCAATAAAACTTATTTGGAGTGAGTTGTGTGTGCAAATGACAAAGGGGTCGAAATAGAGAAGAAACACATCAAAATGGCAAAATACAAGAACATAGACGATTTTAACCAAAATTACACAATGGGCGACCGGTCAAGGCTTAGGGCGACCGGTCGGAGCTATGGGCGACCGGCCGCCCAAGCCCCGGCAACCCACTGTTCATTAGCCATTTATGAAAATCCGAAATTTGATACAAAAATCCGATTTTCGCCCCTAAGTTTTAAAAACGTGCAAAATGCAAACATAGACATCATTCAATATACATTATGTCATAATCAAGCTCAAATGAAGTAAAATACTTGGCGGTGAACTATTAAAGAGTCCGTGAGTTATCCTTGAGACGGAATTAAACACATCTCAAGTTTTTGTTAAACATGCAATCCCTTAGAGAAAGATATCGAATCTCAATATGTTTAGTTCGATTATGACGAACCATATTTAGAAACATTATTATCACCGGACTTGTTATCCCAAAAATAAGAACGTTTTAAGACTTTGGATACAACAAGTCATAAGAGAAAGTGCCTTAAATATTTGAAAATTTCTTTTAATAGCACTTTAATGAGATTCGTTGGGATAGTTTTTGAAGTCGAGCATATAGACGTAAGGCATATGGAATGTCGAGTCTATGAGAGTAATAAAAGTGAATGAACATACCTCGAATTTGTTTGTTGACCGATATGCCTTCCTCAACCTTTGTCAATCTTTACATGGTAGTCATAGAGGTTGAGATGGTTCTTTCTTCTTCAATGCCTCACTTCTTCTTGTGTATACTTTGAGTGTGGAATATAACCACTTTCTTGGCATTGTTGAACTTGAATTCCAATGAAGAAATTGAGCTCCCCTCATCATGATTATCTTAGATTCACCTTGCATTGATTTAGAAAAATATCTTGCACAAATATTCATAAGTAGCTCCAAACATAAGTTTGCAAAAGTAAACAATCTTGCCCTTTTTCAAAAAACAAAGAAAGTAGATTAACTTTACCTCTTGTAAAATCATTTTGCAAAAATAAATCTCTAAGTCTATCAAACCATACACGGGATGCATGTTGTAAACCAAACAAGGCCTTTTATAAAAATCATTTGGCCTAGATAAAATTTTCAAACCCCGGTTGTTTTACATAGACTTCTATTTGAATAAAACCATTTAGAAAATTGGATTTAACATCCATTTGGTAAAGCTTGAAATTTTCTTAAAAACAAGAATAGGCAAGTAAAATTCGAATAGCTTCATAAACATGCTACGGATGCAAATGTATTATCAAAATCAATACCTTCTTCTTGGCATTACCTATGAGCTACTAACCTTCCCTTGGTCATCAAGCTTGTTCAAAACACCAAAAATTTATGCAAAATCTTAGCAAGATATCTTTGCACAAGAGCATAGTAACATCGAATAATAGAGACATTATAACAAGTAACATATACTATGCTTTCAAACAAATCATCAAGAGTTCAATAAGACATGTAAGTTCAAATAAGCTTATAGAAAGCTATATAAGGTCTCTTTTGAAATTTGAAAATCCGAGACCATATAGTTGAGACCTCATTTAAAAGAAGCATTTGAACAAGAGTTTTGACAAGAATGAATATGAGCAATCAAATGCATAATTTTGAGAAGAGGATAAAAATTCAAATGTTTTATCAAAACAAATATGATCCTTTACAAGTCTCGGATAAAACAGGCTTTATAGAATAGTGCCTTTCAAAAATAAAAAAATCCTCTTAATGGCACTTATATGAAATACTTTGAAATAACTTGAAAGACAAGCACATAGACATATGACAAAAATATATCGAGTCTATAGGATGAATACCAATGATGAGCGTACCTCGATAGTTTAATCATCTCTTGAAGAGGATGAGGAAATATATATCCTACACATATCTTAAACAAGTATAGCAGAAAACGAATATGATACAAGTGTAGGCTAAAACAATAAAAGATATCACAAGTAAGCTCATGCCATAAAAATCCATAAGAGATTATAAAACAATTAAGTCTAAGTAAATACACAAGAGTTTAATATAAGCATCATACAAGGTCTCCTTTTTCAAAAATTTAAAAACACAAATATATATTGAAGACCTTAATTTTAAAATTATGAAAACTCATTTTGCAATTTAGTAAAAACATGCATAAAAAGTAAAATGCATATTTAAATAGGGAGACACGGTTTACCAATTTCGCCATTTCCATGGGTTGTGCCATTCCCATTGTTGATGATATCTTCCCCTTTGAAAATCATCTTGTTGATGATTGCTTCTCCAATTGCTCCATCTCCAAGGATTGTATCCTTCCCTTTGTTGATAATATTTCCTTCTTGGAAATTCATTTTGGTGGTGTCTTCTTCTTTGATCAAATGAGATGGTCATTTGATGTCTTCTAGGCGGTATGAATTTTCCTTGATTATTATTCCGCCAGGTACCTAATATGACATTGTTTTGTGGTACCCTCAAGTGTTTGGGTCCTTTGGGATTAGTCTTGAGACTTTTAGGTCTCCAAAAATAATTAGAGTTATTTCTAGCCCGACAAGTATTTACCGTATGACCCTTTTTACCGCAATAAAAACAAGTAACAATTTTAGGAGCATAATGACCAACATACATAAAGGTCATTTTATCGATACTCAAGTTGGACTTTGATAAATCAATTTTCATGCAATTAATATCCTCAACAAGAGTACTATTTTCTTTTTCAAGGATTCTAACCTTATCAAGAGTGGTGATGTGAGCACATGATAGTGATTCATAGGAGGTAAATAAACTATCCTTATCATTTTTCAAAACATTGAATTCTTTTTTCAAATTTTTGTACTTAACAAGTAAACTTTGGAATTCATTTTGAAGGTCATCAAAATCATTTTGCAAATCACTATAATCATTTTGTATAACAATATCATAGGAAGTAGAGGGTTTAAGACATACCTCGTTTTCTTCTTCGATGCCCATAAAACATTGTTCGACTACTTCATAGTTGGAAGTTGAAAAAGGCTTGTTCCTTAGATTTGACCTTGTATCCCTTTGAGAAGTAGATGCTTTTGAGTTGCTCCTATCATTTGCATATACTTCATGAATGGCTTCTAATTTTTGCCATAATTCATGAGCCGATCGAATTACTACAATAAGATCATATTCCAAATTGGTAAGTGAACAATATAAAATATTGAGAGCTTTACCATTTAAGGAGATGATTTTCTTTTCTTCATCATTGAGCTCCTTGAGAGCTTTGGAGGAGTATGGTGTGTCTTTCATTGGAATGGATTCTCCATTGATGACGATATTCCAAATATCGAACCCACAACCTTGTAAATAGCATTCCATTCTTTCTTTCCAAAATACAAAATTTTTGGAATCAAATCGAGGTGGCTTGGTGGTGGAGGTGCCTAAAGGTGCTTCATTCGTAGTCGACGATCGTTCCTCTTCACACTCGCGATGTGAAACGAGCTTACCAAAGAGTTTGGCTTTGATACCACTTGTAAGTCCAAGCAGCTACGATAATCTGAGGGGGTGAATAGATTATCTCCATCTTTTCGATTATGCCCTCTTTTTCGAACAAAACAAGCTAAGACAAGAATAAAAGTGCGGAAAATAAACAACACAAGTCGATTTATAGAGCTTCACCCCACCTAGGGACTACGTGCTCTACCACCCCAATATATCCGGATGGGTTTCGAAAAGAAAAAGAATTTTATTAACTACCATAATTAATACAAATTCAACTTACAACAACCCCTTGAAGAGCACCACACTCTTCTTCAACATCACCTTTGAGATTACCACAATTTCTCTTGAAGATTACCACAATCTCCAATGGCACCTTGTGAAGATTACCACAATCTTCAACCTTGAAGAATACCAAATTCTTCAACACCTCGACAAGAAGATTACCACAATCTTCTTACACCTAACACCTAGATCACCCAAGTGTGTTCTTACCACAAGAACACTCACAAGGTTATCTTGTGTTGAATGATTACCCAAAAATTCAAGATTACAACTCGATAATGAATTATACAATTGAGTGCAAGTGTAATCAAGAATAGCCTAGACCTCAAGAATGTGAAAGTGATAAGCTAGGCAAATTACAACAAGAATAATGACAATATAAGACCAAGTGTTTGCTTGAGTATTTCTTGTTGTGTTGTATTGTTCTCTCTTGTTTGTTGTGCTTCAAATCTTCCTCTATTTATAGGAGATGATTGATCCTTGATAGGCTCCTCTTGAAATCTGATATCTACAAAAAAATTGCAATTAAAATCAAGATTATAGCTGTTAGAAATCAATCCCACAATTTAAGGAAAAACTGTCTGCACAACGGTTAGAATTTTCTTCAAAAACATAGAAGCGACCGTCGCACAGACCGATAAAGAATGAAAGAATACACAACAAAATTACAACAGGGGACCGGTCCTGGGGGTGGTCGACCGTCGCCCACCATGTGGACTGGTCACCCTGACCAATTTTGATAGTTCCGTGAGTTCTGTTTCAAGAAACTCGTTCCCAGGTACTGGTCGCTTCTTGGTCGACCGGTCGACCTCCGAAATGAAATGTTGTCCGATTTTTGTCGAAAATAAACCTCAAGAAATACTCCGGAAAAATTAGTAAAAATATTTTAAACCGATCGGGAGTATTTTGGACAACATTAGAAACATAGTTTTGATGAACGAACACATTAACACAAAATCATCAAAAGTGTTGTCCAATATAAGCTCCAAGAAATACTCCAACAAATAGTAAAAATATTTTAGACTGATCGGGAGTATTAGGACAACATTTAGAAACATAGTTTGGATGTAAAAACTTATTTACACAAAATCATTAAATGTGTTGTCCAATTTTGTCAAAAATAAACTTTAAGATATACTTCGGAAAATATTAAAACCATTTTGAATCATTTAGGAGTATTTGGACAACCTTTAAAAATATTGTTTTGGTATAAAACAAAATCATCAAAATCATGATAAAACCATTTATCAAACATTACATCCTATAGCTTTATGGCCAGGAGGTAAAAAGGTTAACTCCCAAGTTTGGTTGGATTCAAGAGCAACAATTTCTTTATCCATAACATCCACCCATTCAGGGTGTTTCCTAGCTTGAGCATATGAATGAGGTTCATAGATAAGAGATACTTGTGAAAGAAAAGCAACATATGACTGATCAAATAAGGGAGAAACAGTGTGAGGAAAAATGTCAATGGGATATGTATACTTGGACCCTGAAGAACAACAGGTGATGCTGCAGGCAAGGTGGAAATAGTACTGTAAGTGACAAAATCTGAAAGTCAAGAAGGTTTAGAAGTGATTCTAGAGCTTCTTCTAAGGGGAGGATTAGAAATAGAGGAGGGATCAACAACAGAAGGAATAGAAGAAGCTCAGTGATAAGAATGAGAGGAAGAGGAGTATAAGAAGTAGAGGGAGAATTGAGAGATTTATCTAGAAAAAGGAACTAATCTTCAAAAAAATTAACTTATCTAGTGACTATTAACTTCTTAGTATCCATATTAAACAACTTTTAAAACCCTTTTGGCCCTACTTATAACCAAGGAACACACATTTAAAAGCTCTTTCAACAAATTTGGATTTGGAAGGATTAAGATTGGTGGCATAAACCAAACAACCAAAAGGCTTAAGGAAAGAATAGTCAGGAGATTGATCATACAACTTCTCATAAGGTGTAACCCATTGAATCATGGAATTCGGTAATCTATTGATAATATATGCTACAATTAATATAGAATAAGGCCAAAAGAATTGAGGAACCCCACTCTGAAATATAAGAGACCTTGCTACCTCCAACAAATGCCTATGCTTTCTCTCAACCACCCCATTTTATTGAGGAGTATAAGCACAACTCCTCTGATCCATGAGACAAAAATAAATCCTTGCGATCCTTATTAATAAACATTGTCCCATTGTCACTTTTAACCACCTTGACCTTCTTAAGAAATTGTGTCTCCACCAATGTGAGAAACATTCTCAATAAAGTAGAAATTTATGATTTATGACCCATCAAATATATCCAAGTGGCCCTACTATAATCATCCACCAAAGTCAAAACATAAGGTATGTGAGTAAAAGAAGGAGTAGTGTAAGGCCCCCAAACATCCATATGAATAAGATTAAAAGCAGAAGAAACAGTAGATTTACTCAAGGGAAAAGGTATTATGTGCTGCTTTTTCCTTACAACACACTTCATAGTTTTGAGTATAACATTTGTCAATATTGCTAGAGAAAGAATACAACAAAGGCAAATGTGTCAAAATACCAGTGGAAGCATGTCCCAGTTTGATATACCACTTAGCAAGCAATGTGTTACAAGCCATTGAGACATCAAGTGTGGGAGATACAGAAGTTTGAGTATGTTTAGAGGTATTACAGTGTGATTGAGAGATTCAAAACATATAGTCTTCCCATTGCCTTGCCTCTCGCAATCACCTTCTCGCCCCTCGGGTCCCGAAAAAGATAATGAGAAGGAAGAAATACACATTTCAGATTATTTGTCTGTGTAAGCTGAGCAACTGACAACAAGTTATACATGAAACTTGGAACCAGAAGTACATCAGATAATGTCAAATGAGGTGTAAGAGTCACTTGACCAGTATGAGTGACTGACTTGGTTGAAACATCAGGTAAGAAAACAACAAATGAGAGGATAAAAGGGTGAAATTATGCATCTGTGAGGAAGTAGTACACATATGTGCCTACTTGCACCAGGGTCTAATATCCAAGAGGTAACATCATATGCTCAAAAGTAGATAAAGCAATGATGCTCTGGTAAAGGATGGATACTTGAGTACTCAACACAATGAGCAAAATATGTGTTACCAAAGTTCAAAGGTGATGATTTGGATGCCATATACTTGGTGATCTCCTGGACAAGAGTGCCAATATCTGGAGTTTGTTTTTCTTGTCCATATTCCTTCTGCACTATCTTGATAGATTCAAGACTTGTGTCCACCATGTTTGTCGCAGATCTAGACTTTTGCTCCTTGAAGGACTTATACCAATCCGGATATCCATGCAATTTGAAGCACTCCTTCATCTCATGACCATGAAAATGACAATGATCACATATAAGATTTTGCTTCTCTTCCTTGGTTCTTCTTATATTCTCATTTCTCTGTGTCTCGCCAATTATTTCCATTCGAATTACCATATATGCCTCTATACCGCACCTTGAAGCCTAAGTATATAAGGCCTTTCCATCCATACTTTCTCGGTACACTAACATGTATATCTCTCTGTCTCTCCACCCTCTGAAACAGAAAATAAGCTTTATGCACTAAAGGTAATGGATCTATGAGTAGTACTTGACTCCTTACACTGTCAAATGACTCATTTAATCCCATCAAAAGTTGCATAAGTTTAGTGTTTGTGTCTAATTTAGTAAAAGCTCTATTCACATCACATTTACATCCATCACACCTACAACAAGGCACATGCACTAAAACACTGTACTCATCCCACAATTTCTTCAGTTTTGTAAAGCATACAACTACAGATGTATTTCCTTGAGTAATTGTTATATCCATCTGTGATTGATAGATCTGTGGTCCATTACTCTCTCTGGATCGTTGATTAATATCCTCCCACAGATCGCGAGCACTTTTAGCATATACAAAAGCATCGACTATGTATTTGCACAATAAGTTCAAAATCCCTCTTGAGCTTAGTTTTACTGTTTGCATTAGTTAGATAATTGTTTGTTGCTTTTATTAGTTGCACTTCAGTTAAATCACATTTTTCCCTCTTGAGCTTCACTATAAATGCTCAAGTTTCCTGTTGTAATTCATATTGAAGTTTTAGATGGAAATTTGAGTTCTGCTCCCTCCTTAGCTCCCAGATATGAATTGTATGTTTCTTCACATGGTATCAGAGTAGACCCATGCTCGGCCCAAGGTGAGTCATATCACATGATGTGATTGAGCATGGAGGATCATGTGATGATGATTAATGAATTGATGAAGGACTCACAAGTGAGAGGGGCGTGTTGAGATATGTCAGTTGTGAGTTGTAATACCCGTAATTCTTTTTTAATTGGGGATAAATTAGGGTTTGATTGAAAGCAATTTTGGGAATGATTTAGAATTTCCGAAACATTAAATTTCCTAATTGAATTTTAATTTCTGATTTTATATCCATAATAAAGGAAAGTCAATTTTTACAAAAGAGAAAACCGTGTTCAAAAGATATACTTTTACGGCATATAAATCAAGTATTTTTGGTAATAAAATTTCAGCAAATTACCTTACCATATATTCCTTGAATCCTTGGCCTATAAATAGAAAGCTCCCCTGGAGTTATTATTCACAATTTTCTACACCAGGCAAGAAGATAAATTCTTCTTCTCATTCTTCCTCTATAAACCGCCGCCACCATCACCGTTGTGCTCCACCACCGCCGCCACCGACACCTCCACCATGGCCACCACCTTCTCAAACCTTAATCCCCATAACAAAAACCCAAGATAAAAACCAAGGAAGGGGAAAGAGAAACAAAGGAAGCGAGAGAGCCATCCGCCGCCATGATCGCGATCACCGCCGCCGATTCTGTTGTCGGAAATTAAAGAGAGATGCAGAAGGATATGAGGAATTGTAGCACCTTCTAGCTTATTTAATTTTTATGCAAAAATAAGTAATTATAATAGAAATACTCTAAAATTTCTTAAAATACGGAATAATAAAACTTTACTTCATTTCAAATATTGCAGCGAAAATAAATACTAATGATTGAAATAAACTTCATTCCAAAAACATCCATACTGAAATGAAAATGACATCCAACATCCCAATAGAAATCAAAGTTCAATTTTTTTTTTATTGAAAGACATGAAAATCATGAAAGACGTGGGTTCACGAGTCACTGCGCTGTGCCATCTTCTTCCTCGTCAGGGTTCTCATCTGAAAATATTAAACGTTCGTGGAATGAGCTTTAAAAGGCTGAACAAGTAATCTCATGTATGAATGCATGTCTAGTGCAATATTATAACATTATTTCAGATACTTTTTGTTTTCTTAAAAAAAAAACTTTCATCTTCATTACTTAAATTTTTCTCTTTCATTACTAAAAAAACTTTTCCTTATAAGTACTTAAAACTTTCTTAGGAAGTGAGCTCACTTGGTGGCACATTGTTATATTCAGGGTCGCAGTGGGCCTTGTTATTTGGAACCCGATTAACATTTTGCCCGAAGGCCCATTTCCTTTAACATTAACATTAGCCGCAAGCGGCACATTGTTGGAACGCCGGTCCCCCGCGCCCATTTCTCACTCACTCCAGCATCACAAAACAATGTGCACCCATTTCTTTGAAAAACATATTATTAATTCTAGACCTAAAACTTGACTTTACTTAGTCTTCGTATGCTTGTGAAATGTTATGAACATATATTAACATGATGTATGAACCTAAGTGATGCAACATTCAATGAATGCGAGAATAAATATAAGCGCATAACATAATAATTAAATCACATTAGGTAAAATAATTTCGAGAATAAAACACTACATTCAACTGGTTAGGGAAAACCCTACATCCAATTAATTAGGAAAAACTCTATATTTAGTTAGTTAAGAAAACCATATATCCATTTTCTTATAAAAATCTTACATTCACTTAGTTAGGGGAAAACCTTATGTTCAAGTAAGAGGTAAAACTTATGTTCAATTAATTAGGGAAAGACCCTACGTTCAACTAATTAGGAAAAATCCTATATTAAATTAATTATACCAATTATGGAAAACGCGTAACTTAAAAATATAAGAGGCCAATTTGAAAGTGTTTTAAATCAAACAATGAACAATCAGTAGACTAAATAAATATTTTCATATTTTGGATTGAAATAAAATGATACAAAAGCCTTAATCAGAATTACATATCACAACCAGTATGTTTATTGAATTAACATCTAAGCTTTTACATAATAGCATGGATTAGAAATGAAAGAATAACAACTTCAACATATACTATATTGTAATACGCATGAAAAATTAATCAACATAATATTGTTATAAGGTTAGCAATTTGTTTTATTTGGAATCTAAAAACAAAGATTCTAATTAATAAATTTATATTACTATAAACTACATAAAATCTGCCTAAATTAATTTTTTCTTGACCATCTCATAAATCGGCGCAAGCTTTTGATCGGTTAACATGATCAACTGTGAAATCATAAATACAAGCCCTAATTCTACGTGAAAACTAAAAAGATTACTTGCCTGGTTTATCGGATCAACTATGGTAAAATTCTCTCGGGCTTCTAGCCAGTAGAATCTATACGTAAATTATTATATAATATAATTAGTAAAACTTAACCAAATCCAAAGTAAAACTAAAATAAAGAAATAATTACGAAACCTTTAAAACTTATCCGGATATTTATACCGCGAATTTAATTTACTTCTTGTATTTTCCTTTCCTCTCCATCTTCTTTCTCTATTTTCTCTTCTTTCTTTCCTCATCTATCCTCTTCTCATCTGATCTCTTCTATCAACTAATACTTCATATCATCTATTATTTCCTTCTTTTTATTTTTTTATTTTCCCATTATCTCCAATAATTTCTCTACTACCATTTTCTTTTCTTTCTTTTCTCAACTTTTCCTTCCACTATCCCCATTTCCTCCACTCTCATTTGTTTCTGATTATCCTTTTTTTTTTAACAAGTGGCTATGACATTCTCCCCTCCTTATAAAAAGTTTCTTCCTCGAAACTTGCAACCATATATAAATAATATTCTAATGTATGAAAAATTATATATTGAGAGCTCATTGCTTACCAAATAGTTGGGGATATAGAACACGCATCTCATCTTCGTGTTCCCAAGTAGCTTCTTCTATAGCGTGATTCCTCCATTGCACCTTGACTAATACAACTTTCTTTATTCTAAGCTCCTTCTCAATCTTATCCGTAATTCTAAATGGTGTTTCTTCATATGTCAGATTGTCACGAATATTGAGTGACTCGTAACTTAAAATGTGTGATTGATCTGGTATGTACTTCTTAAGCATCAAGACATGGAAGACATTGTGAACTCTGGATAGTGCTGGAGGTAAGGCATTTCGATATGCCAAACTACATATCCTCTCTAGAATTTCAAATGGTCCAATATAACGAGGACTTAACTTCCCTTTCTTTCCAAATCTCATAACACCTTTCATTGGTGCCACTTTAGGAAAAATCATATCTCCAGAGAAAAAATTCTAACGGCGTTCTTCTCTTATCGGCATAGCTCTTTTGACTCGCGAGCGCTTTTATTCTTTGTCGGATTTTCACAACTACTTCGCTTGTCTGTTGGACCAACTCAGGTCCTATTAGTTTTCTCTCACCGACTTTATCCCAATGCACTGGTGATCGACACTTTCTTCCGTATAAAGCCTCATAAGAGCCATCCCAATAGAAACCTGATAGCTATTGTTGTACAAATATTCCACCAAAGTGTAAAAATTTATCCCAAGTACCACTAAAATCTATCACACATGCTCGGAGCATATCTTCGAGTGTCTCAATTGTTCTCTTTGATTGTCCATCGTTTGCGGATGAAAAGTCGTAATAAAACTCAATCGAGTACCCATAGCTCGGTGTAGGTTTTTCCGAGAAAAGCGAGAGGTAAACTTAGGGTCCCTATCGACACAATGGACAATGGTACTCCATGCAATCGAACTATCCCGATTATATATAGTTCGCATATTTCTCCATGTTGTATGTCCTTTTCACTGGTGGAAAATGCACGGACTTGGTGAGACGGTCAACTATATCTAGATGGAGTCAAATCCCATTTTTGTCTTGGTAGTCCCATAACAAAATCCATACAAATACGTTCCTACTTCCACTCAGAATCATAAGTAGTTGCAAAAGCCCCAAGGTCTTTGATGTTCACCACTTGTTGACATGTAAGACATCTCTCGACATATGATGCCACATCCTTTTTCATGCCAACCCATGAAAAATGCTTGCAGAGGTCATGTTTCATCTTCGTACTTCCCGGTGAATGGAGTAAGGAGAGTTGTGAGCTTCTTTCATAATCTCTAGCTTCAAGTTCTCATTGTTGAGGGATTACGAATCTATTACCCAAACGTAAAGTTCCATCTGTTGAGATCACATAATCATGTCGCTTTTCTTCAATGACCTCTGAACGAATCTTGTTTAGCTTTGGGTCATCTAGTTGGGCAATTTTTATCCTTTTCCAGGATTGACGGTTGTAAAGTCAAGGTAGCCAAATAACTAATATTTTCTCGGGGAATAATTTCCAACTCAAGGTTTTGTATGTCTTTTTAACAAATGGCTTCTAAACCACATACAAAGTAGAAATAGATCCTTGACATTTACGATTCAAAGCATCTGCTACCACATTGGCCTTACCCTGATAGTAATTGATAACATAATCATAGTCTTTTACTAGTTCAAGCCATCTGCGTTGTCTCATGTTAAGCTCTTTCTGAGTGAAAAAATATTTTAGACTTTTATGATCTGTGTAAATTTCGCACCTAGCCCCGTATAAATAGTGTCGCCATATCTTTAAGGCAAAAACCACATCTGCTAATTCCAGATCGTGAGTTGGATAATTTTTCTCATAATCCTTCAATTGTCTAGAAGCGTAGGCAATTACTTTCCCATGTTGCATAAGAACACAACCTAAACCCTTCAACGATGCATCACTGTAAATAATGAAACCATCAATCCCATTTGGCAGTGTAAGAACTGGAGCCGTTGTCAATCTTTCTTTCAACTCCGTGAAGCTCTTTTCACACTTGTCATCCCATTGAAACTCAGTGTTCTTCCTCGTTAGTTGATTTAGTGGAGCACAGATTTTAGAGAAACCCTCGACGAATCTTCTGTAGTAGCCAGCTAACCCAAGGAAGCTACGGATCTCTCCTAGTTCTTTGGTGTAGGCCAATTTTTCACCACCTCAACCTTGCTAGGATCTACAGAAATCCCCTCTCGAGAAACAATATGTCCCAAGAAAGGAACACTGTCTAACCAGAACTCACATTTACTGAATTTTGCAAATAACTTTTTCTCTCGGAGTCTCTGCAATACTAGTCTTAAATGTTGTTCATGCTCTTCCTTCGACTGAGAATAAATAAGGATATCGTCAATAAAGATTATGACGAATTTATCAAGATAATCAGAAAAGACTCGATTCATTAAGTCCATGAATGTGGCTGGGGCATTAGTCAAACCAAAAGGCATGACAAGGAATTCATAGTGACCGTAGCGAGAACAAAATGCAGTTTTTGGGATGTCGTCTTCTCGAATGCGCAATTGATGGTATCCTGATCTCAAATCGATCTTAGAAAAATACCCAATACCCTGAAGTTGGTGAAATAATTCCTCAATTCCGAGAAGAGGGTATTTATTCTTGATGGTAACCTTATTTAGTTCACGGTAATCAATACACAATCTCATCGTTCCATACTTCTTTTTGATAAATAAGACTGGTGCACCCCAAGGTGAGAAACTCGGTCTAATGAATCCTTTATCGAGCAAATCTTGTAGTTGTTCCTCGAGTTCTTTCGATTCTGCTGAGCCATTCGATATGGTGCCTTGGATATTGGAGTCGTTCCAGCACTAACTCTATGACAAATTCCACCTCTCTTTCTAGTGGAACGGCATCAAGATCCTCTCGAAATAAAAGAGATACTCACAGACAATAGCAATTTGATCAATAGTAGGACATTCTTTTGAAACTTTAGTTATTGAGGCTAGATAGGCTTTACAACCTTTGTTCAGGAGTTTACGGGCCTTCATAGCTGAGATGATAGGGTTAATAGATTTTGATGAGGCTCCCTGAAAGAATATTTGGGAGTCCTGAAGTGAATGAAAGACTACCCTTCGAGCTCGGCAATTGATTGTTGCATGATGTTTAGACAACCAATCCATTCCTAGAATGACATCAAAGTCTTGAATATTCAAACCAATAAGATCGTGCAGATAATTCTCTCCCATCAATAGAAACCGAACAATTAGTGTAAATCAAGGTTGAGTTCATGACATCCCCTGAAGGAGTTGATATGCTGAAAAGAGTGTCCAACGAAGTAGCATAATCGGACATGTTCATAGCAAATTTGGAGTTCACGAAAGAGTGTGAAGCACCAAATCAATTAACACATAAGCGGTATACCACAAATATTCCTAGAACCTACAAAATAATTACATACTCAAAACATGAATGAACATAATGATATGAAATTCGAAAGAAAAATGCAAGAGTTAATTTGTTACCAATACCACCGATCCATTGCTTCCTCAACTTCGTTTGTGTCATTGTGAACACTCTAGCCGAGTGGGCTTCTTCCTCTCCTGGCGCTTTAATGCTATATGTCCAGGTTTCTTGCAATTAAAACAAACTCCTGTACCAAACAAACATTCTCCCGATGTGCCTTGCCGCATTTAGTGCAAACAATCGTTAGTTGTTTATTATGTGAGGCACCCTGTGGAACTTGTACTTTTTTTCTTTTCTGACTATTATTATTCCAAACATTTTGGTTCTCTTTCTTGAACTTTTGTCCTCCTTGTTGGATCCTCATCTCTTCCCGATTAATCGATTGAGCCCTTTCCATCAACATAGCTTTGTTGATAACTTTGCGATAAGTAGTAAGCTCAAAATGAGTCATCGCAAGCTTGATTTGGGATCGGAGCCCTTCTTCAAATTGTCGCTCTTCGCTCCTTAGTAGCAACCAAGTCGAGAGTAAATTTGGACAATTTGGCAAATTCCGCTTCATATTCGCCCATTGACGGTTCCTCTGTTCCAATCGTATAAATTCTCTTTCCTTCATTGGCGAACACTCCTCGAAAGTACTTATCATAAAAGACTTCGTGAACCTTTTCCAAGTAAAGGGGCTAGCGTCGCCCTCGATCCGACGTTGCACCATCCTCCACCAATCATATGCATCGCCTCGCAACACAAATGTTGCATATTTAACACACTACTCATCAAGACAATCAACTACGAAAAAGACTTTTCGCATCTCGGTAAGCCATCCTCGCCTTCGATAGATCGGTGGTACCCGCAAAAGATGGCGATAACCTAAGAAAGTCCGATAACCGGTTTTTTCGGGGACATCATCGCGTCTAGTCCTGATTAGTATCACCAAAAGTAGTCAAAGCTTGCAAGAGAGCCTCGATCACCGGGGAGTCCCTTGAACATTGTTGGTGTTGGAACCATTGTCATCTTGGTGAGTCAAGCGAGTGTCCCCATTCATTTTATATTAATCGAAATAAATTTATTAAGTTCATTAAATTCTCGCATGATCATATGTTCCATTCTAATATTATTTTCTAACTTAGTGTAAGTAATCATTAGCATTCTTCCGTCGATACAAAAAACTTAATGCGAAATAGTATCATTATAACAATCACGTTGAAATTTGAAGTAAAATAAGGTGAATAATTTTATTTGCATATAAATAAAAACATTATCGATAAACTATCAAGTTCATCTATCTTCTATTCAATTCAAACCACAATCAATTTCATACGAGCATACATTTCATAGAAACAAAAATATATCAATTAATAATGAAAGTAAATGTAATCCTTACCGAATTGTGGAGGAGATGCTCTAAGCGTGATTTAGAACCCATGACTTTTTGACTTAAAATATTTTCTAAAGAAAAACTTTTGAAAACTTGGCTCTAATGCCACTAAATGTAGCACCTTCTAGCTTATTTAATTTTTATGCGAAAATAAGTAATTATAATAGAAATACTCTAAGAATTTCTTAAAATACGGAATAATAAAACTTTACTTCATTTCAAATATTGCAAATAAAATAAAGACTAATAATTGAAATAAACATCAATCCAAAAACATCCATACTTGAAATGAAAATGACATCTAACATCCCAATAGAAATCAAAGTTCAATTTTTTTATTGAAAGACATGAAAATCATGAAAGACGTGGGTTCACGAGTCATCATATACGCGCCATCTCCTTCCTCGTCGGGTTCTCATCTCAAAATATTAAACGCTCGTGGAATGAGTTTTAAAAGGCTCAACAATTAATCTCATGCATGAATGCATGTTAATGCAATATTATAACATTATTTACGAGACTTTTTGTATTCTTAAAACAAAACTTCCATCTTCATTACCTAAAATTTTCTCTTTCATTACTAAAAAACATTTCATTATAAGTACTTAAAACTTTCTTAGAATGCGAGCTCACTTGGTGGCACATTATTCTATTTAGGGTCGCAGATGGGCCTTGTTATTTGGAACCGGATTAATATTTTTCCCGAAGGCCCATTTCCTTTAACATTAACATTAACCGCAAAGCGGCACATTGTCGGAGCGCTTGACCCCCGCGCCCATATCCCACTCACTCAAAGATTACAAAACAATGTGCACCCATTTCTTTGAAAAACATATTATTAATTCTAGACTTAAAACTTGACTTTACTTAGTCTTTTGTATGCTTGTGTAATGTTATGAACATATATTAACATGATGTATGAACCTAAGTGATGCAACATTCAATGAATGCGAGAATAAATATAAGTGCATAACATAATAATTAAATCACATTAGCTAAAATAATTTTGAGAATCAAACACTACATTCAACTTGGTTAGGGAAAACCCTACGTCCAATTAATTAGGAAAAACTCTATATTCAGTTAGTTAAAAAACCATATATCCAATTTTGTTATAAAAAATTCTACATTCACTTAGTTAGGGAAAACCTTATGTTCAAGTAAGAGGTAAAACTTATGTTCAATTAATTAGGAAAGACCCTATGTTCAACTAATTAGGAAAAATCCTACATTAAATTAATTATACCAATTATGGAAAACGCGAACTTAAAAATATTAGAGGCCAATTTGAAAGTGTTTTAAATCAAACAATGAACAATCGAGAGACTAAATAAATATTTTCATATTTTGGATTGAAATAAAATGATACAAAAGCCTTAATCAAAATTGCATATCACAACCAAGATATTTATTGAATTAACATCTAAGCTTTTACATAATAGCATGGTTTAGAAATGAAAGAATAACAACTTCAACATATACTATATTGTAATACACATGAAAAATTAATCAACTTTATATTGTTATAAGGTTAGCAACAGAAACCCGACTTTTTGCCTAAAAAGAGAGATGCGTTTTTTATTTGGAATCTAAAAACAAAGATTCTAATTAATAAATTTATATTACTATAAGCTACATAAAATCTGCCTAAATTAATGCTTCTTGACCATCACATAAATCGGCGCAAGCTTTTTTGATCGGTTAACATGATCAACTATGAAATCATAAATACAAGCCCTAATTCTACGTGAAAACTAAAAAGATTACTTGCCTGGTTTATCGGATCAACTATGTAAAATTCTCTCCTACTTTTACCCAAGAGAATTTATACGTAAATTATTAAATAATATAATTAGTAAAACTTAACCAAATTCAAAATAAAACTAAAATAAAAAAATAATTACGAAACCTTCAAAACTTAACCTGATATTTGTACTGCGAATTGAATTTACTTCTTGTATTTTCCTTTCTTCTCCCTCTTCTTTCTCTATTTTCTCTTCTTTCTTTCCTCCTCTACCCTCTTCTCATCCGATCTCTTCTATCAACTAATACTTCATATCATCTTTTATTTTCTTCTTTTTTATTATTTTATTTTCCCACTATCCCCATAATTTCTCCACTACCATTTTCTTTTCTTTCTTTTCTCAAATTTTCCGTCCACTATCCCCATTTCCTCCACTCTCATTTCTTTTTGATTATCCTTTTTTTAACATGTGGCTATGACAGAATTGAAAACTATGCATTCGTGTTTGCGTTTATTTCATGAAGGTTTTGCATTCAAGGTGGGGTTTCTTCGCTTATGTCTATTTTAAATGCTTTGTATGATTATTATATGTATGTGCACGTTAAACATGACATGACACGGGTACTTAATTGTACAAGCATAAAGGTACATAATTGTACAAACACGAAGGTACTTAATTGTACACACAAGAATGTACTTAATTGTTTACCCACAGTTGCCCTCCATGCATTATATGATCAAAGCAAGAAAAGCATAGGTGTGTATGCATAATAATTATGCTTGTGTATTATATTTAATTTAGACATTGCGTTCCCACTGATCGTTGAATGCTCGCCACATGTTTATTCCCCACAAATGAATGAAGGTGTTGGAGTGTACGCAAAGGGGACGGTGTAAGTCGATAAAGAAATTTAAAGAGCCCTTATTTTGATTTATTTAATGATGCTAGAAACTTGATATTTTTGGGATTTTGTTTTCTTTTAAATTTTTCGGATGCGCTTTTCATGAGTATTTCATATTTGCGAACAAGTCAAGTATTTATTTCCCTTTAAAAATGTGTTTTCAAGCTTAGACTTATTTTTCAAAGACTTTAATAAATCGCAAATCGTATATTTTATGAAATTGAGATGTTACAAAAGTGGTATCGAAACAAGATTTATCTTTCCTGTAGACTTGCTAAATTGTTTTTAAAAAAATGAGTCTTGATTTTTATGAAGATGACTACTTTCAAATAAAATAGTAAGCTCGTGAAGAAGTCGACTTATCCACCGCCTCATGCCACACCGACTCTAAAGAGAAAAAGGTATTATCATGTACATTATTAATTTCATGTTCACTATACTCACACATGCTATGATTTCAATCATATTGATAGATGTAAGAGATTATTTTTCTTTAAAGTAAACGAGATTATTTTTCTTTAAAGTAAACGAAACACTAAGTATCCGGACTTTCTAATTTGAGGCAAGAAATCGAATTTTGAGACATGAATTATTTTTAATGGTGGTAGAATGTAATACCCGTAATTCTTTTCTCAATTGAGGATAAATTAAGGTTTGATTGAAACCAATTTTGGGAATGATTTAGAATTTTTGAAACCTTAAATTTCCTAATTGGGGATTTTTAATTTCTGATTGTATTTCCGAATAAAAGAAAGTCAATTTTTACAAAAGGGAAAATCGTGTTCAAAAGAAAAAGAAATCAAATATGCCTTTACGGCATGTAAATCAAGTATTTTTGTAATAAAATTTCAAAAATTATCTTACCATATATTCCTCGAATCCTTGGCTTATAAATAAAAGCTCCCCTATAGTTATTATTCACAATTTTCTACACCAAACAAGAAGAATAAATTCTTCTTCTCCTTCCTCAAAAAATCGCCGCCACCATCACCGCCGTGCTCCACCGCCGCCACCACCGCACCTCCACCATGGCCACCACCTTCTCAAACCTTAAGCCTCATAACCAAAACCCAAGATAAAAACCAAGGAATGGGAAAGAAAAAAATAAAGGAAGCGAGAGAAGCCACCGCCATGACCTCCGATCGCCGACGCCCAGTTATCGTTGTCGGAGATGAAAGAGAGATGCGAAGGATATGAGGAACTTCAACACTATGCATTCATGTTAATTTGCATTTATTTCATGAAGTTAATGCATTCAAGGTGGGGTTTACTTTGCTTATGTCTATTTTAAATGCCTTGTATGATTATTATATGTATGTGCACGTTAAACATGACATGACACGAATGTACTTAATTGTACAAGCATGAATGTACTTAATTGTACAAACACGAAGGTACTTAATTATATCCACAAGAATGTACTTAATTGTATACCCACAAATTGGCTACGGGCATTATATGATCAAAGCAAGAAAAACATAGGTGTGTATGCAAAGAATAATTATGCTTGTGTATTTAATTTAGACATTGCGTTCCCACCTGGCCGTTGAATGCTCACCCCACGTTTATTCCCATAGATATTCCCACTACGCAAAGGGGACGGTGAAAGTCGATCAAAAAATTTAAAGGGCCCCTTATTTTGATTTCTTTAATGATGCTAGAAACTTGATTTTTTTGGGATTTTATTTTCTTTTAAATTTTTCTGGATGCAATTTTCATGAGTATTTTATATTTATGAACAAGTCAAAGTATTTATTTTCCTTTTAAAATGTGTTTCAAGCTTAGACTTATTTTTCAAAGACTTTAATAAATCGCAAATCGTATAATTTTATGAAATTGGGATGTTACATGAGTTGTCCCATTAATTAGGGAAAAAGAGTCCACTTTATCTCGATTGGATCTTATATTCCAAAATCGTATTTCATCTCCTATTCCAAACGTGTGGATGATTGACACGTGTATTACACTTACCATGTTTATTTTCAAGCATAAATTGTGGGGTTCTAATATGGTAAGTGTAATACACGTGTCAATCATCCACACGGTTGGAATAGGAGATGAAACACGGTTTTGAAATAGAAGATCCCATTGGCCACTCTATAAGTCAAGTGAACTACTCCTTCTATCACCCATTGGTTTTAGGATGGATCCTCACTTGCAGGTTTGATCTCTCCTATATTGGATCGCTTTATATCTCGAGACTGTACCAAGTCCCCAAATTTAACCGCTAGCTAGTTATCTACAACCAAAATATTGTATGGTACTTTTGTGAGAGGGTAGTTTCATTTAGCCTTCTCATATAGGTTAGGTTAAGGCAAAATAGAGACAAAGACCGAGCTTCACGGTTATCATGTCGGCATTGTTTTACTACACACAAAACCCATACTCATCTCCACGATCGTCAGAAGGCCGCCTTTCTCATACATTCTCTTTATCCTTCCACACTTAACAATTATCTTACAAAAAATTCCACGTTCTTCCAATTCCCTAACTAGAACATATAATTTTTTTTTTTTCTTTTTAAACCTATAAAACAAAATCCTTCACCAAATCATATGATTATCATGTTAACAATTGTATTAAATTTTAGTTAGTCACAATCAGATGATTAGGTGTAGACAGTTAACATCTTATTGATCAGTTATTATAGCATATTTAGCAAGTCTAAGCTGGTTTAAGCCCTGACAGAGATTTTCAGTTTTTATAAAGGCCATAATTGCATGTACTTAATTTGGTCCCCCTTATGAGTTGTACTTGGCCTGTTTTTGCCCCCACAGTGGACTCATGAGATTAGTTATCTATAATTTGTAGGGGTGATAATCCTTTGAGACGCAGCACGATAACACAATACACGATCCAATCTTGACGCAAGTTCGAGAAAAATACAAACACGATCCGAATTTAAAACATGATTAACCACGAATCGACACGATCGATAGGATGTTACCAATTTGTCTTCAAATATAACTATATTCTATTTTACTTAATTTACAATGTATTTTGAATATAACCCAAAAAAATTGACCCAAAAAAAAACACGAACACGAATCGATAACCCGAATCGCCACCCCTAATAATTTGGTATGCTACTAATAAATTTAATAGAAAAATGAAGTCAATCATTGGTACTATTCTTTCCCCCTTGCCTTGGATATAAATATGAAGCCAAAATTTCAATATTTTCAAGTCTGATTTATATCTTTACTCCCTATAAGTTTCAATATCAAGGGTACAACTCACATTCCCACTTCAAAAAACCTCTTCTTTTTCTTTCTAACATAGAAAAAAAGAGAATGGAATTTTTTGGAGCTTTTGTTGATGAAGAATGGGAATCATTGAGCAAAATGTTTGATAATAATCCTGAGAATTCATTTTTTCCTAATTGTGATGATATTATTATTGATACTAATTATTTTTGCTGTGTTTCTCAAGAAAGTAGCAATAGCAGTGAAATTGAGAGGGCCCTTTTCATCAATCAGGGGAATGAAAATGGTGTAAACTTTGATGTAATTAATGATTATAACACAATTGAGTCCATGAATTTTAACATCATGGACTGCAATAATGATAATGGTTGGGTTATTCCTGACAATGTGATGGAAGAAATTCTCAATTTGAAAGCTGAAATGTGCAATGACAATTGTGCCCCTCCAGAAACTGATGATCCTTGCAAGGAAATGCAGCTTAAGAGGAAGTCTGAGGATTATTCACCGGAAAGTCCTAAGAAAAAAACCTCGAGGTTCTAGAAATGTAAGTACACGAATTTAATTTCAACTATTTTTACTTCTTCCACAAATGTTAATCTCTATTTTTCATACCAAAAATACCCTTCAGCTTTAGTCTAATTACAAAAGAGATAATTAAAATAACACCCCCAAGGTTTGGGTTAATTACGAAAAAAACCCTTGAGATTTGATTTCATCTTACATTTTTCTCCTTCATAAGCAAAATAAATTTCAAATCCCTCTGACATTTATAGAAATCTTACAATTACTCCTTAAATATAAGTCAAAATCAAACATTAAGTGATTTTTATAGTTTTCAAAATTCTATGGGTTATTTTTTTAATTAGCCTATATATTAATTTTTATAAACTATCCCTTTAATTAAATTACAAATATCCTTTGATTTTTTTTTTTTGTATTTTACAAATTGCATCCGACTTGTTAAGAAAATGCAATTGTAATTTTGAAAATCAATTAGGTTTTTTGATTAATTACTTCAAATTTCAAGAGTAGTTTGTATAATTATCTATCGTTTCTTTCCTTTTTTTTTTTTTTTTAATCTAATTGACTGGTAATACTTGATGCAGGCAAAGAAAAATCAAAAGGCTGTGGAGTCAAAAAGAAGAAGAAAGTGAATATCCAAGATAACAATATAAATAATGAAGAAGAGATCATTAATATACAGAGTTTAAGTAGCTGTAGCTCTGAGGATGATTGTAATGCTTCTCAAGAACAAAATGGTGGGTCAACTTCTGAATCCAATGACTCTCCTTGTTTAAACTCCAATGGGAAAGCAAGAGCTACAAGGGTTCTGCAACTGATCCTCAAAGCCTTTATGCAAGAGTAAGTTAAAAAATCTTACGGCTAATTACAAAGGTTACCCTGTTTAGCCTAATTACAAAAAATCCCGGTTATCATTTAAGATTACAAACACCCCGACGTTATTTTAGCTTACAAAATTGCACTCTCGAGAGTTCTCAAGTGGGGCGTATTTGTTTAGTAAATTAACACAATGTTCAAGGGGATTTTCGTAATTTTGAAAGATAACTGAAATTTTTTTGTAATTAGGTTAAATTTTAGGGTAGTTTTTGTAATTATCCTTTAATCTTAATAATCAAAATATAAGTCTTGGTATTTGTGAATGTTCCCTCATATATGTGGTTTCCCTTTTCCTGTTTCTCAGAAAAGAAGAGAAAAAATCAATGAGAGATTGAGGATCTTGCAGAATCTTGTTCCCAATGGAACAAAGGTATATTTTAACTTTTTTTTTTGTTGGGTATATTTTTAAATTCCATATAGTTAATTTAATGTGATATTAACCGATTTATTTTGAAATGGGATGAATCAGGTTGACATTAGCTCAATGCTAGAAGAAGCTGTCCACTACGTGAAGTTTTTGCAGCTTCAAATTAAGGTACATTCTTGCTTATCTTTGATGCTATCATGTCATTGATTGCACCCTCAAACAAATATAGGAAATACAAACCTCAAGGGATATTTGTATATTTAAAAGATAACTGTAGTTTTTTTGTAATTAGGCTAAACCTGTAGGGTAGTTTTTGTAATTATTACACCCTTCTTTTTATTAATTGTCACACACCTAAATTTGTGGTTCTATTTTGTTTTTGTTTTTCAGTTACTATGCTCGGATGATCTGTGGATGTATGCTCCCATTGCTTACAATGGAATGGACATTGGCATGTATCAGAAGATATCTCCAAATATGTGGCCAATAAATTAATTAAGCTGCCGATGAATTTATGCTGAAAGACAGATAAAATGCTTACTAATTGTGACCAAATGAGGGCTATTGAAATTTAATTCTATCATGAGAAGTAATTCTCATGTTACTTTTGTATAAACAAAAAATAATATATATAATTGAAAAAAGAGAATTTGTACGAAAAAAAGAAGGAAAAAAAAAGAATAAGAGAGATTTTTTTGTAACTCCTTTTACTTGTTTGTATACCGGAAAATATACAAGCAAATGTTAATGAAATTCATAATTTTACATCTAATTTTTTTCCTGTAATAATCTGCGATATGATTATTAAAATTTTATGAAAACTTACACCTTCTTGTTATATATGGGAACAATTCGATGAAAATGATATTATCAATTGGTATTAATATAAACGTATATATACCACTATTCTATTTTCCCTCACTATGCATTTGTTGCATGGAATTATTATAACAAGAGAAAGGCTTTGTCAAGATATTGGAGAAATGAGTTTGTGTTCCCCACCCCCATCCCCCCCCATCCCCCACCCCTGAAATGATAGCAATTCCATATATCACTCAAAATGATCAAAGTTTAATTACATCAAATTCCATTTGAAATCATTGGGTTCCAAAAAGAAAAAAAAAACATTCACAATCAAGGAAGATCAAGCAAGTCAACAGCTCAACATCCAAAACAAAATAATAATAAATGGCCAAATGAAAACAATAATGATGCAAAAGCTATAAGCAAAAATCGATCTGATTACACAAAAATCGAGCAAGATCACAAATATCCAATAACATCAACAATCTTCATTCCAAGAAGAATCCTTTGGTAGCACATCTCCATAACAAAACACCAATTCCACTGGATTAAAAATCCTTAGAAAGTACCATCACCATGAAAGAAATCCCAAAAAGGAGGCACCGACCTCAACCAAAAAAAAGACACAAACCAACTTCCAAAAATTGTATCAACAAGAAACGATTTCATTTACCTCCTTGTGCTCATTCCAATCGGATAAAGCGAACTTGATTTGTAGCTCTCTCGAGGCTTCCAAACTTGAAACGTTCAAAGAATTCCAAAGTCACTACAAGATATAATTGTTGAGCTCAATCCTAAATTTATTGTTACCCTTCTCCATCCAAGCAAAGACAACTTATACCACGAAATCGAAAGAAAAAGATGTTTTTCTCGATCGCTTCCTTCCCAAGTGACAGGAGATAACTTCCACACTGTCTTAGCTCTCCCACATTCAAAGAAAACATGTTCCATAGTTTTATCTTCCATTCCACACAACCGACGGATAACATCATGATCAATCCATTTTTTAAGAATGTTTGTTGTAATAGGAAGAATGCCATGACAATATTTCCACATGAGAATTTAAGTTTCATTGTACCTTCAATTTCAAATGCAATCCCCGATCTTCAACTTTTTCTCTCTAATCCCACGCTTTGCTCTCTGCATATGCAATGCAAGCCAATTTGTCCTCAATCAAACACGATAAACCGATTTAATCGCGTGAATTGCCCTTTGTGCTCAAAATGCCAAACCACTCTGTCACTTTGTGTCTTTGGCCTTTGAATAGGAATCTGCGAAATATTTGTTGCATCATCTCTTATGAAAACTGCTGAATAAGGTTTTCATTTCAAGAGAGCCATCATCATTAAGCGCTCACACACCATCCTGGGAAAAGAAACAGCGCAAACACATCCACATGTTTAGGGGTAAAGCCATAAGTCTTAGGGATCGAAGGATTATTCTCAATCGAGCGGACTTTCCATCACCAATCTCAAATCTCATCTCCTCAACAATAATCGCTATGGCTTCCGCCAACTCTTCCAAAGCCGGGAAGAACCACTATGAACACCGTTGGAAAATATTTAGTTCTAAAGATTCTATCCATTAAAAGATTATGTTAGACAATCAATCTCCATAGTTGTTTAGCTAAGAGAGCTTCATTGAACAGATTTAAATCATGAAAACCTAACCCCCTCCCCTGTTTTGTTGTTGAAATCGATTCCGGTTTTCCAATGAATTTTATTGTGACCTCCTCGAAAACCCCCACCAAAAATTATAAGCAACTTGATTGATCCCTTTGCAAGTACTAACAGTAGTTTAAAGCAAGATATGACAAAAATAGGAGAACTTCAATAATTTATCTAATAAGAACATCTTTTCCAATCAGAAAGAAAAAAGTTTTTCCAATTTTGCATTCTTTTTTGGACAACATCAAGAACATAACTAAAAGTTTCTTTTTTAGACCTACCAATCCCAAGAGGAAACCTTAAATACCTAAAGGATTTTTGCATTTTAATACACTGAAGAATATGACAAATGTTATTCTTTGACTCGAGAGAGGTAGTGACACTAAAAAGACAGAAGATTTCTCAAAATTCACAAGTCGCCCGGACATCTTATGACATTTTTCTAGAATTTTATTCAACATCTAGCTTGGGAGACATTGGATTCACAAGAAATGATAAAATCATCGGAAACACGAGGTGGGTAATAAGAGGACCATTTTTACATAATCAAGACCATGAAAGGGTTTGTTATACACAGATGCATTAATCGGCTTGAGAATACCTCGAAACAATAAGAAAAAGGTGCGGAAAATTGGATCACCTTATCTCAATTCACTAGAAGGGATAATATACCCACAAGAAGCACCATTTAAATTGAAAGAGAATGTACAAAAAGAGACACATGTCAAAATCGACTTGATAAAGATTGGATGAAAGCCCATTTTAGTCATTGTACCCTAATACAATCCCATTCAACCCTATCATACGTTTTTGCCATATCTAATTTGATGCCTATATAGCCTTTTCCCCGCTTCTATGTCTATTAAGAAAATGAATGCACTCATGAGCAATTACCACATTATCAACCAATTTCCTACGAGGTATAAATGTTGATTGGTATTCCCCTATGCACCAATGCAAACAACTCTTAAGTCTAAAGCGAGAATCTTGGAAATAATCATGTAAACTACATTACACGGACTTATAGGCCTAAAATGTGACATTGAATAGGGTGTTTGACTTTAGGAATGAGAGTGATAAGTGTTTGATTCATACTCTTGAGCATTCCTCCGGTTTATAAAAATTGATAAATGACTTTGCAAATGTCTTTCTCGACAAAATCCCAATAATATTGAAAAAGAAGGCACTCATACCATCGGGGCCAGGGGCCTTGTAAGGATGAAGGTCAAAAAGTGCTTGTTTGATTCTGTTTCACAAATGGGAAGAATCGACCGTTCAAATATTCGAGAGATAGAATGTGGGATTCTTGTGAGTGGTTCATAGTGTAGGGCTATCTCTCGGCGAACAAACAAGTATAAAATTTTGAAATTTCTTTTCCAATTGCCTCTTTTCAATCAAACAAAGTGATCCATTATCCCTTTCTAACTCGAAAAATACAATTGCACATCCTCCTCCGAGTAGTCACAACATGGAAGTATTTAGTATTCTTATCCCCGTTTTAGCCAACACACTCTTGACTTCATTTGCCAAAATACTTCCTCTTTTTATATGCCTCATGAAGCTCGATTTCAAATTATTCGATATGTCCCAATATCTCTTCCTTCAAGAGTTCTCATTGTATCAAGTGAAGCTTTAAGATTTTCAATTTAAGAGGTAGAGTTAAGATTCTTCTCACAACTCCATTTCAACGACTCAATTATGCGATTTTTGACTTTGTCTTTGAATTTGAAACGTTGCATTTCAGCATACGATTATAGTCCAAGCTTTTTTAATCACTTCTTCCACCTCGGAATGTTCAATCTACCTTTTGTCAAACCAAATCTCTTGTGTCTCCTTTTATTCACAAAAAAAAAGATCATCCACTAAAATCGGACATTGGTTTGATGAAACTTTAAACTCGCTTTTGCAATTGCTTTAGGAAATTTAATGAACCAATCTGCTTTGAGCCAAACACTCTATCCAATATCTCTTTAACAAAGCCCTCTCCCGGATCTACTATTAGCCCAAGTGAACTCCTCCTCCCCTGTCAAATTTCTGCATTTCCATATTTCGATGAACTCATCAAATTTCACAAAACTCCAAATAGACCGACTCTTCCCCATTTTTTTTCCAAGTTAGAACAAATGTTATTAAAATCCCCTGCCAAGAACCGGATAGTCCCCACTTTGCTTTAGCTTGAATGAGAAACTCCCATTGCAAGGCTCTCTCTATCATTTGTATGTGCATACACAAAAAATAGCCCAACATCTATCATTCTCACCCTCTCTACTAAATTCCACTTCACAACAAAATAAGCCTGCAATGATTTGGTCAATATTAAATTTTTTTTGGACAATGAACAAGCCCCCACTCTTTCCTATGGGATTAATACATTGCCATCTTTCACCAAGCTTAATTTGCTTACAAACCGTTCGATAAATGGAGTCTTCTTTTTGGTTTCACTCAAAACCCTAATTTGCTTACAAACCGTTCGATAAATGGAGTCTTGTTTTTGGTTTCACTCAAAAACAGAATATCTGGAAGGTGGAGTTTCTAAGACTCCTTTAATTGGAAAACCGTAGAGGACTCTTCCAGGACCTCTACAATTCCATGCACAAGCTCTCATAAATAAATTTGGGCACCGTATCCATAGCATTAGTATCGATCTCGTATCTTACTCAAAATTCCATCATTTGGTATATCCTCTCTAGTACTCGTCTCACTCATCAATTAGTTATAGTTCTTTTTCCCCTATCCATATATTTTCTTTATCAACAACTCTCCTACCTCTCCCCCTCCCTCTACCTCCAGCCCCATGCCCAAGTTTTCCCTCTACTAGAGCTTTCTAAAGAAGCTTGCCCCACTTTTAGACCAATCAAATTAGACAAATCTCGAGAAGGGGTCTAACAATGTCTTTTTTGAACCTGAATATCAAAGAGATGCATTGAATGTGGCTCCCTCACGAAATTTGAGCACTTGTTGACTCTTGAACCCCTTTCATTTTTTCCTTATTGCTAGAACCTTCATGAGTTGTTGGTTCTCTAGCTATCTTTAATGATGTTTCGTTGGAGATGACAATTACGCCTCCTTTAGAGATTTATTGTTGGATTGGCCCCTATTTACTATCTTTCTCTCCCTTATGCTCGGATCCTCTTTACTTTCACATCTACTACCGCTAGCTAAAGATTTGGAAAAGGGACGTATGAGCTTTAGGTGGATTAGCTCTCCCAAATCTTAATCTCCCACTTTGAGATCATCTGCGCTCCAACCACTCCCCAAATCTCCCTTCCTCGGATTATTATTGAGAATATCCATCCTTCTCTCCTCACACAATCTTTCATGATGACCTATCCATCTACATAGTAGCAACAACCAATCAAATTTTCATATTTGAATGACATTCACCCAATAATTTCACTTTTTGCATTGATTTTCAAGTATCGCCTCTTCACACTTCCTAATTGAGGATAAACACATCATTGAATCTTTGAAAATATCCTTCCAATTTTAAGCCCCACCTCTAAACAAATCCAATGAGCAGGTAAGTCCCATATTTGAATCCATATATCAATGTATGAGAAGTTCTTCGTTTTCATATCCACCCTCCTTTCCATTCCCTAAGTACAACAAATTGATGTTAAAAGACCACAATTTTCCCTGAATCACTCTTTTTTGTCAACTTGGGATTGAAAGATGAACCGAACTTATTGAACCCAATTGCCCTAAGCACAAATGGTTCGTCTATAGGCCAAATCCCATTCATCATTTTCTTGAGTCCAGTAAAATTCACTTTTTTACCCCTCAAAACCTTCCCAAATAGACTGTGTAGACATTCTTCCTTACTCTCATCAACATCCTCTTCATCTAACTCAATACCGATCTGTTCTGCTTCTGAGAGGGAGAAACTTTGAAGATTTTTAGCCAGTTTACTATCCATTACATGAATACCACTGTCTCTCTCTGAAACCAAATGCAAGAGCTGGAACCTGAAAAAGATACAAAAAGAAGGAAAAAAAAAGAAAGAAAAAATAAAAATTAAGAAAACCTACGTCGAGATGTAATTTATTAAGATATTTCCAAGATCCTGCAAACTGAAGAGCTAGGGGCTCAGAACCTAGAGGAAGACATTTCAACTACCCCTCATAAATAAGAAACCCTAAAGGAATTCAAATCGGCTAATGAAATAGGAACGCATTCATTATGTATAGATCTACTACTGTTTCTAAGCATTAAAGATAATACCCAAGAAAACTCTACCCACCAACCAATCGGAACCCTAGACACTTCCCTAACGAGAGAAAACTCACTCCCCAAACGAGAGACTGGTCCTTTTTTGTAAAAGGCTTGAAATGAGCTTGTCCCAAAACCACCAGTGAGGGCACTTGAAATATTGCAACAAAAAACAAAATTTATATTAATTCAATCATAATTTTCTTCCTCGACAAAATAAATATTGATTTTGAATGCAAATGATTATTAAGAAAGAAAAAATAGATGTATACATAAACAAAGACCTCTCATCATTATATTTCTTCAATCAATTTATAATCCTTATCTTTTGACATCAAATTGAGCAAAAACGGTTCTTTAATATAATAATTTCTCTAAATTTGAAAATCAAATAAAATGCACAAGAGGACTTGGTTGTGGAACATTATATTGTTAGAGATAATATTTATCCTCGACAAAAGAAGTGTTAGTGCTACTCCATCGAAATTGTATAGCAACTATAGAATATTATTGTTATCGATTTTATCTAAGAATCTTTGAAAATCAGCATCTTGTGACACTTGTGATCATCCTAGGTTAATAGTTTTATCCTTCCTCCGATACACAATAGCCATAGCATTTCACCTTAGATTCCCATTTTGTGTATAAATATAAGGATGCACACTGAATTCAATATCAATGAAATATAATATATGCAATAACTTTTCTCCTTGTACCAATGGTAGCTTTTGCTTTATTAATTTTGCGTAAATTCTTTCATGGTATTAGAGCCAGGCTGACCTACCTCGATACCTTCTTTCTTCTTCTTTCATTTTATTTGCCCATCTTTTTGTTCCTTTATCAAGATGAGTGGAGAAAGCTACTTTACATCCGGAAACTAGTTTGGTATTCCAATAATATCCAACTCTAGCGATCAAAGTTATGTGATTCAACCACGTAAACCAACTAGTATCTATTAAGCTAAGTGATTCCACCATCTTCTCTGGAAATAGCAGGTTCTCTATTTGCTATAAGAGAGGCTATGGCCTATAAAACATTATTTTTGGGACTAGTCTACCACCCTCTCGGTTTCTTTGTCAAGGGTCATCTACTCAAACACAAGAAATAAATTTTGAGTTTCTCTTATGGAAGAGACAGGAAAAGTTCGCTAGCTTCCTGGTTCTGTCCTCCCTATTTGAGAGTATATTAATTATGATGGTTGGTTTGGAGTCCTCTCGTGAAAGAAAATAACTTTTCCGAGTTAATCAAAAGCTAGGCAAATGCAATATAAGATGCAAGCTGCGGGATATAAAGAAGGATGGATGCCTATGAGAGAATACCTTAATAAAATTAAAACATATTGTGACATGCTTGCTTCTCGAGAACAACCTATTTTTGAACAATGCCATATTCTCGCATATTTTGACCGATCTTAGCGGTGAGTATAATTCGGTGGTGGTTGCGGCTTAATCTAGAGTTGAACCGTATAAACTCAAGGAGGTATATGCAATGCTTCTTGCCTATGAAACAAGATTGGATGCTATGAATGGTGTTTACGTGAATACGATGGATCTAATATATCTGTAAATGTTGTGACCACAAACTTATCTAGAAGGTACAACAATGGAGGAGAAAACCAAGGCAATAGAGGAAGAAGTCGAATATGCAAAGTTTTAATCGTGAACACAAGAGGAGAAAGAGGAAGGAATACCTATAGAGGAAGAGGAGGCTACGGACCAAATGGAAGGTCATCTTGTCGGCTTTGCAATTATACAAATCGCATCTGCAGAGAGATGCTATTATAGGTTTGATCGAAATTTTTCTCGGAGGTTCATCTAATGATCGAATAACACAAACCCAAACACAAGTAACTTCTCAAAGATATATCTTGCAACTCGGAATGGTAGCCCAACTCCTGTGATGTTTTCTCCTGAATCGGGGAATGATCTTGTATGGTATGCGGACCCGGGGCTTGAATCATGTTAATAATGAGCTATCAAACCTCAACATTGCTTGAGAATTTTAGAGGAACAACAAGGTGCAAATTGGTAATGGTTCAAATTTGTATATTTCACATATTGGTAACTCACATCTTTCATCCTCAAACTCTCATTCTAAACCTTTTTTACTCAAAAACTTGCTTCATGTTCCTAATATAACCAAAAACCTCATAAGTCTTTCTCGGTTTGCTAAAGATAATTATGTTTATTTGAGTTTCATCATTTCTTTTTGTGTCAAGGATCAATCAACTCAACAAACTCTTTCAAAGGATGCCTTAAAGATGGTCTCTACAAGTTTGATGTCCAGCTTGTGAAGCCTACATCACCTACTGCAACTTCTCATCACCACAGTCTCCTTAATACTCCTTCAACAAACATCACTAGGACTACTAGAAATTAAGATTTCCATCTTTAGCACTATAGGCTTGGCCATGCTTTGCTAGAAATATAGTTGAAAAAGTTCTTAAAAGTGGTAATTTGTAGTTTATGAGTAATGAAGAACCATTATTATGTGGTTCATGCTTACAATCAAAAGTCATAAACTACCTTTTCCTAATTCTCAATCTATCTTGCATAATCCTTTTGAACTTATTCACACCGATGTTTGGGGTCCCTCTCCTATCAAATCTACTAATTGATACTTGTATTATGTGACATTTGTTGATCATTACATCGAGATATACATGACAGACTAACTCGATGTTTACAATGCCTTTGTCCATCTTCAAAATCTCATTAAAACTCGATTAAGCACCTCAATAAAAATGGTCCAAAATGATGGAGGAAAAGAATTTAAAGCCTTACTAAAATTTTTCATGAATGCGGTATACATCATAGGATCTCTTGTCCCTATACCCCAAACAAAATGGTCTCATTGAAAGGAAACATAGACATGTAGTAGAAATGGGGCTATCACTCTTATCTCATTTTGGCATGCCTCATCGATTTTCGGATGATGCATTTCCCACAGAGATGTTCATAATATTAATATGCTACCAACAAAAGTGTTAGAATTCAATTCACCCTTTGAAAACTCTATATAAACCCAAATCTGATTATTATCATCTTAAACCTTTTGGGTGTTTGTGTTTCCCTCATATTCGACCTTTGAATAAACACAAGTTACAATACGGATCTTTACCTAGTACCTTTATTGGGTATAGTAATAATTATAAAGGATTCAAAGTGTTATTGCCGAATGGGAAAGTTATCATTACCGAAATGTGATTTTCGATGAATCCGATTCCCTTCTCCTCATACACTTCAAGAGAATCTCACCTACAAATACCTCCAATGACTCTATCTTAGGACCTCCACCGGTTCCACTGTATTTCCTCATGTCCAACCTTCCAATGTTGAGTCTCCTTATCTCCTCGCACAAGACACTACTCTTTGCAGGTGGACCCTAGTCCCCACCCTCCCCTGTGTTAGTCCAGTGGCTAAGAGAATCTAGAGGGTGCATAGATTATGCCGATTTTTGAAAATCGTCCTCTTTTTCGAATGAACAAATAAGTGACAAGAATGTAAGTGTGGAAAATAAACAACACTCGTCGATTTGAGGAGGTTCAACCCACCTAAGGCCTAATCCTCTACCACCCCAAGATCTCCGAGATGGATTTCAAAAAGAAAAAAAGATTTTATTAATTACCACAATTAATACAACACCACCTTTGAAGATTACCACAATCTTCTTACAACACCTTCAAGGAGATTACCACAATCTTCCTTCAACACCTATAAAGAGTACCACACTCTTCATAGCTAAGATCACCCAAGTGTGTTCTTACTACAAGAACACTAACAAGGATATCTTGTTTTGGATGATAGAAAAATTCAAGATTACAACTCAATAAATGAAGTATACAAACTTTGGGTGCAAGTGTAATCAAGAACAAAAAGCCTAGACCTCAAGATTGTGCAAGTGCAAGAACTTAGGCTATTACAACAAGAATGTAAAAATGAAAGCTTGGAGAATTTTGCAGATTTCTTGTTGTATTGTATCTTGTGTGTTGTATCTTGTGTCTTCAAATCATCCTCTATTTATATGAGAGTCTTCATAGACATAGGCTCCTCCTTGTTCACTTTTGTCTACAAAAGAGATCACAAGAAGTAGAAATATTGTACAAAAATGAAAAGTAAATCTTCTTTGATAAGAGTCCAATAGCACAAATTTTTCTCAAAAAAATTATATGCAGGCAACCGATTGCCCTATAGTAAATTTTGAACGTTGTAAAGAATTAGTGCGATCCAGTGTACCGTCTGCGGGGAGGGTGCGACCGGTCACGGGGTCCGACCGGTCGCCCTAGGGTCCGACCGATCGGCCCTACCTTGGACCGTTTCCCTCTCAAAATTCAATACAGAGAAATGATTTTGTAGATGGGCAAAGTGCGGCACCGGTCGACCACACTGGTCGACCGGTCGACCGCCCAAAATCCCTCTTGTTTTGTTTCTGTTTCAAGATTCAACATTCAGGCACGGATGCCCTATAAGGCGACCGGTTGACCTCAAAACAGAAGTGTTGTCCCATTTTTGTCAAAAATAAACTTCAAGAAATACTCCAAAAATTAGTAAAAACATGTTAAATCAATTGGGAGTATTTGGACAACTTTTATAAACATTGTTTTGGTATAAAAACTCATTTAGACAGAATCATCAAAATCTTGATAAAAATATTTTCACTCCCCTTTTTGAGGATTACAAACCAAAACAATTTTAGGAAGTCGATTTTATAAACGAAACATATTTTTCGGTCTAAAACATCAATCCATTACAAGCAAGATTTACCATAAGTAAAACAGACAAGGATAGGAGCAAATATTTTTCAAAAACATTTTTGCACAAGCTCCCCTATTAACATGCATAATAAAAATAAGTAGAAGCAAACAACTACAAGCTAAAAGCTTGAATTTCATGAGCTTAAAGCTCCCCCGTCACATAGACATCATTAGTAAAGCATAAAAGTCCATAATACATCACATGGACTAAGAAAAAACCACAGACTTTTGGCTTTTAAGAGCTCTAGCTTATAGCTTTTCTTGCGAGCTTATTTTCGCTTCTTTGAGCGTATGAGCGTTTTTCTGTTTCTCCCCTTTGGAATCATAAAAAAGAATGTTAAAGACGATAAAAACATCATACAATTATATCAAAGTGCGCAATTTAATCGAATTATCGAGCATTTTGAACATTGAAGCTTAAATTCCAAATAAATAGGGAAAAAGTTGCTCATTTGATTTGCAAAAGCTCATTTGAATGTTAAAACATGATCTCTATAAACTTATAAGACTTTTCAAATCAAGAGAATCACGTAGGTGATGAATTGTTCATAGAAACATTTTGTCGAACACTTGGCGTGCGGCGAATAAAACACGAGATATATACCGCCTTTGTAATTCGTTTAGGCCAAAAGTTTTCATCACTAATTGCAATATAACAACATTCATCCACCAACAATCATCATATACGACATACTAATACAAGAATTTCATCAAAATAGCAAGATACAAGCATATTCTCACGGGTTCAACCCAATTGAGATTAAAAAGAGAAATTCTTACCAATTGATCGGAGAAGTTGGATGACATGGATGGAATAGAAGTTACATAAACTAAAAAATATAGATTTTATAAGAAGAAAATCATTTTGAGTGAATTTTGAGTGAAAAATGCGAAGGAGTTCGATTTTGGAAGAAAATAGTCAAAATGACGAAATTAAGGACGAAAGCATTTTAAATCAAATCGGCAAGAGGCGGCCGGCCGACGGTGAGGGCGACCGGTCCTCATGCTTGGTCGACCGGCCGACCATCCCGTCGACCGGTGCTGAACACTAGTTCTGTTTTTATCCGAATTTTACACCAAAAATCCGATTTTTCACCCCTAAGTTTTAAAAACATGCAAATTGCAATCATAGACCTTATTCAATATGCATTATGCCTAACCGAGCTCGTATTGAGGTAAAAGTCTCGGAAGATAGCGGTTTTGTAAAGATATCGGTCAATTGATCTTGAGATGGAACAAAAGATATCTCAATTTTTCGTCTTGAAACACAATCCTCGAGAAAATGATGTCGAATCTCAATATGTTTAGTACGGTTATGATGAACCGGGTTTTGAGCAATATTTATAGCGGATATGTTATCACAAAAGATAGTAACACTTTCAAAAGAACATTTATAATCTGCTAAAGTTTATTTCATCCAAAGCAATTGAGTACAACAAAAGCCGCGGAAATATATTCGGCTTTGGCGTTGAAAGTGAAACACAATTTTGTTTCTTTGAAAACCAAGAAACTAGGCAATCGCCCAAAATTGACATGATCCGTAAGTACTTTTACGATCATCAATATTACCCGCATAATCAATCACTATAACCTCTAAGAGAAAAATTTTCATTCTTTGGATAAAATAAACCATATTGAATAGTGCCTTTCAAATATCAAAAATTCTTTTAACGGCACTCATATGAGATTCTTTGGGATTGCTTTGAAAACGAGCACATAAGCATACGTCATGAAGAATATCCGGTCTACTTGCGGTTAAATAAAGTAAACTACCAATCATACCTCGATATTTGCATTCATCAACCGACTTGCCTTTTTCATCTTTGTCAATCTTGATGTTTGTTGCCATTGGGATAAGTCGGTTCTTCCTTCTTCAATGTCAAACTTCTTCAAAAGCTCTTTTGTATATTTTGATTGTGAAATATAAATTCCTTCTTGGCATTGCTTAATTTGAAGTCCAAGGAAGAAGTTGAGCTCCCCCATCATGCTCATTTAAAATTCACCTTGCATTAACTTAGAAACTTTCTTGCACAAGGATTCATTAGTAGCACCAAAATAATATCATCAACATAAATTTGCACTAATAAGCAATCTTGCCCTTTTTCAAAATCAAAGAGAGTAGTATCAACTTTATCTCTTGTAAAACCATTTTGCAAAAGAAAAGAGCTAAGTCTATCATACCATGCACGGGTGCTTGTTTCAAACCATACAAGGCATTTTTAAGTTTATAAACATCATTAGGCTTAGAAACATTTTCAAACCCCGGAGGTTGTTTTACATAGACTTCTTCTTGAATAAGATCATCTAAAAATGCGGATTTTACATCCATTTGGTAAAGCTTAAAATTTTTAAAACAAGAATAGGCAAGTAAAATACGAATAGCTTCTAAACGTGCTACGGTGCAAATGTTTCATCATAATCAATACCTTCTTCTTGACAATAACCTTGAGCTACTAACCTTGCTTTGTTTCGAACAATATTGCCTTGGTCATCGAGCTTGTTCAAATACCCATTTTGTACCAATAATTGTTTGAGATGGAGGACAAGGTACTAATTCCCATACATCATTCCTTTCAAATTGATTCAACTCCTCTTGCATTTCTAAAAACCAATCCTCATCTTCAATAGCTTCCTTAGCATTTTTAGGCTCTTTTTGAGATATTAGAGCTTTCTAGGCAAATTTCCTCGAGACATTACTTTATCAAGGGGATCACCAATAATAAGATCTTTTGGGTGATCTCCTTAAATTTCAATGCTATGGGAAGATCCAAAGTATCACCTTTGTCTTCTTGAGGAACATTTGAGCTTGAAGGTTGATCATTTTGAACATCATCTTGAACAATTGGTTCTATAACATCCTCTTCATCACTATCATCATTGGGTATCCTTTCAACACCCGAAGTTTCATTGAATTTGACATGGATGGATTATTCAACAACCCCACTAGTCTTATTGTAAACCCGATATGCTTTGCTTTTGGTTGAATACCCCATAAATATTACTTCATCGGCCTTAGGATCAAGTTTGTTCGATTGATCCTTAGTATTCAAAATAAAACACTTACATCCAAATATTTTGAAATAACTAATATTTGGAGTTCTTCCTTTCCAAAGCTCATATGGAGTTTTATTCATTTTAGGACGAATATAAACTCGATTAATGACATAGCAAGCGGTACTTATGGCTTCGGCCCAAAAATATTTTGGAAGTGAAAATTCATTGAGCATGGACCGACTCATTTCTTGAAGTGTTCGATTCTTCCTTTCGGCTACTCCATCTTGTTGAGGTGTCCTTGGAGCCGAAAAATTGTGACTATATGCCTTGGTTTCACAAAAGACTCTAAATTCTCCATCAAATTCTCCACCTCGATCACTTCAAATAGACTTAATAGTATCTTCCTTTTTCATTCTCAATAAGTCTACACAACTTAACAAACTCATTAACGGTATTGCTTTTATTTGTAAGAAATAGAGCCCAAGTATATCTAGAAAAATCATCAACTATAACAAAAGTGTAATGTTTTCCACTTAGACTTGCCGTACCAATATCCCCATACAAATCTAAATGAAGAAGTTGTAGAGGCTTGGTTGTGGAAATTTCATTTTTGGGCTTAAAACTACTCTTAACTAATTTATTCTTTTGACAAGTGTCACATAAGCCAAGATTTTCAAAATTCAATTTGAGTAGTCCTTTTACATGTTGGTTTTTGTAAATAGTTTGCAAATTTTTATATCCAACATCCAACATGTCCAAGTCGCCTATGCCATAAACTAGTTAAATCATTATTGGCGACAAGACAAGAAACATTTTGACTAACCAAATCACTTGTACAAATTTTGTAAAGATTGTCTTTTCTATTTGCTTCACAAATAATTTTATCATTTTTGGAAATAAGGCATTTTTCTTTATTGAAAACAACATTATAATTTGAATCACAAAGTTAGCTAACACTTATCAAATTAAACTTAAGCCCTTCTACTAAAAGAACATTACTAAGAGAGAAAGAAGAGTTACCAATTTCTCCATTTCCAAGAATTCTTCCTTTGCCATTGCCGAACATGACCATACCCTCTTCTTGGAGCTTGATGTTGGTAAAAGTTCTCTCTTTCCGGTCATATGGCGTGAACACCCGCTGTCCACGAGCCATTTTGAATCCTCCATAGTTGTTATAGCCCATATGACCTACAAAAGAATTATTTTTAGGTACCCTATAGTTTTGGGGTCCATGGGGTTAGCCTTGAGACCTTTGGGTCTCCAAACAAAGCTAAAATTGTTCTTCAATTTACAATGACTAATATAGTGACCAACTTTACCACAATAAAAACAAATAAGATCATGGGTACTACTAGCACGTACAAAAGTCGGACCTTGGTCTTTTTTTCTTTGAAAGAGGTTGAAAAGGTTTATGGCCAAGTCCTAATTTAGAATGCTCACCTCTTTGTGCATCTAAAATTTTTATAACCTTATCCGTACTTAAGTTAAAACGATGCACATCCTTTTTCAAACATTCAAGATCATTTGTGAGCGTTTGTTTTTCGGTTTCAAGAGTACGGACTTTAGTAAGAGTAATAGCATGAGCTTTATCAAGAGATTCATAAGAAGTAAACAATTTATCCTTTTCTAATTTAAGCTCTTTATGATCCTTTTTAAAAGTCTTGTATTTAACAATCAAATTTTGAAACTCATTTTGTAATTCATCAAAATCACATTGTAATTCATCAACTAAAGAAGAAGATGAAGCATTAGAGCGTACCTCGTTGTTTTAGTGCCTATGGCCATAAGACCATGTTCGGATTCTCCTTCTTCATTGGTTGTGCCAAGGAGTTCATCTCAAGTCTTGACATCCGTATTTAAAACCTTCTTTTAGGAAAAGACTTTTTCTTCTTTTGTTCCTCCTACTCAAGTTTTGGGCAATCGGCTATAAAGTGCCGGATTTTCCGCATTTAAAACATGAGTTGTCTCTCGGTTTTCTTGCCTTATTTTTATTCACAAATTTTAAAATTTTTTGGACAAGTGCGGCCATCTCCTCATCATCATCATCATTATCATAATATGCATTATTAGAAGAAGATGAAAGACCTTTAGGAATATTTTGCATACCCGATTGAGTAATGGATGGTTTGAAAGTTTTCTCTCCTTGAGATAGACTTCGTAGATGAGGAGGTTCCCAATGAGCTAATCGAATTTGAGTGTCTCGAGATTTTGTCTTCTTCGGAGATGACCTTTTCGGACCATAAACCGGGAAGAGCGTTCAAAACCTTGTCACCTTGTCTTCTTCGGAGATGACCTTTCCAAGAGCCACAAGAGGATTGACAATGTTGTCAAGCCTTTCCACGATTTTTGATATGCTTTCACCATCATGCATATTGAAATTTTCAAAGTCTTTCACAAGCATTGTTTTTCTTGCTTGCTTCACTTTCTTTGTGCCTTCATAGATGGTTTCTAATTTTTCCCAAACTTCATATGCCGACCTTATGCCTCTTATACGATTATACTCGATGGTCAGAAGAGAGCAATGTAAAATATTTAAGGCCTTACCGTTTAAAGAGAAAGCCTTCTTGTCATTCTCATCGAACTCCTTGAACGGTTTGGGAGCCGTGGTGCCATCCTCCAATTTCTTGGTTGGTTGATCAACTCCTTCAATGACCACATTCCAAATATCAAATCCGCACCCTGTAGAAAACCCTCCATACGGTCTTTCCAAAATGCGGTTGTTGGCGTCGAATTGTGGTGGCTTGTTGGTGGAGGCGCCTTGGTGAGATAAGCTTCATTCCTAGACATGGATCTTTCCTCTTTACTCGGAACAGCTAGCCAAAGAGTTTGGCTTTGATACCACTTGTTAGTCCAAGTGGCTCACGATAATCTGTAGGGGGTGAATAGATTATGCCGATTTTTCGCAAATCGCCCTCTTTTTTGAATGAACAAATAAATGACAAGAATGTAAGTGCAGAAAATAAACAACACTCGTCGATTTAAAGAGGTTCAACCCACCTAGTGCCTAATTCTCTACCACCCCAAGATCTATGGGATGGATTTCAAAAACAAAAAAAAGATTTTATTGATTACCACAATTAATATAACACCACCTTTGAAGATTACCACAATCTTCTTACAACACCTTCAAGGAGATTACCACAATCTTCCTTCAACACCTATGAAGAGTACCACACTCTTCAATTGCTAAGATCACCCAAGTGTGTTCTTACCACAAGAACACTAACAAGGATATCTTGTTTTGGATGATAGAAAAATTCAAGATTACAACTCAATAAATGAAGTATGCAAACTTTGAGTGCAAGTGTAATCAAGAACAAAAAACCTAGACCTCAAGATCGTGCAAGTGCAAGAACTTAGGCTATTACAACAAAAATGTAAAAATGAAAGCTTGGAGAATTTTGCGATTTCTTGTTGTATTATATGCTTGTGTGTTGTATCTTGTGTCTACAAATCATCCTCTATTTATAAGAGAGTCTTCATAGACATAGGCTCCTCCTTCTTCACTTTTGTCTACAAAAAGAGGATCACAAGATGTAGAAATATTGTACAAAAATGAAACATAAATCTTGCCGATAAGGAGACGAACGACACAAATGTTTCACAAAAAATTGCACAAAGGGGTGACCGGTTGCCCTATAGTAAATTTTGAACGTTGGAAAGAATTAGTGCGATCCAGTACCGTGCGGGAAGGGGTGCGACCGATCATAGGGGTCCGACTAGTCGGCCCTACTGGACCGGTTGCCCTCTCAAAATTCAATACTGAGAAAATGATTTTGTAGTTGGGCAAAGTGCATGCACCGGCGACCTGGCCCAAAATCCCTCCCTGTTTTGTTTCTTTTCAAGATTCGACATTCGTGCACTGGATGCCCTATGGGTGACCGGTTGACCAAAAAAGTGTTGTCCGATTTTTGTCAAAAATAAACTTCAAGAAATACTCCAAAAAATTAGTAAAAACATTTTAAATCAATTGGGAGTATTTGGACAACTTTTATAAACATTGTTTTGGAATAAAAGCTCATTTAAACAAAATCATCAAAATCTTGATAAAAACATTTATCTAACACTCTTTGCTCCATTTTCTCATTTGTCATCTCCCGGTTCTACTAGTCACTCTCATGTTCCCATAAACTCATTTGATACCGGTCAAGCCACAATTCCTCAAAGTGCGGTGTTCATCCCATGATTACTCGTTCTAAAGGCGGGATATTAAAGTAAAAATTCTTTTCGCCTCTTGGGCTCTCATGAACCTCGCTAACTATGCTTAGGCCCTTGAAAACATAATTTGGAAACTTGCCATGGATGATGAATATAGTGCTCTTCTCGTAAATCAAACATGGTCTCTCACTACTCTACTTCCTGGTAAAACCTTAATAGGCTGCAAATGAGTGTATAAACTAAAACGACATCTGATGGAAGTATTGCAGTGCACTTTGAATGGCATACACGACAACTCAATGTGAATAATGCCATTTTGAATGGCGATCTTGATAATGAAGTCTATATGGCCCAACCTCATGGCTATGATAAACACATTTCAGAACCTCTTCTCCCTTGGTTTGCAAGATTATTAAAGCTATTTACGGTCTAAAACAAGCTCCGCGGCTTGGTCTGGGAAATTAAAACAAGCGTTACTTCATCTTGATTTTTCTGTTTTCGAGTGATAATTCTCTATTCTTCAAATCTAGCATCAAGATTGCATTTGGATTCTTGTATATGTAGATGATATCCTTGTAATCGTAGTGATACGGTGGGTATTTCTCAACTTATCAAATATCTAGATCATATTTTCTCTCTCAAAGATTTAGGACCTATTCACTATTTTCGTGTATTGAAGTCACACGCACCAAACATGGTCTTAATCTATGTCAACAAAAGTATATCAATGATCTCCTTGCAAGAGCCTATATGTCTACTCGCCAAGGGTACCCCAACCTCTATGGTTTCCTCTCTCAAACTATCTAAAAATCGGAATACCTACAATTGATGCCTCTTAATATAGGAGAATTGTTGGTGCTCTTGTCACTCTCACGCGTCCGGAGATTGCATATAGTGTGAATAAAGTCGACAATATATGCATTGCCCCCTCGACTCTCATTGGAAGGGTGAAACATATTTTGCGGTATTTAGCTGGTTCATCGAGTTTTGGTCTTCATTTTACTAAGTCTCAACACCTTGACAGCTAGTAGGATTCTCTAATTCGGATGGGGCCGGATATTGATGATAGAAAATCGACTCTTTTCTTAAGTGTATTCTTGTGAAATAATTTGGTGTCTTGGTGTGCCAAAAAGCAGTCTTTTGTGTCTCAATCTGGCATGGAGGCTGAATATCAAAGACTCGCTCATACCTCTGCTGAAATTATCTAGATCACATGTTTGCTCACTCAAATACATATCAAACTATCTGCTACTCCTCTTGTGTGGGTCGACAATCAAAGTAATATTGTTATTGCCTCGAATCTAGTTCTTCATGCCCAACAAAGCATGTGGAACTGGATCTTCATTTTATCCGGTATTCGGCTACTAAAGGTTCTCTACGTGTTCAATTTGTTCCATCCGCTTTTCAAATAGCCAATTATTCACCAAACCATTATGCCATCAATTCTCCACTCGGCTACGAAATCAGCTCACTATTTGGCCTTACACCTCCCTCGAATTATGGGGCATGTTAGAGATAATATTTATCCTTAACAAAAGAAGTGTTAGTGCTACTCCATTTCAGAAAGTGTATAGCAACTATAGAATATTATTGTTATCAGATTTTATGCAGGAATGCTGAAAATCAACGTCTTGTGACACTTGTCATCATCCTAGGTTGATAGTACTGTCCTTCCTCTCGATACACAATAGCCAACATCATTTCATCTTAAATTCTCTGTATAAATGTAAGGTTGTACATTGAATTCAATATCAATGAAATATAATACCCCCCGAGGCATTGCTCAACTGGTAAAGGACCTGAGTGACGTGTTGTCGATTCTTTGGCACCCACATCGTGGAGGTTCGAATCCACCGGTAATGGGGTGGATGAGGATTTCTTGTGTGGTGACCCGATCTATGGCAACAGAATGATCGTATAGATAAACCACCCCCATTGTATGTCGTTTCATCTTCCTAGCCTCAAGCGGGCTTACGCTTTCCTCTAGCTCGCCTGTTGTAAATATTTTACGAGGGTTTAGGAGTGTGCCCCCACTCGTTCCAAACGCTTACCGTCATATTTTAGGTTTTGCGATCCTAATGAAGTACTTTGAGGAGTCGGCCTTGTTTCCACACTTTTGGGCCCTATATTCCATTAATTCTTCTTCAACTACTAGCGAGAAGGCTTTCTTCTATCTTTCTCCTCACCCTAATCGTAAGCTTCTCCATAACCTTCCCTCTTCCGTATGGCCTTGGAAGGAAAAATTTCTTTATATTCGAGCCCCCATAGAGACCCCTTGGGAGTTTCCTTTCGAGTGGAAGGTTACCCATCCTCGATGTGCTATGCACGAGTTGGTTTTTGCCGGAGAAGCTTTTAACCGAAGAGGTTCTCTCCTCGCGGACCTTAGCCCCACCCTAAGCCGCCTTCCTTAAGTTTGGGTAATCTTTAACTCTTTTACTTAAATTGCTTAAGAAATTTTAAGTTATTCTTATCATATTACTTCTCTTCTTTCTCAGAGATATCTGTCAAGGGTTCCATTCTAGCGAAGCAGCTAAAGGAGCAGAATGATGCTTTACTGGCTCGTCGAAAGGAACGACCCCCACCTGTCCCAAAGTCTACCGAAGCTCATGTTGTTTTGGGATCAGGTAGCATCCCTCCAGCCTCGGAGAACCCTCACCTTGCTGACCCCATCAGGGTACCCAGCGATGCTGATACCCTCAGAGCTGCTCGCACCACGCTAGCTCGTGCAACCCCTCAGCACCCCTCTACCATATCTGGGGGCCAGGCAATAGACAAAGCCTCTGGCTTGCGAGTAGCCGGGACTCAGGGAATAAAGATCGCGATGAGCTTTCTACCAAGAAGCTTTGTTTTGTCCCAACCGTGGGATCCTCCAGCAAGCAGCTAGAGGTCGAGGTTGACGATGAAAACTTGCAACTAGGGTTGTGCACGCGACTTGGAGATTACCAAAACCGAACCGATATCTGGACCGAAAGATCTCCGAACCAAAAATATTCGCTGATCGTTTGACTTTCCCCAAACCGCACTTAGTACCAAAATATTTATGGTACGATTCTCGGAGGTTTTTCAAATACCCGTACCAAGAACCGCATCAACCGTATCAACCGGGACCCGAAGCTAGAACCAATTTTAAAGATTTTATATAAATACATATACATTATTTCTATGTTTGTTATTATTTTGATATTGAATTAACTACAAAATATTTGAAATTAAATTGAATATAAAGCATATTTAAAAAAACCATAAGATCGCAACTATTATGAATTTTAAAAAACTTTGATATTAATAATAAAGTAAATAATTTGAAATTGAAATTAGTTAAATAATTAGTAAATTGCACTTAAAAGAGAAACAAGTAATAGTATCATAATATAAAGATATAAAAAAATCATATTTTAATTTCTTTACCACATCACATAAATTATAAATATAATTTTATTGATTATGTTATGTTGTTAAGTATGAGACATTGAGATTATAAATTTATACAAGTTTTTTTATTTTTTTAAATTTATAAAAACTATTAGTTAATTATATATGTTCTATGTCAATATAAGGACAATTGCCCAAATAATATACTATTATTGTATTCTACAGAGGTCATTAAGTTTAGAATTTTGGATTGTGTTACCTATTATAGTTTTAGTTTTTATTTTGAGCCTACGCTAAAAAGATACTAGAACTCTAGAAGTATATCCGTTTGGTGATTTTTATTTTGATTTTTTTTTCAAATTTGTATGTTTTGTTTATGGCTAATCTCCGAATCTCCATTCCGAACCGAACCGAACCGCACTGCCTCATCCCATTAGAACCGAATCTCGTCCCAAGCCGTCCCGAACTTTTGGTACAGTTCGGACGGAGATTTTTTTCTATGGTTCGATTCTCGAGATTTATTTTCGAATCTCTCAACTTCGGGACTTCGCTCGAGATTTCCAAATCTCTCGAACTCGTCCCCGCACTGCACACCCCTACTTGCAAAGAACCCCAAGATGGAGGCTCAAACCAAATGGCTCTCGTTGTGTGAGAGGCAGAAATCAGTAAATACGGGACATGGAGAGGCAAATGACACGTCCTCAAATATTGTTCACTTTTAATGCCTCATTGCCTCACCTCGTCCCCAACTGGGCAATTAACGGTTAAGTTGCGTCCTCGATACACATCCTCACGGGCGGATTCTTTTGAGCTTTACAAGCACACCCTCCTTGGTACCGACTAGTTCGCTCACGGTTCCTTTCGAGTTCACTAGATTGGAGGAGTTGATAGCCCATAACAACTTCTATGTAAGTCCATTAATTCGTTGTCTCGCTTTCCTAGTAATCAATCTTTTTAGCGTTGCTTTTCTAATCTTGTACTTCATTTATTTCGAGAATAATGCTCTCTTTGCGCCATCTCTCCCTCCATGCTGCGAATTGGAAGCGGACTCTCGATGCACAGGAGGCGAAGTGGATAAGGCTTTCCAAAGCCCTGAGCGGGGCCAAGTCGCCAAAGAAAAACTTGCTAAGGAGAACACCTCGCTTGTAAATCGAGTTCAAGGGCCGGAGAAAGATGTTACAGTGGCTCGCCAAGAATCGAGTGAACAAAATGAGACCCATGAAGTGAGCTCAAAGAGACCCATGATGTTTGGGACCAAGCTATACAAGAGGGTGCTTTCAAGGAAGTCTTCGATTAAAAAGACTTGATTGCTTCCAAACAGATGACTTGGAGAGGGCGATAAGGGCGAAGGGGCGAGGAAGAAGGCCTCGATGTTGTCACGATGTGGACGAGGTGGAGAAAATGCAGATGAGTGGACTGACCTTCATGCACTCGCACATTGCCTTCTTCAACAACCTCCACCCCTTGCCGCAAACGAGGTTGATGATGAAGATGAAGACAAGTGACAGATTTATTCCATTCTCTTGTAAATGAGCTCAATGCTCCATGTAAAACACATCTTGAACATCATGTTTTTTTGTTGAAATTATGCTAAACAATCAATTTGAACATTATATGAATATGCTTTTGCCAAAGTCTCGACCTCGCTTATGTAACTTTTGATGTTATATGAAGATATGTTTTTCCCCAAGTCTTTAACCTCGCTTATTTGATTCTTTTGTAACTTCACTACCTTATCTTTTAATTTGAGCCATCATGAAATTGCTTTGCGTCGATATTTATGAGATCGCTTTTTAATTCTTTAAATTAGAGCCGACCTCATTGGGGTCGTTTCTTTGTGGTCGCAATCTTTTCGAGATCGCTTTACGACTTTTTATCATGGCTAGCCTCGTTGGGTCACTTCTTTGTGGCCGCGATCTTTCTCGGATCGCTTTACGATGCTTGATTGAGCCGACCTCGTTGGTTGCTTTTTCTTGCCGCGATCTTTCTCGGATCGCTTTATGGCTTTTGCTTGAGCCGACCTCGTGGGGTCGCTATTACTTATCGCGATCTCTCGGTTGCTTTATGGCTTTTGCTTGGACCGATCCTCGTGAGTCGCTTTTACTTGCCGCGATCTTTCTCCGATCGCTTTATGACTTTTCTTGAGCCGACCTCATGGGTTGCTTTTACTTGCCGCGATATTTATCCGATTGCTATATGGATTTTGGTTGAGCCGACCTCGTGGGGTCGCTCTTTATTTTACCACATGATAATTATTTCTCAAAACAATGGGGTGTTTCCCCTCCCATTAATTTCATATATATTCAATCAAAACAAGCCAATGATTACAAGTAGTTCACCTAAGTGTAAAACTTGCGTTAGTTGTGGATGTTCCATGGCCTGGAATCTCTTTTCAATCCATGCTTTCCAAACGATATGTTCCTCTCTTAAGGATTTTAACCACCTTAAAGGGACCCTCCCAATTTGCCTCCGACTTTCCCACATGCTTAGATACTTCAAATTTTTTTCGTAACTAAGTCGCCTACTTGAAAATTCCTTTCATTCACCCTTTTGTCATATCTTTCCGCATCCTTCCTTTAGTTGCCTGAATTTGAACCAAGGCCCTATCCCTTTTTCCCTCGATAGTTTCTAAATCTAACCTTCGAGCCTCTTCTGTCTTGCGGTCGGTCGTAGTGAGCTACCCTATGAGATGCCTCATCAATTTCCACGAGATTACCGCCCGAGCCATACATTAAACCGAATGGAGTCTTCCACATAGAAGTTCTTGGGGTAGTTAGAAGCCCAAAAGACCCCAGGGAGCTCCTTTACCCAATATGTTTTCACCGCACCTAGCCTCGCTTTTAAGTCTTTGCAATTATCCTATTTGCCACTTTGGTTTTCCCATTAGCCTGCGGGTTTTTCGATTGCGGTGAATTCTATTGATTTTCACTTCCTTGCACCATGCTCGTATTTTTCTTCCTTGGAACTGCGTTCCGTTATCTCAAATTAAGGTCCTAGGAAATCCAAACCGCTATGAATATTTTTCCAAACAAAGTCCATGACTTCCTCGCTCACCTATTCTAGCTAGTGTTGCAACCTCAACCCACTTCGTGAAATCCTCAATCGCTACTATCACGAATTTCTTTTGCGCTTTGTCATGGGAAAAGGACCCAAAATGTCAATCCCCCACTAGTCGAACGGCATGCAATAGGAATTATTTCTAAGGGTACCGGTGATGGGTTAAGTTAGCATGAAATTGACACTTATCACACTTCTTAGCGAACTCAATTGCATCCTTCATCACAAAGAGGCCAAAAGTATCCTTGCATTAAGATTTTCCTACGAGCTAGCGAGCGACCTCTCGAATGATTTCCACAGTTCCTTCATGAATCTCTCTCATCTCATACTGCGCGCGTTCTCGTGCAATGACATTTTAACAGAGCCCTCCGAAGGACCTCTTATACACATCTTGTCCTATGATTTGGAACCTAGATGCCCGCCAACTCTCCTCGCCTCGCCTTTGCTCCATTGTCAAAGTCCCTGTTTAAGAAATTCTTTAATCCCCTCAATCCAATTTACTTCCCTATGGAGAATTAAGGTCTCTTTTGAGAATTGGTCAAGAGGTTTGCTTTCAAATTCACTTTGGAGTGCTTCACTACTAACACTATCACCTTCCTCGAGCTCGACTCCTAAGACGGACTAGCAAAACATGCTAATGCATCAACTCTCTCATTTTCTTCCCTAGGAATCATTTGCACAAAATCCTCAACATTTTCTACTAACTTCTTAGCCCTATTCAAGTAGTTGGACATAGATTTATCTTTGGCTTCGAAAGAGCCCTCCATCTCGCATCGCCACTAATCGAGAGTCGGTATATGCCACGAGCCTTCTCACATTGCATTTGTGTGCTAACTTCATCCCAAAGAATTATGGTTTCATACTCGCTCATTATTTGTAACCTCAAAATCCAACTTTAGAGCTACTTCAACTTCAAAGAATCGGGTCCTTGTAACAAAATTCGACTCCGCCTCCAATTGCCAGCGACCAGAACCATTCACATGTAAAAGCCAAGCGACCTTGCCCCTGGTCGCCGCTCTTCTAGGATTACCTCGCTTATGAAGTTAGCTAGAACTTGGGCTTTAATCGCAGATTTACATTGATACTTGATATCAAATTCTCCCAATTCCACCGTTTATTTAACTAAGCAACCCGACAACTCGGTCTTCCTAAAATTTGCCTCAAAGGTTGATTGTTAAGACGATGATTTGGTGATATCAAAATAAGTCTATAACTTCCTTGTTGCTACTACCAATGCTAATGCCAACTTTCCGCTTTCTAAATATCTCTCGTCCGCTCCTTGCAACATCTTACTCACATAATAAACCTGCTTATGCAGGCCTCCTCCTTGACTAAAACCAAGCTTACGGCTCACTTAGAAACATCCAAGTATAAGAAAAGTAGTTTGCCTTTTTTCGGCTTTGACAATAATGGTGGCGAGCTTAAATATGCCTTTAATTCATCAAAAGCTTTTTCACATTCTTCTGTCCATTGAAATTTTTTCATATTTTTTAAAGTAGCAAAGAAAGGTAGGTTACGATCGGCTGACCTCGAAATGAACCTGTTTAGCGAGGCTAGCTTCCCCGTGAGCTGCTGCACCTCATTCACGGTCCTTGGGGAGGTCATCTCCAGTATAACTTTAATTTTCTCCGGGTTCGCTTCGATCCCCCTCTCATTGACCATGAACACGAGAAAGTTTCCACCTCGCACCCCGAAAGTGCACTTTGTTGGATTTAACTTCATTCCATAAGTTCGCATGATATTGAAAGCTCGCTTCAAATGTTCCAAGTGGTCCCCCTGCTTCTCGCTCTTGACCAGCATATCATCTACATAAACCTCCATGGTTCGCCCGATCTCGCTTTTGAACGTGAGGTTGACTAGGCGCTGGTACGTTGCTCCTGCATTCTTAAGGCCGAAAGGTATCACCATGTAGCAATACACCCCTTTATCGAGAAACAAATGAGGTCTTGTCCTCGATCCTCTTTCGCCTTAAAAATTTGATGATAACCCTGATACGCATCCATCATACTCAATAGAGCACACCCCGCCGTAGAGTCCACTAGGAGATCAATGGGAGGTAAGGGGTACGGATCTTTCGGACATGCTTTATTTAAATAAGTAAAATCTGTACACATCATCTACTTCTCAGCTGTTTTGGGAACAATTACCACATTAGATAGCCATTCAGTGAACTGGATCTCGATGACGTGCCCGCCGAGTAGCTTATTCACCTCGCTTTTAATGATCCTGTTCCTTTCTCCTCCAAAACTTCGCTTCTTCTAGCTTAATAGGTTTCACCTCGGGGTCGACATTTAGGCGATGCACTATGACCTCTGGGCTAATGCCTTTGAAATCCGAAGACTTCCATGCAAAAATATCCGCATTTTCCTTCAAAAATTGGATAGTTAGGAGCTCGAGCCTAGGATCCATCTGGGAGCCAATTATGGTCGACTTACTCGGGTCACTTGGATCCAATTCTACTACCTTGTACTATTCAAGAGGCTGAATTCTATACTCCATCACCCGAGCTTTCTTATGCTTCTCCTTCTCCTTCTTGCTCATTCCCCGCCTCCTCCTCTCTCTCTCAATTTGCTTAATAGTTCTAATCTCCCGCTCTCCTTTCTTTTTTTCTTTAGTGACAAGTTATAGCACTCCCTCGCACTTTTCTCGATCTCCACATACTTCACCAATCCCACTCGCAGCTTGGGAATTTCATCTTCAAATGATATGTTGAAACAATAGCTTGAACCGATTTAAACCTGGTCTACCTGCAATGACGTTGTGTGCGAATGGAGCATCGACCACTAAATATTTAATTATAACACGATCTTTCGGACGGGGAAGTTCCTAGCGAGGTCGGAAGGTTGACCTTACCTAGCGGGATCACTTCGCTTACCCCAAACCCGATTAAGGGTGTATCCACCGGTTGTAGCGCTACATCCAACTCCATCTTTCTTGGGACTTGCATAAAGATCACATCCGCCCGAGCTCCCATTATCTATCAAAGTCTTCTATCTTTGCAAAGTTCACAATATCCATCGTTATCACCTCGGTGAACCTCGCCTCGCTCTCTTCCATGTCCTCGCTCCTCGGCCTCACTTCCCCTTACGATAAGGGTCTTTATGCATGTTTTATGTGTATATTTGAGTAGAATTCAAGATTTTTTATTGTTCGTTTTGTAAATTTTTGATTGTACATAGTTCATATTGCTCCGAGGTGTTTTTATTGATGTAGATTGACCATTCGGGGCTTATTTTGGTGATTTTCGCACCATGGATTCATGTCAAAACATGCCGGGAGTTTAAGGATGCAAAACGCTCAAAATTCCAAGCCAAACACGCCATTTCGAGGCCTTTTTGGTCCAACACGGGCAGGGGTGTTGGGCAACACGGCCGTGTTCGCGGAAGCCAAAAACTCAAAAAATTCGCACAAAACAGCTTGACACGGCCTGGCGTGTTGGTTATGGCCATGTCGATAAAGATGGCCAGGGTGTGTTCTCGCGACATGGCCATATCGGGGACTTCCTTTTGCAATTTTTCTATGAAAACTCACCAACCAAGCTTTTTGACCACTTTTGTACACCTTTAACACCCAATTTTGCTCCACCATGTCTCCATATTCCCTCAATCATCAATTGAGTACAAGAATTCACCAACCAACAATGAAAGTGGAGGCAATTATTTAGCAAAAAGATGGCACCATCAATGTATTATTATACAAAAATGGTGTCTATAAGAGCCAAGAGTTGAAGTTGGAAGAATCATCATTCATAATTCATTCATGTATTTGATTAGATAATTCATCATATTCATAATTGGGATCAAGGGGTCTTGGAGGAGTAAGCTTGAGGCAACATTGGGGAAGAAGGCTTGGAGCAACATCATCATTCAAGAAAGAAGTCAATTGAGATTTTGAGAAAGATAAGTACACCATGTCTATAATATTTACATCTTCTTGTGTAATTTACTCTTTTGTCAAGATCATGAGTAGCTAAACTCCTAGTGTTTGAATGTAATGAACTCTATAATGGATTTGTGATTAAGGTGTGTATGTTTTTAATAAAATCTTCATGCTTTGTGTGATTCACTTATATTATACTTTATTCATTCAAATTGGTATATGCGCAATATTGATTTGAAGTTTATTTTTCATCCGGAAATCGAGAGATTTATGGTGAAATAGAACCTATATAAGTGAAAAGAGTTGCATGCAATCCTAGATATAGGACGACATAAATCTTCTAGATTAGGGTCAAACCTAATATGGGAATTCACAAATCGTTATAATGCAATCTTGGGGTTTTAACTAGAAAGATATTTCAGTTAATCAACTTGAGATTAGGAGTTTTCACCTTGAGAAAGGGTTTAACTTAAATCGAATTTCTACGGTCCATAAAACATGAGATTTTATTAAAAGAGATTGGTTTTTGCTTAAGGGCTCATGGTTGTATTTTTATCTTGTTGAATCACAAAAACATTCTAGAGGGATTTACATTCAAACACATTTCTAGCTCTTGATTTCTTATTCTACAATCTACTTTTATTTGATCTATTGTAAGTTGCAATTATTTTTAAATTCTTTATTTTTCATTTTTTTTAAACCATCAAAACTCTGAAAATTGCTAGATTAGATAACAAAAAGACGGTAATTACTAGTACTTACAATCCTCGTGGGAATGACACTCGATACTCAAAAATCTATACTATAAAACGATAGGTGCACTTGCCTAAGGTTTTAAAGGTAGCTTTTGAGCCATCAAGTTTTTGGCGCCGTTGCTGGGGATTGTAATATTAAGAACACCTTATTTTTGTTAATTTAATCATTTTTTTATTTCATCATTGTCTTTCTTTTTATCCCTCTTTCTAAGTCTTGGATTACACTTATCCTCTTTATTTACCGCAGTGCATGCGTACTCCGCTAAATTTGGAAACACGAAACCGCCGGTAGCAAACACGAGGAAAGCACTAATACGTATACGAGGAGGATATTAACGGCGCAAGGATCCTATCATGGCGGATGAACAACAAAGAACTATGTATGATTACGCCAAGCCATCCATGGATGGCACGACGTCAAGCATTGTAAGACCCGCTTATTGCCGCCAAAAATTTTGAAATTAAACCCAACGCTATTCAAACGGTGCAGCGTGACTTGTCCAATTTGATAGTCTACCCAGGCGAAGATCCCAATAATCACATCGCGAGTTTTCTTGAAATTTGCGACACCTTCAAAATCAACGGGGTCTCCGATGATGCCATCCGCCACGCTTGTTCCCATTCTCTCTTCGGGATGAGCAAAACAAAGTGGTTAAATACTTTGCCAAAAGGAACGATTACAACATGGAATATTATGGCGTAAAAAATTCCTTTTGAAGTATTTCCCACCGGCAAAGACCGCGAGATTAAGGAACGAAATCTCTTCATTTACTCAAGCGGACGATGAAACTTTATACGATACTTGGGAGATTTAAGGAATTGATGCGAAAGTTCCCACACCATGGCCTACCTATTTGGATGCAAGTCCAAACATTTTATAATGGGCTACTTTCTGCGCATCAAGACAAATGATCGATGATGCGGTGGGGGAACTCTTAATAATAAAACGCCGGAGCCGCCAGGATTTGATCGAGGAATGGCCATGAACGGCTACCAATGGCAATCCATACGAGGTAAAACTAACGGGTCGGGCTTGGTGTGTATAATGCGGATGATGGTGGTTACGCTCGCCGCACAAAGTTGAAGCGTTAACCCAAAAGATCGATGATTTGGCGGCTCTAAACCACCACCACATGTTTTATCTTGTGAAACTTGTGGAGGATCTCATAATCACCAGAATGCCCCCACACAATACCGCCAACTGAGCGTGTGGATTATCTAGGTAACCATTCTCGGCCTTCTCAACATAATCCTTTCGAATACGTACAATCCAGGATGGCGACAACATCCTAATTTCGATTGGGGTAATCAAGGCCAACGACGGCTAATCCCACCATTCTAATCCACACACGCCTCCGGATTCCACCACCCAAGAAAAGCCTAACTTGGAAGAACTCATGGCAAAGTTTGTGCAAACAATGACGCTCGATTCCAGGCAAATAAACATCCTTAAGAAATCAAGAGGCATCTATCCACAATTTGGAAAATCATATAGGCGACAAGAAAATGATTGCCGAAAGGCCGCAAGGAAGTTTGTCGGGTAATCTTGAAACAAACCCAAGGGAGCACGTAAAGGCAATCACCATTAGTGTCCCACATGAGCATAATTATCCCAACACCACCATGCAAAAATATGTGGAGGATGACAAATCAAGAAAAGCCCATGAAAAAGGTGGTTTTTTTTTTTTAAAAAACAACCATTTGGAATATCATTAAACGGCAATGCTCTTATTAATCGCATACACAACAATGCGAAGCTAAAAAAACATTTTTATGAGCAAGAAATCCTCATCAAGGAATACACCCAAAATTCAAATTAAATTCCTCAAGAAACCCAAGGTAGAACATTAAAAGTAACCAAATTATACCAACCAAACCTCAATCTAGTCCTTTGCACTACACTGGCTTTCCGAGCAAGCTTGGACCACTCGGTGTGGTAAGCTCCCGGGCGATCAACCCTCTCATAGGTATGCGCCCCAAAGTAGTCCTTTGTGCTCGCACAAGGTTAGCCGAAGTCTCCCACGCCTATATGTATCGAAATACGTGCAAGCCGACATCCCCGGAACACTAATACCCTTCTAAACTGCAATCCCACGACTCTCCAAGCTTTTGTCTCGCACCATCTTCCGAGCGAATTCAGGGTCGACCAATAAGTTAGCCACCGGATTCCTCCGGTACGCTTTGCTTAATCCTATCCAAGAAAACGGCCCTAATAATACACCCACCTTTCCAAATCCTAGCTAACTCCCCAAATTCAAACCCCAACCCTTCTCCATGCTCTTCGCCTCAACAAATTCATCCTTGCGTAACTACAAATCTTCGACGCGCGTAAAGTGCCTCGCCTAACATCATCAATCAATCTCTTTTTATCAACTCGAGGACACATTGTTAATTTCCTCCTTTAACCCTTCATTCTTGAAAATCTCAGCTGCGGCCTCTCTCTCTTCCTTCAATCCACTCATATACCTACTATCTAATGAAGAAGCAATTGTAGGGGCGGCGATTGACATCTCGGCCGCTTCTTTGCACGGTCCATTTCCCCCCCCCTTCATCCCAGTCTTATCCAAAATCTTATCCACCAAATGCCCATCACCCGGTCTCATCATCCGTTACCTTGAAAATATCGGACGTAATCTCAATCAAGAAACTCTCAAGCTCGCCGTGATTCCACTCCCCGAAAATCTCCGCCAGCTCCTTGTTGCCCAAGCCTCCGGCGTTCTTCAACACGTCATACGCCTCGGAAATCAGCTGCATATCACCATACTCAATCCCATTATGCACCATTTTGACAAAATTACCCGACCCACCTTTGCCTATGTAAGTGACGCAAGGCCCGTCGTCCACCTGGGCGGCGACCTTCTCGAGTATACCGTGAATATTCAAGTAAGCCCCCGGGATCCACTGCATCGAAAAGGCCCATATCGGGCCCCATCTTCGCCCGAAACCCCCATTCCCAAATAGAGCAAACCGTTGGCCGATCGTCGACCATGCGCCGCTCGGTGTTCTCGTACCACTCGTTGCCTCCGTCGATGATGGTGTCGCCCGCTCCATGTGAGCCGGCTGCAGGGTAGCGATGGTCTCGGTCAACAGCGCGCCCGGCTTTGACTAAGATGATGATGGAGCGGGGTTTTTGATTGAGAGGACGAAATCCTTGGGGTTGTAGTGTCCGGAAAGAGGAGTCGGCCTTCGTGGTGGGCGATCTAGGGTTTCGTCGACTTTGGAGATTGTGCGGTTGTAGACGGAGATTGGGAAGCCTTTCTCGGCGATGTTGAGGGCTAGGTTTTGCCCATTACAACTAGTCTTGCTAGACCGATTTGGGATAGCGTAGGCGACTCCATTGTTCTTCTTGCTAAGCTAAAGCTTCGATCTTGAATTTAGGCAATGGGAGGACAAGATCCCTTACCGGAGTTTAATCAAGACGATAGAAGGGAGGACAAATTTGGTAAGTACTGAGTCATTCAAGCAATTACATACTAATATTCCATTTGTTCAACCTCTTTCAAAGCATGCTAGGGATCTAAATGACATCATTTCTAATGATAATAAGCTTAACGAACTATCAAATATGCAATTGAATGATAATTGTTCTTCCAATAAACTACCACAAAAATTTAATGATCCAGGAAGTTTTATTATCCCTTGTACAATTGATGGTTTACTGTTGATAGAGCACTAGCCGACTTAGGAGCTAGTATCAATGTGATGTCTTATAAAACATTCAAGCATATGGGATTAAGTGAACTCGAAACCTACTAGGATGGACATACACTTAGCCGATAAATCGATTAAACATCCTAGTGGTATTATTAATGATGTGTTAGTCAAGATTGATGAATTCATATTCCCGATTGATTTTGTTATTCTTGACATGCATGATGATATTGAGGTTCCTCTAATTCTTGGGCGTCCTTTCTTGCTACGGCAAAATCAATCATTGATGTGCACGAGGAAAATTAACTTTGAGAGTGGGAGATGAACAAGTAATTTTTAAAATTCATGTTGATATTGAAAAGGATATTACTTGTTCTTTTGTCGATTCAATTCCTTTTCATGATGAGAAATCTAAAAATCTCTTGGAGAAAAGTGTTGTTCAAAGTTCATGTTGGAAGATTATGCACAAAAATGGGACCGGAAAGGTTGAAAAGCACATTTTGAAACTTCAAGTTGGAGGTAGTTCTACTAAACACCAAAGGTATTTTCATAAGTTCGAGGCTCCGCCCCACTAATCTTCACATTTAGGTGAATTAGTCCAAATGCTATACGACTTTAAAGAAGCGCTACCCGGAGGCAACCCGATGTTTGTGTGCAATTATTTTCATTTATTTTTATTTTATTTTATTTTCTTTCAAAATAATCACAAGTCCTGTGAGTCATTTTCAAATCATAAAAAGAAAAAAACTCTTTGAGCTTCTTCTGCTTGTCCTAATTGGGAATATTTGAGATTTCACGGTATTCGAGTTGTGTGTTGCTTAACTTTGATTAGGTATGAAGATGCCGTTGAAGGTCCCGTACCAAAAACAACCCAATGGTCGCCAACACCGATTCCACTATTGTAGTAAGGTCGTATTTTTCTTTTTCCACCTCTTTTATATCATTCTAATTTCTTTGTTCTTTTTGAGTGTTTTGTGTGTGTTTGTCCATTTCTTTCTTTCACATTGAGGACAATGTGAATCTTAAAGTTGGAGGCGGGTACAATAACATTTTCGGAATGCTTGTGTGTTTGTTTTCAAGAGATGTGATTTTTTTAACAAATTGAGTATTTGCTAGTCAATAACTTGGCCCAATTATACCTATATTAACTTGTTAATTTGTGTTTTCAATGTGAAGCAATTGATTGTCTAGGATAGATTGACGTGGATGCGGGCTAAATTTTGACGAGATTTCCAACACCATAAATACTTGATGTGTTAAGGCATAAACGCATTTATACCTAGCGCTATGAACGTCCGAGAACTCATGATTTAGTAGTGGTTAACTAGTTGTTAAACCAAGCTTGTGAATAAAAGAAAAATAGAAAGAGAAAAATGAAAAAAAAGAAAATGAAGAAAAAAACGGACCAATCGAGGTTATACTCCTCTATTTGTTGTTGCTTAGTAACTAGGAGCATTCATGAGCCCCATGTTTGTCTTTTACGTAAAACGGCGACAAGAATATGAGTATGGAAAACCACCCTAGGAGTGTTTGAACAGAAATTCAAAATATAAACCTAGTGGAAGCATGTCTCGAAAGGTCCCCAAAAAAAAAAAAAAAAAAAGGAGAATGAATACTCCTTGACTTCTCATTCCAATAAAGTTCAAGAAGCTTGGTTATATGACTAGTAGGCTAACTATAATGATCTATTGAATTCTTGTATTTTCATGGCATTATTGAATTGAAGTTGTTCATAATTATCGATTTTGTGGAGTGATGATTTCAAGACCGAATAATGATCACGATATTACGGTCTTTCTTGACAATAGATTGCATTGCAAAACTATGTTTTTAATGAATGGTTAATTTGGGTTGAGAAGGCCAAGAACTTGACTGCTTGTGTTCAATGTGTTGAAAAAAAAAATCTTCTTTGTATGTTGTGATTTATTGAATCCCTCTTTTTAATTTAATGTTTTGCTTGAGGACAAGCAAAGTTCAAAGTTGGAGGTGATTTGATAAGGGTCTTTTTATGCATGTTTTATGTGTATATTTGAGTAGAATTCGAGTTATTTTATTGTTAGTTTTGTAAATTTTTGATTGTACATAGTTCATATTGCTCGAGGTGCTTTTATTGATGTAGATTGACCATTCGGGGCTAATTTTGGTAAATTTCGGACCATGGATTCATGTCAAAACATGCCGGGAGTTTAAGGATGCAAAAATGCTCGAAATTCCAAGCCAAACGCGTCATTTCGGGGCCTTTTTGGTCCAACACGGGCAGGGGGTGTTGGGCAACACGGCCGTGTTCCGCCGGGAGCCAAAAACTCAAAAAATTCGCACAAAACAGCCCCCAACACGGCCTGGCCGTGTTGGGCGACATGGCCATGTCAGGGACTTCCTTTTGCAATTTTTCTATGAAAAACTCACCAACCAAGCTTTTTTGACCACTTTTGTACACCTTTAACACCCAATTTTGCTCCACCATGTCTCCATATTCCCTCAATCATCAATTGAGTACAAGAATTCACCAACCAACAATGAAAGTGGAGGCAATTATTTAGCAAAAGATGGCACCATCAATGTATTATTATACAAAAATGGTGTCTATAAAAGCCAAGAGTTGAAGTTGGAAGAATCATCATTCATAATTCATTCATGTATTTGATTAGATAATTCATCATATTCATAATTGGGATCAAGGGGTCTTGGAGGAGTAAGCTTGAGACAACATTGGGGAAGAAGGCTTGGAGCAACATCATCATTCAAGAAAGAAGTCAATTGAGATTTTGAGAAAGATAAGTACACCATGTCTATAATATTTACATCTTCTTGTGTAATTTACTCTTTTGTCAAGATCATGAGTAGCTAAACTCCTAGTGTTTGAATGTAATGAACTCTATAATGGATTTGTGATTAAGGTGTGTATGTTTTTAATAAAATCTTCATGCTTTGTGTGATTCACTTATATTATACTTTATCCATTCGAATTGGTATATGCGCAATATTGATTTGAAGTTTATTTTTCATCCGGAAAATCGAGAGATTCATGGTGAAATAGAACCTATATAAGTGAAAAGAGTTGCATGCAATCCTAGATATAGGATGACATAAATCTTCTGGATTAGGGTCAAACCTAATATGGGAATTCACAAATCGTTATAATGCAATCTTGGGGTTTTAACTAGAAAGATATTTCAGTTAATCAACTTGAGATTAGGATTTTTCACCTTGAGAAAGGGTTTAACTTAAATCGGGAATTTCTACGGTCCATAAAACATGAAATTTTATTAAAAGAGGTTGGTTTTTGCTTAAGGGCTCATGGTTGTATTTTTATCTTGTTGAATCACAAAAACATTCTAGAGGGATTTACATTCAAACACATTTCTAGCTCTTGATTTCTTATTCTACAATCTACTTTTATTTGATCTATTGTAAGTTGCAATTATTTTTAAATTCTTTATTTTTCATTTTTTTTAAATCATCAAAACTCTGAAAATTGCTAGATTAGATAACAAAAAGACGGTAATTAATAGTACTTACAATCCTCGTGGGAATGACACTCGGTACTCAAAAATCTATACTATAATCTTTCAAGTACCCCTACTAGATTAGATAACAAAAAGACGGTAATTACTTACTTACAAAATTTTTCAAGTACCCCTCTTTGGATGAGTCGTTCTATTTTGTCTTTCAATTGGAAGCACTCTTCTCGTATCATGGCCATGATCTTTATGGAAATGACAATATTTTCCTTCGTCTCTCTTACCTGGTATGGCCTTCATTTTTCTTGGACACTTTAACATATTCTTTCCTCGATGGACATCGGGCATGTACTCGAGGAGCATTTAACGTCGTGTATCTGCTAAATTGTGTGGGTCGCTGTCGATCCTGATCTCGACCTCGCTCATGGTCTTTCTCAGACTTAAAACGAGGTCTCTCTCTAGGATCCTTTCTCACACGCACCTTCCGATCTTCTATTGACCATTCATGATCCTTCAACTCATTCATCTCTTCTTCATGAATATACTGTTGGGTCATCCCCATCAATTCTTCCTTATCCGTTGGAGGATTACGCGCTACGGCTGAAGCTAATGCTCCCTTTTTCAAACCATCACCAAGATATTTTGTCATCATATCAATCCTCATATCCTCGTACCTCGAGTGCCTCGTCATTAAATCTATTAATGAAGTCTTGAAGTGGTTCGCCTTCCGCCGCCCGATGGTCAAAAAGTGGGTCGTTGACCTCCGAGCTCGCTTTTGGCTAGCGAACCGGTATAAGAACTTTCTCGCCAACCGCACGTAGGATACAACAGTTCCAATGGAAGCCCCATGAACCACTCCCGCACTTTTTCCTTCAATGTGGTGATAAAAATTCTAGCGTTCATGGCATCCGACTTTCCATAAAGCTACATTACGTGATCGAAAGTCATCGCCGATGTTCTTGTCGATCCTTATTCCCATCATACTTGGGAAGATTTGGAAGTTTGAAGCTCGTAGTAACGACTTCCGCCAAAATTTCCGGGAGAAAACGGATCCTCTCTTTTTGCGGAGCGGAAGTGACCCCTCTCCTCTTCAAATGGTACAACTTTCGAGTAGCTTGCTCAATTTGCTCACCGAGCTTGTTTATATCTGCCACCCAGGGAGCTCGCCTAGCCTCGCCAGTCGCCTCGCCGCGGCGCTTGGTGACTAGCTACCTCCTCCATATCCCCTAACTCTTTATTTGCTTTTAATCAATGTTGGTTACTTGTCCTTAGGCACCTCCTCGGGGAGAAGCCATGGGAGCCTTGCCTTTTCGTTCCTATCGTTTATAATTTTTTCCAATATTTTCTCAAAATCTCTAGTTCTCATGTTAATTATGGGATCCTCGGCCTCCTTTTGATGTTGCTCTTTAATTTGCAATGAAGGGGATCCTCCTCGAGGTGTCGTTTCCTTCCCTTATCGGTGTCTCCTCCATATTTAATCCACAAGGTGGTATTCCTTTTTGCTTTCACCGGGGTCTCGTCCATATTCACTTTGACCTAAGTAGTTTCCCACAGACGGTGCCAACCGATTTGGGTGTGAGCAAATCGATGTACTTCGGCCGGATGCCTAGGTACTTTCGGTTTGGGTCTGTAAGAGAGATAAATGTTAGGCTAGCCGGAGGGTTCCCAACTAAGACCCTCCGATGCTTAAGTCAAGACAGTGTTAGGTCGCTAGTAAATATAAAGCGAGGTGAATAGCAATAAAATGTGATACATGTAGCAATGGAACAAATGGTGTATGTATAGGTGTCGAATCCCTGGCCGTATGAGGTCGTGCGGAGCCGTGCGACCTCGCTCCACGTGGCGGCCTCGCATTGGTCCACCTGTCCGGATCCATCTTCTCTCGCTTGGGTCGGGTCAAGTAGCGCGACCGGGACGGTCACCTCGCCGGTCGCGACGACCTTCAATAATCTATGGACTGTCCAAACCCGTCCTTTCATTCGGGTCGGATTAGGTAGGTGACCAACCATGACCTCGGTTGGTCGCGACCCGACCCTAGATAATATATGGATCTTAGCTCCCTTAGGCCATTTCTTCTAGTGGTGAGGGCAAAAAAAAAAAAAAAACGGGAGCGTAAATTTAGATAAAATTGTACCGGAAGCATAAAAGGGTGACATTAACTTAAAAAATGTGGGTATTTCACAATTACCCCTAAAAATCGAAAGGAATGGCGACCATTGATCAAATTCGACTTGCATCCACAGTTGTCTAATTGATGTTCAATTCAAGTCTTTAGGTTGCGTTTTAAATTTAAGATATTTTTAATCGGGTCTTTTATCAAGGACCTAACTCAAATTATTTTCCCTTTTACTAAATCAGCCCTGCCCCTCGACTTGGATATTTAATTATAATATTTTATTTTCTCAAAAATCCTTTGACTTATCGGACCGCTTTGACCGATTAATACGATCGCGGGCGACTTCCTCGTCTTGCGATTATAAATCTATAACGGACTTATGTTCCACCTAATCTGTCAAGATATCGAAGATTGCTTATCCTTTCGATAATCATCTTCATCCAAATAACTCCACCAACGCCATAATTGCTACTCACGAATTTTCGAAAATTTTCTGAATCGTTTCTGAATCAATAATACTCGATCGCACGGTTGATCGCACTTGTATTTACTTTCCTACTTGAGTAAACTTGGTGTGTCGAGCTCACGGTCGGAATGGATACGTCGGGGGATGGAATCGGCATCTCTCCGCTATTCCACTCTTCCGCCCCATCGTCCCTAATCCCGCAATCGAGGGATGGAGTGTCCAAGGGAAGTGGGTCATAGTACTTGAGGTATAATCATGATTATGAAAGATCCGAGCCTTGCAAGCTCCACTGTGGATTTTGTCTTTGCCTACGGAGCGATAAGTTGACCGGTCTTGGACCATCTTGCATGGGAGTTACAAGGAAGAACGAAGGAATCGCTGTCGATCCACACGATTTCGGAGTTATCGGACCCGTTTGGTTGGCGCTAAAAATCCGTAGGCAACCATTATTTGTCTTGCATGGGATTGGCGTTGCATTTCGCACGCAATCCTACTGTCTTACTGAATCACATAGTGCCTGTGTGACCATGAATCGTTTTCTTGAATCAGTATAAGTATATTACTTAAATATATTTATCACGACGCTTGTGGACTTTGTGTGAATTCATGCATCATACTCACGCGTTTTCATACAACGGTTTTCTCGCATTAACTATATATATCACCACACTTGCACACGATCACCCCATCCACCGAGATTTACCTGCTCATCCCCACCGTTTTCTAACCTTTAGATGAGGACTTCGTTGAAGATCTTTGAACCGACTACTGATTGAGCCCTTGTACTCCGCTTGTTGGATTTACTATCTTATGTTGTTGATGTCGTTGTACTTGTTACTATTAATTGTCGTTGGACTCTTTTCTTGTGTTTGTTGTTGGGCTCTTGTATTTCATTTCATTCTCGCTTGTAATCGAAGGGCGTAGGACCCTTTGACTTTTAAGTTGTTATCTTTAGATCATATCGGGATGTAATTTGCATTATGGATATTGTGGACTCGTAAGTTGTAATTGTACTTGTTCTTTATTCCGCCGCTATTGACTCTGTTTCATTGGGTTCTCGATGATATTCGCTCTAGACCGTGTGTGGTTATTGTATTTAAGTTGTAGATCGTCGTCGCATCCCATTTGGGGCGTGATAGTTAGAGTGGTATCGAGCTCGGCTAGTAAGATAGAAACTTACACCGAGCCGACCCAGATAGGACACTCGTCTCATGTTTTGGGTAGTACCGCGACTTGACCAATTAAGTGTGAAATCGATTTCAAATTGGCATAGAACCGCCTTATTGATGTTTGAACTAAGTTAGAACGCATATTTTGAGGTTCCATAGTCATACTTGTCTTGACTTAGTTGACTCTTGATGACTTTCTTTGTGCATTCTTTCCTTATTCTCTCCTTATCTTTCATTTACATTTGATTGATCCGCCTTAGTTTTGTTGTTACTTTCCCTACGATATAACTTGCTTTATGCGAATAATTATTGTATTCATTTACTCGTGAATCGCAACTAACACTTCAAGATACTGAGAATGGCCGAACATCGAGGACGCGTGGGAGACCTCGCCGCGTTCCACAAGGGGATGATGACGTGCCCGGGGACCGGGTACCCTCCCGAATTACCACCGCCTCCTCCACTTGCTGCAGAGACAACTTGACCGCACAGGCCCTACAACAAATCTGGTTTTCATGAGGCAACAAGCGAGCCTCAACCCCGTGCCCCGAACCCGCCGAGAGAGGCGAACGATCGCACGTTGGAGCGATTTCTATGGTTCGACCCACCACCCTTCTTAGGAGAGCCGGATGATTTGAAGCGAAGAATGGGTAGAGAAATTGGAGAATATCTTCAACGCTCTCCAATACTCGGATGAGCGTAAAGTCACCCTCGCCGTATTTCTTCGGAATCGGCCGCTAGAGACCGGTGGAGGGCGATTGAAAGAAGGTGGGAACAGGACCGGGTAGCCGAGTGGGGAAATTTCTTGGCCGAGTTCAATGAACAAGACATTCCACAGGTTGTGAAAGAGGCGCGCCGAGATGAATTCCACAAATTGAGGCGGGGAACATTATGGTAGCTCGATGCGAGTTTGAATTTCATCGATTGTCCAAATATGCTCTGGGGACAATCGATCAAGAGGATAAGCTTTACAAGTTCACTCGAGGATTGAAACTAGAACTTCATAAACAATCATTGGATCGTTGAATTGACAACCTACTCTCGGCCGCGGTAAAGCGCTCTTCGCATTGAGTCGGGATCGAATCAGTATTGGATAGATTCAGCAGAGTAGGCCATCAAACAGTCTCAAGAGAACAACAGGGATAGCCATCTAAACCGCCTGCTAAGTTTCGGAAGGGACCATTAATAAGATAGATAAGGAAAAGGACCAAGACAAGGAAAACCGGTCAAGTGTGTGCACATTGCTAGAAATCGGGACATACCGCCAATGATCATTGGCGTAAACAAGTAAGGTGTTTGCGCTGTGGTAATAATCGGCACAGCCAAAGATTGCCAAGTACGATGACCGAACCAAATAGACGCAGACCCACGTAAGGCCGGAAATGGCCAGGGTAATCGGGCGGATGCCCGCTCAAGCATTTGCACTAGCCGGACGGAGGCTCCGAGGCAATGACATGGTGGAAGGTGCGCTTCTAGATCTAACCACTACGCTAAAATATTGTTCGACCCTGGATTAACGCATTCATTTGTTGCACCGCATTTTGTACACAAACTGCATGCATGCATGGAACATATGCCTATATGTCTAGAAGTGTCAACTCCTATGGGCGCAAGTCAGATAACAGATATTATCTATAATGCATGCGAAGTTAAGATTGATGAGATAAATTTTCCTGCCGATTTGATCTTATTACCTATATCCGAATACGACGTGATATTGGGAATGAACTGGTTGTCTGCACACCATGCACAAATGGACTGCCATAACAAGTCCATTAAGCTATGTGAACCCGAAAACCCGAAGTGGAAATTTCGGGAAGGGCACGAGTTAAGATTGCCCCAATTATTTCAGCAATAAAAGCGAGGAAGGCGATCACTAGAGGGGCTCAAGGGTACTTGGCGTTTGTAATTAACAAACCCACAGTTGAGACACAAATCAACCAAGTACCTACATGTCGAAATACACGGATGTATTTCCACAAGAACTTTCCACTTTGTCCCTCCGGATAGGGAAGTCGAGTTCACTATCGAGTGTTACCGGGGACCCCCGATTGCCGAGAACACCGTATAGAATGGCTCCTCTTGAGTTACAAGAGCTGAAAACGCAATTCTAAAACCGATGGATGTGGGATTTATCCGACCGAGTATGTCTCCGTGGGGAGCACTTGTGTTGTTCGTCAAAAAGATAGATGGCACCTTAAGACTATGTATAGATTATCGTGGTCTTAATAGCGTGACCATCAAGAACAAATATCCCCCCCGAGGATAGACGAACTGTTTGATCAACTTCAAGGAGCGACGGTGTACTCAAGTTTGATTTACAACAAGGATATTACCAATCAAGATCCGCGAAGGAGACATTTCCAAAATTGCATTTCAAACCCTATATGGACACTACGAGTTTGTAGTGATGCCTTTCGGTCGACAAGTGCACCACAGACATTTTTGGACCTCGATGCATCGAGTCTTTCAACCTTATTTGGATCAATTCGTAGTGATATTCATTGATGACATACTCGTATACTCTAAGTCTAGAGAAGAGCACGAACGTCATCTAAAAATTGTTTTGGAGACACTACGAGCATAAGCCGTATGTCAAATTCAAAAGTGCGAATTTTGGCTTAGTGAAGTCGCGTTCTTGGGACACATAGTATCCGACCGGGATCGCCGTAGATCCTTCGAAGGTACAGACGAGTTGAATGGAAACAACCTGAGTTTGTAACGGAAATTAGGTGTTTCTTGGGACTAGCCGGATATTATCGAAGATTTATCCAGGATTTCTCCAAGATAGCCGGACCACTCACTCGACTAACCCGGAAGCAAGTCAAGTTTGAGTGGAATGACAAGTGCGAGGCGAGTTTCCAAGAGTCAAGAAAAACGACTTACTATAGCTCCGGTCTTAGCCCTTCCAAAGGGGACCGAAAACTTCATCGTCTACGATGACGCCTCAAAGAAAGGACTAGGAGCAAGTGCTCATGCGGAAGGAAAAGTTATCGCTTATGCATCACAAAAGCTCAAGCCGTATGAAGCCAATTATCCAACGCATGACTTGGAATTGGCGGCGATAGTGTTCGCGTTGAAGAAATGGAGACACTATCTCTACGGAGCAACATTCACGGTTTTCACGGGTCATAAGAGCTTGAAGTATCTATTCTCCCGCAAAGACCTCAATACGAGGCAACGGAGAAGGATGGAGTTGATTGAGGACTATCACTTTGATATTCAATACCATCCCTGGAAAGCTAACGTCGTAGCGGCGCTCTAAGCGGAAAGGCGAGCTTAGCCGGACTTATGATTCGAGAGTGGGAATTATTAGAAGAGGCGAGCAATTGGAATCGGCGAGAACCAATACTCAGATTTCATGTGCTAACATTTCGGTTAAACCCGATCTGCTGAATGAGATCAAAGAAGCACAAGGGAAAGATGCACATCTTCAAAAACTGAAGGAGAAGATACTTAAAGAAGAGAGATCAGAGTTCTCGGTACACGAAGATGGGGTTATCAGATTCGAATCGAGTGTGTGTACCGAATGACGAACAGATTAGGAATAGAATCCTAGCAGAGGCACACCATTCGAAATATACTATACATCCTGGAGGAAACAAGATGTATAAGGATTTGAAACGGAGTTATTGGTGGGTAAACATGAAGAACCAGGTAGCGATTTCGTTGCGAGATGTTTAACTTGTCAACGAGTCAAAGCGAGAACACCAACGACCATCCGGTTTACTACAACCTTTGAGAATTCCCGAGTGGAAATGGGAACACATAACGATGGACTTCGTGACGGATCTACCAAGGACCGAGAGGAGGCCATGATGCTATTTGGGTAGTTGTAGACCGACTCACGAAATCGCACATTTCTTACCCATCAAGAAAACTGATAGCCTGCGAAACTAGCACGATTTATATCCGAGAAATCATTCGACCGCATGGAGTACCCGATCGACATAGTATCCGACAAAGACCCAAGGTTTGTCTCCAGATTTTGGAAGTGCTTGCACGAGAAATTGGGTACCTCGCTAAGTTTCAAAGACAAAGAAGACATCCACAAACCGATGGACAATCTGAGCGAACAATTCAAACCCTTGAAGAAATGTCTTTGCGAGCCTACACATTGGATTTCAAAGAAGTTGGGATTCGCACTTACCATTAGCCGAGTTAAACACAATAACAGCTATCGCTACGATTGGGATGGCACCCTACGAGGCATTATATGGGCGAAAATGTAGATCCCCACTACACTTTGGGAGATTTATGACCAATGGACTCCGAAAGAGAAACGAAAGTCGCCCTCGATTCCAAAGGTCGACTTAGTTCGGAGGCCATGGAGAAGGTCACGCCGATCAAGGAACGGATTTGCACGGCTCGGAGCCAAAAGAGTTACGCGGACAAGAGAAGAAAGGATTTGGAATTTGAAGTCGGGGATGAAGTATTTCTCGGACTCTAACCATGAAAAGGATTGATCAATCGAAGAAAGGAGGCAAGTTGAGTCCGAGATATGCTTTGGACCTTACAAGATTTTACAAAGGATCGAGAAGTTAGCCTACCGACTCGAGTTACCGAGACCATATGCAAGAATGCATGATGTATTCCACGTGTCGAGATTGAAGAAGTATCAACCGGATCCCGAGCATATCATCACTCAAGATACTCCTCCTCTAATGGAAAATCTATCCTACACCGAGAGACCGATCCGGATCATTGATCGTGATACAACAAATTGCGTAAGAGAGAAATTCCGATGTTTAAAGTGGTGTGGCGTAACCACAACCGAGACGAAGACGCAACGTGGGAAATGGAAGAAGACTTGAGGAATCAATATCCGAACTATTACAAGAGAATTTGGGGACCAAATTCTTTTGAGGGGATGTGAAGCCCCGATTTTTCCGAACATATAATTGATTCTTATTGTCGTCTATGTATTTGATCGACTATTTTACCGCATCACTTTGACGGGTAATTATCATTAATATATATATATATTTGTATTTTATCGCATTTTATTTATTACTTGTGATCATGATCTTTATTAATTCTATTTTGCATTTATGATCACTTGATTGATCATTATTACTATTTTTGTATTTATTAGTCACCTTAGAAATTTAAGAGACTATTTATTTTAGAGACTTTTACCTTATAGAATTAAGATTTTGATTTAGATTAAGTGATCATGAGACTTATAAGTGATCAAGGAAATCACTAATTATTTTGGAGATTGATATATTTCATCTATTATCATCAAATTTGGGACAAAAAAATATATGGAATTACCATAGTACCCTATAGTGGACGGCCATGGTGATGATTTTTGGTGTAGAAATATCATCCAACTCTTATACACTTACACCTTATATTGGTCATCTTGTGTATAATTATACCATTAATTCAAACATTATACACATCATCTCATACATCAATTCTTTATTCTATTTTTCCCAACATGTTGGAGTTTTCCCAACATTCCTTCTCTTTCGAGTGGTGAGATGCCATGGCCAAGGAAATTCAGGCCCTTGAATCAAACAACATTTGGTCTATATGTTCCCTTCCTGAAGGCAAATCACCAATTGGTTGCAAATGGGTCCACAAAATTAAATATCGATCCGATGGTTCTATTGAGAGATATAAAGCTCGTTTAGTTGCCAAATGTTATACTCAAGTTGGAGGTATCGGTTATTATGATACTTTTGCACCTGTGGTCAAACTTGTCACTGTTCGCCTTCTCCTTTCTATCGTTGCCATTAAGAATTGGCCATTACATCAACTTGATGTCAATAATACTTTCCTTCAAGGCGATCTCAATGAGGAAGTATATATGAAACTACCTCTTGGTTTTTTCGTAAGAGGGAGCCTTGTGTATGCAAATTAAATAAATCTATTTATGGACTTAAACAGGCTTCTCGCCAGTGGTTCTCTAAATTTTCAAACACCCTTATTCAAAAAGGTTTTCACCAATCAATCTCTGATTATAGCCTTTTTAGTTATATTCGTGATCAAATATCTATTTTTATTCTCGTCTGTGTCGACGGCATTATTTCACTGGCAACAATGTTGATGACGTTTCGACATCAAACAATTTCTTGCCGAGTCTTTCTCAATTAAAGATCTTGGAAATCTTTGATATTTTCTAGGTATCGAAGTCTCTCGTTCTAAACAAGGTATATTTCTCTATCAACGAAAATATACTCTTGATATTTTATCTCGACTCGGTATGACAAAGTTGCAGTCCATCGATTTTCCTATGGAACAACATCTTCATTTACGACCAAATGATGGTCAACCCTACCCGATCCAGTTTTATCTTCGCCTTGTTGGACGTCTCTTAAATCTCACTATCACCCGTCCCGATATTCAAGTATCTTTGTTAACACTCTTAGTCAATTCATGCAATCTCCATATTCTTCCCATCTTGATCTTTGTCAATCACATTCTTCGTAATCTAAAAGGTAGTGTTGGAAAAGGTTTATTTTTTTAACATCTAGTTCAATTCATTTAGTTGGATATGCGGAGACTGATTGGGCCGCTTGTCCTACTACTCGTCGCTCTATCACTTTGGTTATTTTTCTTGTGCTTGGTTCTACTCCTATTTCATGTAAATCCAAGAAACAACCAACAAAATTACGTTCCCATGCCGCCTTACTTACTTGAGTTGCAATGGTTAAAATCTCTTCTATCTCGATCTTGGTATTAATCATTATCAACCAATTCCAATTCATTGTGATAATCAAGTTGCTATCCAAATTGCAAAGAATCCCGCATTTCATGAACGCACCAAACACATTGAAATTGATTGTCATTTTGTACGTGAAAAATTAAACCAAGTCTTCTTATTCCTTAATATTTACGATCTCAAGACCAGTTGGCGGACCTTTTTACAAAACCACTTGGCGGGGATGCTTACCGTCAATTACTTCACAAGTTGGGTGTACTTTACATTGCAACCCCCACTCCAACTTGGGGGGATGTTGACGATTATCATGACTCCCAAATTTTAGGATTTTAGTTAGTATTGTATCATATTTGTAACAAACCAATCATTTAGGATTTGTTCAATTGTAACAAATTGTGTATTAGCTTCCTACTTTTATGTGTATTTAATTTTTCGAGTATTGTAAATATGCCTATATATACATGGAAAATGGATGAAACAAATACGTTCAAACATCCTTTCTTATTATTCTTTTCATATTTTCACATGACTAAACTTCTTGCGAGAGACCATCATCTTCGAGTCGAGTAGAGAACATAATCCTCGAGTTCAAGACAATGAACTATTTGGTGAAGTTGATGGTTCCTCATCAAATTTACTTATACCAAGCGTAATTAAATGGCTATGGATTGTCTAGCTAAAGCTAACCATTCAAATTGGAGCTTCATATTTTGATAGAAAGCTTAATGTAGATGAATATTGTGATTGAAAGGCTTCTCTTGAGGCTTTCTTTGAGTGGAAGCATCTCATCAACGAAAGGTATATCGAATTTCTAGCAACAAATGATCCGCGAAAAGGCCGAACACTTAGTTGGTGGCAATAGTAGCAACTCAATAGACAACGAAGATGGATGCCTTAAGTTGATTCTTGGCTCGAAATGAGATTGAAGTTGTATGAAAATTTTCGCCCTTTGGATTACCATTAGATTTTGTACCAAAAGTTTCATATGTAAAACAACAACATTAGGAATTTAATATTTTTCTGTAAGGATATAGACTTATTCTCCATGATTTTTTTTTCTATAGTTTATTCCTGTATTCTTTAGGGTTTATTGGTTTATTCCTTTATTCTTTATTTTTTTTGCCAAGTTTTGGACATGTATTCATCCCTTGTGGTTAAGAAAAATACAATTCCACAATCTCTATATGGCATCGAGCCATCAATAGGCTAACACCCAACTCCAAACACACAAAAAAAAAAAAAAAAACCATCCCTCACCCCCTCTTTCTTTTCACCCCTATAACAATGGTCTTTGCCCCCAGTCCATCACTATTATACGGTAGCTTAAACCCCCTCAAACTCACTCCTTACACCTACACCTCTTGGCGCTTCCAATTTCAAATGTTCCTCACCGGATATGATTTGCTTGGATATCTTGATGGCAAAAACCCTGTCTGCCCCACCATGACGAAGGACAACATGACCTCCACTAATCCTACCTATGATGCATGGATCCGTCAGGATCAACTCATCTGAATGCAATTATGAGTTTTGGATCCTTCTCCCTAATTCCGTTCATTGCATCGTCTAAAACATCTGCGACACTTGGACCACCTCGCAAATACCTATATAGAGCTTCAAGGGGGCGCATTCTTGCTATTAAAAGTTGGATCCACGATCCGACCAAGGGTACCTAGACCGTCACCGAATTTCTTCACGAAATTAAATCTATTCTAATGAACTTGCCATGCTCGGCGTCACTCTCGACCTAAAGATCTAGTCCTCAAGATTCGAACGATCTTGATTAAAGCTATGAAGAAATTTCTCATGCGATTCGGCCTGTGAATCACCTGTTTCATTTGATGAATCGTATGAAAAGTTTTTGAGTCACGAGGCCCAAATGGATGTGTGTCCCACTCCCGCACCTCTCTCGATCACCAATAACGATGTTCTAAGTCATCGATCGCACGATCGCACACAACCGGACATCTGGCCACTATCGTAGTTTCTCTCGCGGCTGCCTCGCCTAAGTCCACAGGGCTCGGCTCCAAGCCCTACCTTGTCAAATGTCAAATTTGTGGCGAACCACACTTACACCGTTGTTTATCCGACCCTCGTTCCTTCCTCATCTAAATGGATTTTGGACTCGGCGCATAACATTACATCACCAATGACCTCACCAATCTATCTCTCTACTCCCGATATGATGGTCTTGATGATGTGGTCACTGTAATGGTTCATGTTTGCAAATCACACACATTCGCTTACTTTGGGACCTGCATCCTTACCACTTACACTTTCAAATTCTTTGTGTTTTTTTGTGATGAAGAATTTGAATTTAGTCTCTCAATTATGTCGTTCGATGTTGATAATGTGCTTCTCTCTGTTATTGATTTTCGTGGTGAAGGTTCATCGTGCGGGGCTCACCCTCTTGTGCGAAACTCATGACTGCGTGGTGCACATCATCGGCCGATATCGGCAATGCAAAGATCAACCCTTCCACCTTCACGACCTCCGTCGACTCCATTTCTTTATGGCATATGCGTCTAGGTCATTCATCCCCTAAAGTATTATGTAATTTACTCTCACAAATAAAATATCATTAAAGTCTTTATCTACCTTTCTTGTACTTCTTGTGACATTAATAAAAGCCATAAATTACCATTTTATGATTCTAGCATATGTCATGTGTACCTTTAGAACATACATTTTCCGATGTTTGGATGTCTACTATTATATCTATGGATGGTTTAAGTATTATGTTATTTTTGTTGACCATTTCACAAAATATATGTTAGAAAAAGTTATTTTTGATTTAATGATGTCACATTTTCGATTTATAAATCAAAAAAATTTGATCAAATGTTGTCAAAATTCTATTTAGAATACTTCAAATATTTTAACTTTGATTGATCTTTATGAAGTATTACTTGAACTCTATTTATGTCAAAATTCGGAGAAATCTTTGTCTTGAGGTCGACCGATCGCTATAGAGAGCAACAAGAACCTGAATGTTTTACAAAGTTTTCAAAAAACAGAGGAGTCCTCAGTGCTTGGGGGCGACACATCGCTATCAAGGCGGCAGACTGCACTATATGTTCTTCAAAATATTGAAAAATAGAGGATTTTTAAGAAGTCACAACGACCAATCGCTATAGTTGTACCTTTGTTTTGCTCAAAGTTCATTTTCTCTCTGTTTTACTGACCCACCGGTCTCCATAGTACAATGACCGGTCTCTATAATACAAAGAACACGTGACATCAACTTGTACTTAAAAATTCATTTTCTTCTCGTATTGATAACAACCGATCCCTATGTTATAGAGACCTGGTCGCCCTATATAGATACCGGTCTCCCTTGATAGCAACCCATATCGAATCTTGATCCAACAGTTTAAACTTTCAAATTTTACATATAGAGACCGGTCGTTATAAACAATTTGACAACGAATTATATCGATTTGCAACATCACTTATCGCCAAAGATTTACTTTATCGATTCTTAACCATTTTTGTAGATCATTTAATCATTGTTTTGAGACAAATTTTAAATTGGAGAAGCATATGTTGGAGATTAAATCTTGAAGCTCCTCTATAAATAGTTGGAGATTTTGAAGGATAAATAAAAACATACACAACATAATTCTACAACACAACAAGAAATTCGCAAAAAATTTATTGTACATCATTTTCAACATTCTTTTTGCAATAGTCTTAGTACTACACTTTCACACCTTGCTTTATAGGCTTTCCTTCTTGATTAAACTTGCACTTTTAAGCTAAGTTGTAATATTTCATTCAAAGTGTAACCTTGATTGTATTTGTTACATCATCCAAAACAAGAAAACATTGTTAGTGTTCTTTTGGCAAGAACATGTTTGGTTGACTAGAGTTAGTTGGTTGAAAAGCTTGTTGCTTTTCGTGTTGAAGAGTTTGGTGCTTTTCGAGGTGTAGAAGAGTTTGGTGCTTTTCAAGATTGTTGGTGTAAGAAGAGTTGGGTGCTCTTCGTTGAAGTTGTAATCGTTTGGTATGGATTCATAAAATTTTCTTTTCAAAATCCACTCGGATATGCCTGGTGGTGGTGGATTAGGATCTAGGTGAGTTGAACAACTATATATCATTGTGTTCATTCTTCTCCTATCTATTACATTCTTGAAGATCTTCATATATTAGAAAAAGAGAAGAAAATCAAAAAATCTATCACCCCCTCCCCTCTAGAATTTTGTAGCCACTTGGACTAACAATATATATGGCTATACCCATTCAAACGAAAATTTTGTATATATGGCTATACCCATTCAAACGAAAATTTGATGTACAAAATACCTTTATTCGTTTCAAAGAATTGGTAGAAGCCTTTTATAAATCCTCCATTCGTGCTTTATTTACGTCGACAACGAGGAGCGTATCTTGCTCTTCATGACTTTCTCAACACTAATGGTGTAACGAACCAAATTGTTATGCCTTTATAAAAATTTATTAATCATGTTATTTGTTTATTTTACGGAATAATAAAGGAGAATTAGAAATTTATTAATGATTTTACTAGATAGTTAATTTGTTAAATTACGGATAATAAAAGAGTCTTTTTAATTGGATTTGTGATTTACTTTATTTGGGCCTTATAATGAATAATTGGACTTTTAATTAGTTTAGAGTATTAAATCAGGCCCACATTGTTAGTAAGTTAATTATAAGCCCATGTACTCTAAACCTAGCCCATTTGGAGTAGGTTAAAACACGATATATAAGACACGCAAAGACACATACGAAACACACGTGACACACGATCAAAATAGAAACAAAGCTAGAGAACGCAGAGAGAGAGTCGGCCAAGAGAGAGGAGAGAAAAGAGAAGAAACAAAAATAATTTCCCCAACATTATTGATTCGAAAGAGACGAAAAGGATTCTACTACCCATAGTCGAACAGGAAGTAATCTCTTTAGCTTTCATGTAGAATTAGGATTTCAATTATTGTTTTGTTAACTTAAAAGCTTCCCGCTAAATTGTATGAATTGATATATATGGGTGATTATGCAATAATCTCTCTTATTTTCACATAAATATCACTACAAGAAAATCGCAAAATAGCGATGAATTATCCGTCGCTAAGCCCATAAAAAACCATCGCTAAATATTTTAGCGGCGGATTAGCGACATAATTTTTCCATCTTTATTTAGCTCGTCATTAAATCCTTAGCGATGGAAAAATTTGTCGCTAAAAATTAAAAATCCGTCGCCAATATTGAATCGAGCGACACAATGGATGGAATTCTTAGCACATAGCGGCGGATTGTATCCATCGCTATTTTTAAAATATTATTTTATTTTTTATTTTATTTTTTATAATTAAAAACCTGTAAAAACAATGCACATTCAAATTACAAGAATTCATTTACATAAACTATATAATCTATCAATAATCACCAATATAATATCTGTTTTACAAAAACCCATGACAAACATTTATACTTATAGAAATCGCAATACATCCACATAATCTAAAATATATAATGTCTAGAATTTGTCCAATTTGTGCATGGTCATCAAGGAGGAGGCATCTGTCCATGGCGGCGCGACTCCATCATCATGCGTACTAACTCGATACTTGTGGCTGCAATCGAATCGAATGCGCTCACGACGCTCCTTCTCCAATCGCTCGCGCTGGCCGCCACCGCGGCCTGCTGCGCGACACCTTTCGATCATCTGCGGCTGACCTACTCGGTCACACTGTTGTGTGTGACTCCGCTCGGTCACCTGCTGTGTGACATGTCTCCTCAATGCCTCCTCATCGAATGGTGGAATGCTGGAACCACCAATCTTGGTGAACATATACGCCGAGACCCATTGCTATACATCCGCCGCTTCTTTATCCCAACAACATCGAGAAAATCCCATCCATCTCTCGTGGGCTCCTCTCTCGCCTCCGGTCAACAATGAAACGTGTCTCCACATCCTCCCGCAAAAATATTAACTTACATTACAAAAACCATAAAAATGTATTTATAAACAGTTTAAAAGTATTCTAAAATTATACTTACAGCTACTTGCTTAGACTTCCCATCCACAAATGTACCATTTTGCTTCATATGCGTACACAAAAAAGTATCATACGTAGTAGGAGTCCGCCCATCTCCTTCTCCGCATCCAAAAGACAAGTATTAAAAAAACCTCATAATAATTTTTATAAAAACTTTCAATAATTATAATTTAAACTAAAATAACTTACAAAAGCAATGGCATGCCCAATGTAAGAGCGGGACCCTCCACGATGGCGAGAACAACCAGATCCAGTGGACTGTCTCGGACATCCCGTTGTTGCTCCTTCTTAGAAATAGCTACAACCTCCGGTTGACTCAATAGACTAACCAGGTCTTCCATGCATCATCGGGCACACTACGTGGTCAGTTTTTTGGGTTTTAAATTTGCTTATCATGTCACTTTGTAGAGTTTTGAGGCCTGATGCATGAACACGTCATGAATTTGTCTCACAACAAACTCGATCCCACGTATAGTGCTTCTACAAAAAAAATATAATTAATTAGTACGCGCAATATATCAATATAATATAGCCTATGTAAAATTCGACAACAATTTTCCTAAAAATAAACAAAGCCAAGTATAATCTGAAACAAACATGACAAAAAAAAGTATAAGCAAATATTCCCAACAAAATAACATAATAAAATTTAAATGACATTTTCCCTAAAATTGACATATGCCTGGTGAGAATCTAAACAAAAACAACTCAAATATTCACCAACAATACCAACACCATATATATTCATCAACATTAACAGATGTGTTCAACAACTATTTCAAAGTAGAAAATCAACAATTATATAGTAATATGAATGAATATTAAGTTACTTAACTTACCTTGAACTCCTCAAAGTAATGCTCTTTTTTATCATTCGGTACACTCTTCGTTGTATCCATTTGTGTGGATACTATGCTTGAAAATTTTGGTAATATCACCCTAAGTCGTAGAGGGCATTAATCTGCAAATTAACAACAATTGACAACATATTGTAATTACAAAGATAGTTGGGTTTTTTTGAAATTAGACTAAACCTTTTGTTATTATTTTGTCTTTTTTGTTTTTAAAGAACAAACAATGTTTAATGGAAATCAAGTTAATTAGATGACACTTGGTATTATATTTTACATGTTATTGATTCATATCCTGTAAAAGTGATGATTATAGGAAAATTAATCCAATTAGGGAATTTTGTGAACTCAAACTTTTTTCACATTTATATATTTCTATTTCATTCTTTCTATACTAGTATTTTTGTGTAAATATTAGGATGAACCACATGGTGTAGGTGCGTTGGATGAACCACATGGTGTAGGTGCGGATGGTGTAGGTGCGGGTGAAGTAGACGTCGATGGCCCGACTGAGACGCAGATCATCATGCCCAAAACTTGGCGTAGGTGCATCCAAGTCCATCGCGTCGATCAATCGGAGGAAGAGGCCGTGGTGCCTCATGCGGTGATGCCAATGAACTATCGCCTCGTCACGCCCCTACGCCTCTCTTGCCTCTACTAGCTCGACCTCTAGTCATCTAAAAGAAATTAAAAACGAAGAAAATAACATAAGCAACAAAGTGCGGATATATAACAAATGAGAATGTAGAAATATCAATATTACTAGTGAAATGCTTCCACCCCATAATTTATTACACAATCAATATTCACAAGATGGTGTTATTACAATCACATATTATCATTAATTATTTTTAAAAATTACAAATACCCATTGACATTTATTTTTTTTTTACAAATTTCTCCCTCAAGAGGGGTATTTGTTAGTTAAATCAAAACTCGGGGGAGTTATTTGCAACAATTTTTGTCACGCCCCAGGTCGGGCGCGACGACGATCCATCCATAACTTAAATACAAATAAACCAAACAATAGACGAATAACAACGAAAACCCAATGAAATAGAGTCAAATAGCGGCGGAAATAAAGAACAAGTACGAGTTACAACTTACGGTCAACAAACATCCAAATTACATCCCCAAAATCAAATAAAGATAACAACTTAATAGTCAAAGGGTCCTACACCCTTCGATTCTGATTCTGAACCGAAATGAAAGAGAATAAAAGAGTCCAACAAAGAAATAAAAGAAACAAGTCCAACAACAACAACAACAACAGTAAGTCCAATGCGGAGCACAGAGCTCGATCCGTGGTAGGTTGAACATCTTCAACGAAGTCCTCATCTAAAGGTTAGAAAATGAGGAGGGGATGAGATAGAAATCTCGGTAGATGGGGTGATCGTGTGCAAGTGTGGCGATATATAGTTAATGCGAGAAAACAGATTATATGAAAACGCGTGATATATGATGCATGAATTCACACATCCCCACAAGCGTCGTGATAAAATATTTAAGTAATATACTTAAGAAAAAACTGCGTTCGTGGTCACACAGGCACTATGTGATTCAGCAAGACAGGTAGGATTGCGTGCGGAATGTAACGCCAATCCTATGAAAGACAATTAATGGTTGCGTCACGATTTGTAGCGCCAACCAATGCAATACAAGTAGCGATTGCGTGGATTTGTAGCGCCAACCAAACGGGTCCGATTAACTCCGGAATATTGTGGATCGGGGCAATGATTCCTTCGTTCTTCCTTGTAACTCCCTCGAGCAAGATGGTCCAAGACTGTCACTTTATCGCTCCATAGGCAAAGACAAAATCCACAGGGAGCTTGCAAGGCTCGGTTTGTCATAATCATGATTATACCTCAAGTACTACGACCCGCTTCCCACTCGGACAAACTCGTCCCTTAGTTGCGGGATTAGGGGCGATGGGGCGGAAGAGTGGAATAGCGGTCGAGCTGCCTTCCATCCCCGACGTATCCATTCCGATTGTGAGCTCGACACACCAAGTTGACTCGAGCGGAAAGTAAATACAAGTTCGGGTAGTCAACCAGCAATCGAGTATTATTGATTCGAGGGGAAAGCGATTCGGAAACTTTTCGAAAATCGCGGTGACAATTATGGCGTTGGTGGAGTTATTTGGATGAAGATGATTAACGGGAGGATAAGCAATCTTGATATCTTGAAAGATTAGGTGGAACATAAGTCCCGTTATAGAATTGAAATCGCAAGACTAGGAAGTCGTCCCGATCGGGTATTAATCGGTCAAGACGATCCGATAAGTCAAGGAGTTTTTGAGAAAATAAAATATTTTAATTACTAATTAAAGTCAGAGGGTCTAGGGCTGTTTTAGTAAAAGGAAAATAATTTGAGTTAGGTCCTTGATAAAAAAAAATTTACAATTAGCCCCGTTTTGTAAAAACCAATACTTTTGGGGTTAACAATTGAATAAATAAATATCCCGACCTTGAAAAATTATGAGGTCAGTTCCTAAATTCTCTAAATTGTTCATAGATTCAGGTTTTTAAAGTTTTGAGGTCGAGGTTTTATAAAATTCTCACATTGGCCCCAAATTTGTTAAAATTGTCATTTTGGGCCCTTAGTTTAAAATAATTGGAACTCACAAACCGGAAGGGCTTTTAATGTGATTCCAGTTGGAAAATGTCACTAAGGTTAGTAGGATATTGGGACAAAAGCAGTATTAAAAAGAAATACTTGTAGGTCCCTTAACTTTTGAAAATCTCATTTTTGTCCCATTTTGAAATAATTGCCTTTAAGGCTTTTAGGGTCCAATTGTTATGAAATTTGAACCTTGGGTCCAAAATATAATTACGTTATAGTTAAATTAGTAATTCCAGGTACATGGGCTGTATAAGTCCTGGAAATTTCATTTGGGTCCTCAAGTTTAATCTTTTACAATTTAGTCCCTCAATTTTAGTAAAATTACTTTCCAAGCTTTAATCACTTGGATTTTTGAAATACATTTGAAATATGTCATTTCCAGTCCCTTAAGGGTGAAAAATTCAAATTTTGAAATTAAGGTCTGGTACAATTTCCAAAATTGCAAAGTAGCCCTTAAACTTCTAAAATTTTACAATCTAGTCCTTGGGCTTTTAAAGGCTGATTTTATTTATCTAAAAACCTTAAAACTTTATTAAAATGTCCAAAAGTCATTTTTGAACCTGAGTACAGTCCCAAAATTCGAAATTTGCAGAGGGTTAAGTTTTATTTTCTTGCAATTAAGTCCACCAACTTTCTATTTTTGCATTTTAAGTCCAAAATTAAAAATTTAATCATTTATGCTCGACTTGTCTAGGTTATAAGTCATAAAAACATGGATTTCAAGGATCATACACATGCATGTTCATTTCATACAAGAATTCATCAAATAGAACATTAAATTGTACATGCATGCACCTAAATTTCAATAATTAGCATTTTTGAGCAACACTTGAGAAATTTCATAACTTGATACATAAAATTAACATGCAATATATAAAATATACATATCTCAAGTGCTCATGATCAAAACACTACATGCATTTAACAAAAGCACCTAGAAGTTGAAAGGATTTTTCCACCCACCTTAAATTTGGAAAATTGTGAAATAAAAAGGATAATTTCACAACTTGGTTTGAGGTCACTTAGGTCAGCCCCTAAGTCAAGAAATATCAAAAATTTAGAGTTAGGAAAAATGAGTGAAAAATTAAGAAGAAAAAGAAGAAGATAAGAAAATTGGAAATACTACACTTTACCTTGTGTAGTAAGTGATTTGAAACTAGTTGAAGCTTCAAATTTGGGATTTTTGGTTCACCTTCAAAATCACCTAAGGTCAGCCCCTATTTCTCAAAAATGAAAAAGGGGTGTTAAAATTTGAAGAAAATAGGAAGAAAAAGAAAGAAGGGCTCTAGTGTCCAAATCTTACCTTGTAGTCCAATTTCTCTAACACTTATTCTTCAAGTCTTCTAAATTGGCCACCATGCATGCATGTCTTCAAGTAGTCTTCTAAGTACCTCAAAATCAAAATTTCAACTTAAATTAAGAAGAGAAGGTGATGAGTAGTAAGATATCAAGTTGAATTGAGTAATGAAATTTCTTACCTTTGAGATAAGGGGTTCGAATTTTATGGTTTTAAGTAGGAAGAATGTTTGTTTTGGTTTAGATGTTTCAAGAAAGAAAGAGTGTTTGATGATAGGAAAGAGATGTTCTTGAAGGTATGAAGGTATGCTTGAAGATGTGAAGGACTTGTGTTTGAATATATGAAGATGTGAAGAAATGGTACTTGAAGGTTTGAAGATATGAAGAACTTGTGTTTGAAGATTTAAAGATATGAAGAGTTGGTGTTTGAAGATTTGAAGATGTGAATAATTTTAGAGAGAGATTAGAGAGAAGGAGGAGAATTAGTTAGGAGATTAGAATGTTGGATGAAATGAACAAATTTTGCTCATTTTTGGCCATATTGGCCGTCCACTTTGAGTGAGAGAGGAAGAGATATTTTTTTTTTGTTTAATTTGTGTCTTGAATTTTGCTTCTTGCATGGGAGACAAAATGCAAGTCAAAGTATGGGCTTGAATGGTGTTGGGGAATATTGAGAAGAATGTTGGTTAAGTGGAAAAATGTTGGGAAAAATAGTAATAAAGAATTGGTGTATAAGATAATGTGTGTAATGTTTGAATTAATGGTGTAATTATAAACAAGATGACTAATATAAGGTGTAAGTGTACAAGAGTTGGATGACATTTCTACTCCAAAAATCCCATGTTGGCCGTCCACCTAGGGGCAATTTGGTAATTCCATTATTTTTTCCCAAATTTGATGATAATAGATGAATAATATCAATCTCCAAATTAATTAGTGATTTCCTTGATCACTTATAAGTCTCATTATCACTTAATCTAAATCAAATCCTTAATTCTATAAGGTAAAAGTCTCTAAAATAAATAGTCTCTTAAAATTCTAAGGTGACTAATAAATACAAAAATAGTAATAATGATCAATCAAGTGATCATAAATGCAAAATAGAATTAATAAATGATCATGATCACAAGTAATAAATAAAATAAAATAAATTGCAAAATATATATATCATTAATATTTACCCGTCAAAGTAACGCGGTAAAATAGTCGATCAAATACATAGACGACAAAAGGATCAATCATAGCTCGGAAAAATCGGGGCTTCACATCCTCCCCTCCTTAAAAGAATTTGGTCCCCAAATTCTCTTGAAATAGTTCGGATATTGATTCCTCATGTCTTCTTCCATCTCCCATTCTCGCATCTTTATCTCGGTTGTGGTTCGCACACCACTTTAACCATCGGAATCTCCTCTCTTACGCAATCGACGTATTCGATCAATGATTCGGATCGGCCTCTCGGTGTAGGATAAATTTTTCATTAGAGGAGGAGTATCACGGTGATGATATGTTTGGGATCCGGTTGATACTTCTTCAATCTTGATACGTGGAATACATCGTGCATTCCCGCATATGGTCTTTGTAACTCGAGTCGGTAGGCTAACTTTCCGATTCTCTCAAAATCTTGTAAGGTCCAACATATCTCGGACTCAACTTGCATCCTTTCTTCGGATTGATCAATCCTTTCCGTGGTGAGAGTCCGAGAAATCAGTCATTTCCGACTTCAAATTCCAAATCCTTTCTTCTCTTGTCCGCGTAACTCTTTTTGCGGCTCCGAGATGTGCGAATCCGCTCCTTGATCAGCTTGACCTTCTCCATGGCCTCTGAACTAAGTCGACCTTTGGAATCAAGGGCGACTTTCGTTCATCTTTCTGAGTCCATTGGTCATCAATCTCCCAGTGTAGTGGGAATCTACATTTTCGCCCATATAATACCTCATGGGTGCCATCCCAATCGTGGCCGATAGCTTTGTTATTGTAGGCGAACTCGGCTAATGGTAAGTGTGAATCCCAACTTTCTTAGAAATCCAATGTGCGGCTCGCAACATATCTTCCAGGGGTTTGAATCGTTCGCTCGGGCCCATCGGTTTTTGTGGATGTCTTCCGTCTTTGAAACTTAGCGAGGTACCCAATTCCTCGTGCAAGCACTTCCAAAATCTGGAGACAAACCTCGGGTCTCTGTTTGATACTATGTCAACAGGTACTCCATGCAGTCGAATGATCTCTCGGATATAAATCTGCGCAAGTTTCTACAAGCTATCAGTTTTCTTGATGGGTAAGAAGTGTGCGATTTCTGAGTCGGTCTACAACTACCCAAATAGCATCATGGCCTCCTCTGGTCCTTGGTATATCATCACACGAAGTCCATCGTTATGTGTTCCCATTTCCACTCGGGAATTCTCAACGGTTGTAGTAAACCAGATGGTCGTTGGTGTTCTGCTTTTACTCGTTGACAAGTCAAACATCTCGCAACGAACTCCGCTACCTGGTTCTTCATGTTTACCCACCAATAACTCCGTTTCAAATCCTTATACATCTTGTTTCCTCCAGGATGTATAGTGTATTTCGAACGGTGTGCCTCTGCTAGGATTTTATTCCTAATCTGCTCGTCACTCGGTACACAAACTCGATTCCGAAATCTGATAACCCCATCTTCATGCACCGAGAATTCTGATCTCTCTCCTTTAAGTATCTTCTCCTTCAGTTTTTGAAGATGCACATCAGTCCCCTGTGCTTCCTTGATCTCATTCAGCAGATCGGGTTTAACTAAAATGTTAGCACATGAAATCTGAGTATTGGTTCTCGTCAGATTCCAATTGCTCAGTTCTTCTAATGATTCCCACTCTCGAATCATAAGTCTGGCTAAGCTCGCCTTTCTGCTCAAAGCGTCAGCTACTACGTTAGCTTTCCCGGGATGGTATTGAATATCAAAGTGATAGTCCTCAATCAACTCCATCCATCTCCGTTGCCTCGTCATTGAGATCTTTTGAGAGAATAGATACTTCAAGCTCTTATGATTTGTGAAAATCGTGAATGTTGCTCCGTAGAGATAGTGTCTCCATTTCTTTAACGCGAACACACTATCGCCAATTCCAAGTCATGCGTTGGATAATTGGCTTCATACGGCTTGAGCTTTCGTGACATATAATCGATGACTTTTCCATCCTGCATGAGCACTTGCTCCTAGTCCTTCCTTTGATGCATCATCAGTGACGACAAAGTTTTTGTTCCCTTTGGAAGAGCTAAGACTGAGCTATAGTGAGTCGTTTCTTCACTCTTGAAACTAGCCTCGCACTTGTCATTCCACTCAAACTTGACTTGCTTCTCGGGTTAGTCGAGTGAGCGGTCCGACTATCTTGGAGAAATCTTGGATAAATCTTCGATAATATCCAAATAGTCCTAGAACTTCGATCTCCGTTCTGGACTCGGGTTGTTTCCATTCAACCATTGTTTGTACCTTCAAGGATCTACGGTGATCCCGGTCTTGGGATACTATGTGTCCCAAGAACGCATTTCACTAAGCCAAAATTCGCACTTGCTGAATTTGGCATACAAACTTATGCTCTTGTAGTGTCTCCAAAATGATTTTCGAGATGATGTTCATGCTCTTCTCACACTTAGAGTATACGAGTATGTCATCAATGAATATCACTACGAATTGATCCAAATAAGGTTGAAAGATTCGATGCATCAGGTCCATAAATGTTGTTGGTGCATTATCGGACCGAAAGGCATCACAACAAACTCGTAGTGTCCATATCGGGTTTGAAATGCGCTTTGGAAATGTCTTCTTCTTCGGATCTTCATTGGTAATATCCTTGTTGTAAATCAAACTTGAGTACACCGTCGCTCCTTGAAGTTGATCAAACAGATTCGTCTATCCTCGGGAGGGGATATTTGTTCTTGATGGTCACGCTATTAAGACCACGATAATCTATACACGCTTTTAATGTGCCATCTTTCTTTTTGACAAACAAGACAGTGCTCCCCACGAGACGTATTCGGTCGGATAAATCCCACATCCACCATTTTAGCCAGAATCGTCTTCAACTCTTGCAACTCAAGAGGAGCCATTATATACGGTGTTCGAAATCGGGGCGGTTCCCGATAATACCTCGATGGTGAACTCGACTTCCCTATCCGGAGGGACAAAGTGGTGAGTTCTTGTGGAAATACATCCGTGTATTCGATACTATAGGTACTTGGTTATTTTGTGTCTCAACCTTGGGTTTGTTAATTATAAACGCCAAGTACCCTTATGCCCTCTAGTGATCGTCTTCCTTGCTTTCATTGCTGAAATGATTGGGCCAATCTTAACTCGTGCCCTTCCCAAAATTTCCACTTCGGGTTTTTAAGGTTCACATAGCTTAATGGACTTGTTATGGCAGTCCATTTGTGCATGGTGTGCAGACAACGATTCATTCCCAATATCACGTCGTATTCGGATATAGGTAATAAGATCAAATCAAATAGGAAAATTTATCTCATCAATCTTAACTTCGCATGCATTATAGATAATATTCATTATCCGGCTCGCCCCATAGGAGTTGACACTTCTAGACATATAGGCATATGTTCCATGTATGCATGCGGTTTGTACAAAATGCGGTGCGACAAATGAATGTGTTGATCCAGGGTCGAATAGTATTTTAGCGTAGTGGTTAGATACTAGAAGCGTACCTTCCACCACGTCCATTGCCTCGAGCCTCATGTTCGGCGAGTGCAAATGCTCGGCAGCATCCTTGCCTAATTACCCTGGCCATTGCCCGCCTGCGGCTGCGCTGTTTGGTTCGATCTTTGTATTTGGCAATCTTTTTTGGTGCTAATTACTACCACAAAGCATGAACAGTTTCCTTGTTTACGCCAACAATCATTGGCGTATGTCCCGGTCTCGGCAATGTGCACACACTTGACCCTTTGTCCCTTCTTGTCCCTTCCCTTTATCTGTCTTATTAATCGGTCCTTCAAACTTAGCAGTTTGTTTAGATGGTTGTCCCACGATTGTCCTCTTGAGATTGTTTGATGGCCTACTCTGCTTGAATCATCCAATACGGTTGATCCCGACTCGATGATGAGAGCTGCCTTTACCATGGGCCGAGTAGGTTGTCGATTCAACGATCAGCTTGTTTTTTTAAGTTCCACTTCAATCCTCGTGTGAACTTGTAAAGTTTGTCCTCTTCATCTTGATTGTCCCCGAGCATACTTGGACAATCGATGAAATCGGACTCATCTTGAGCTACGAGATATGTTCCCCCTGTCTCAACCTATGGAATTCATCCCGTAGCGCCCTCTTTCACAACTTGTGGAATGTCTTTGTTCATTGAACTCGGCCAAGAAATTTCCCCATGTTCGCTACTCGGTCCTGTTCCCACCTTCTCTCAACTCGCCCTCCACCAGTCTCTAAATTGGCCGATTCTAGGCGAAACACGGCGAGTGTGACTTTACTTCATCATCCGAATATTGGAGAGCATTGAAGATATTTTCCACTTCTCTATCCATTCTTCTCGCTTTAAGTCGTCCGGCTCTCCTAAGAAAGCCGGTGGGTCGAACCCTAGGAAATGCTCCAACATGCGATCGTTCGCCTCTGCGGCGGTCGGGAGCACGGTGTTGAGGCTTGGCTTGTTGCCTCATGAAAACCAAAGATTTGTTGTAGAGCCTGTGCGGTTAAGTTGTCTCTGCAGCGGTGGAGGAGGCGGTGGTAATTCGGGGAGGGTACCCGGTCCCGGTACGTCGTCATTCCTCGGGGAATTCGGTGATGTTTTCCACGTCCACGATGTTCAGCCATTCTGTATCCTAAAGTGTTAGTTGCGATCCATGAGTAAATGTGCGTAAAGCAAGTTATATCGTAGGGAAAGTAACAACAAAATACAAGACACCGAATAAATAGCAAAGGCATATCCATTAATGTAAAACTTGAATACACCCATGATGTACAACAATAGTAATAATGAGTCAAAGATACATCTCAATCAAAATACAATCAATCTAATACAACGAAGCAAGGTACAACATGGTGGAATAAGTGTCTACAACAACGAAAGCACAAACTAACAATCAAGCTAACTACTCGGTGAGGTCGCCATCCTCGTCATTAGCACTATGTCCATAATTGGGGCCTGGTCGGGCTAAGGTGGTGCCTCGACCTCGAGCCAATCAACGAAATCCAACCACCGATCGAATCATTGTGCATCATCAAGCGGAGCGAGCCTCAAGTGCCTCGGGCTCTCCGACCTCGATTGGATCCTCCTCGGGGTCCTCCTCGATTGGGTACGGGCTCCACCTCGGGTGGTGGCAATGGCCGTGCATTAGCCGCCAAAGTAGCCTCCCGAGCAAATCTCGCCGGGATAGGGCCTATGTAAGGTCCTCTATCACGGTCATCTCGCTTGATGAGGGTCTCCTCCAAACGCTCAATGGTGTCTCGAGACATGTGGGCGTCCATCTCCCACTTCCGCGGCCGTCACTTGCTCTCTTCATTTTCTCTCGCACATTATCTAGCGCTCCCGGATAATCTATATCTGATCCTCCCGCGCCCGTATGATGTTGTCGCGGTCCTTAATGATGATGGTCGACTCGTTCTTTTTCGTCTTGGCTCCTTGACAAGCGTTGTGTCAAGTCCTCACATTGCGTTGGCGCTCCTCGGACACTCACGAGGTCTCTAGAATACTCTCCGGTGCCGGTGAGTCGTAAGTGCCTGGTAGTACTCCGCTCGGCACGGGCTCGATAAATGTCCCACCAAGAAGGTGGCACCGGCTCCATCCTAATCAAACAAAACTAAGGCGGATCACCAAAGGTAAAGAAAAGATAAAGGGAATAAGGAAAGAATGAACAAAGAAAGTCAATCAAGAGTCAACTAAGTCAAGACAAGTATGACTATGGAACCTCAAAATATGCGTTCTAACTTAGTTTAAACATCAATAAGACGGTTCTATGCCAATTTGAAATCGATTTCACACTTAATTAGTCAAGTCGCAGATTACCCAAAACACAAACCGGGGTCCTATCACTGGTCACTCGGTGTAAGTTTCCATCTTACTAGCCGAGCTCGATACCACTCTAATCACACGCCACGCCCCAGGCGGGACGCGACGATCCACAACTTAAATACCAATAAACCAAACTGCTTTCAGACGAATATCAACGAAAACCCAATGAAACAGTCAAATAGTAGCGGAAATAAAGAACAAGTACGAGTTACAACTTACGATCCAACAAACATCCAAATTACATCCCGAAATCAACTAAAGATAACAACTTAATAGTCAAAGGGTCCTACGCCCTTGATTCTGAACCGGAATGAAAGAGAATAAAAGAGTACAACAAAGAAATAAAAGAAACAAGTCCAAATGACAACAACAACAACAACGGTAGTAAGTCCAACAAGCGGAGCACAGGAGCTCGATCGTGGTAGGTTCAACATCTTCAACGAAGTCCTCATCTAAAGGTTAGAAAACGGGAGGGGATGAGACAAATCTCGGTAGATGGGGTGATCGTGTGCAAGTGTGGCGATATATAGTTAATGCGAGAAAACAATTGTATAAAAATGCGTGATATATGATGCATGAATTCACACCACAAGCATCGTGATAAAATATTTAAGTAATATACTTATACAATTTAAGAAAATTGTTCGTGGTCACACAAGCACTATGTGATTCAAAGACAAGACAGATAGGATTGCGTTTTAATGTAACGTGAATCCTATGCAAGACAATTAATGGTTGAATACGGTTTTGTAGCGCCAACCAATGCAATACAAGTAAGCGGTTGCATACGGATTTGTAGCGCCAACCAAATGGGTTCGATTAACTCGAATCGTGTGGATCGACAAAATGATTCCTTCATTCTTCCTTGTAACTCCCGAGCAAGATGGTCCAAGACCGCCACCTAATCGCTCCATAGGCAAAGACAAAATCCACAAAAGTGGAGCTTGCAAGGCTCGGATTTGTCATAATCATGATTATACCTCAAGTACTACGACCCGCTTCCCTTAGACAAATTCCGTCCCTCGCCATGCGGGATTAGGGCGATGGGGCGAAAGAGTGGAATAGCGGCCAGCGCCTGTTCCCATCCCCCGACGTATCCATTCCGATTGTGAGCTCGACACACAAAGTTGACTCAGCGCGGGAAAGTAAATACAAGTTCGTAGTCAACCATCGATCGAGTATTATTGATTGGAGGCGATTTAGGAAAATTTTCAAAATCGCGAGTGGCAATTATGGCGTTGGTGGAGTTATTTGGATGAAGATAATTATCGGGAGGATAAGCAATCTTTGATATCTTGAAAGATTAGGTGGAACATAAGTCCCGTTCTGACTGAAATCGCAAGACGAGGAAGTCGCCCCGCGATCGGGTATTAATCGGTCAAGACGATCCGATAAGTCAAGGGTTTTTGAGAAAATAAAATATTTTAATTACTAATTAAACTCAGAGGGTCCAGGGTTGTTTTAGTAAAAGGAAAATAATTTGAATTAGCTCCTTGATAAAAAGAAAATTTACAATTAGCCTCGTTTTGTAAAAACCAATACTTTTGGGGTTAAAAATTGAATAAATAAATATGCCGACCTTGAAAAATTATCAGGTCAGTTCCTAAATTCTCTAAATTGTTCAGAGATTCAGGTTTTTAATGTCTTGAGGTCGAGTTTATAAAATTCTCACATTGGCCCCAAATTTGTTAAAATTGTCATTTCGGGCTCTTAGTTTAAAATAATTGGAACTCACAAAGCGGAAGGGATTTTAATGTGATTCCAGTTTGAAAATATCACTAAGGTTAGTAGGATATTGGGACAAAATCAGTTTTAAAAATAAATACTTGTAGGTCCCTTAACTTTTGAAAATCTCATTTTTGTCCCATTTTGAAATAATTGCCTTTAAGGCTTTTAGGGTCTAATTGTTATGAAATTTGAACCTTGGGTCCAAAATATAATTAAGTTATAGTTAAATTAGTAATTCCAGGTACATGGGCTGTATAAGTCCTGGAAATTTCATTTGGGTCCTCAAGTTTAATCTTTTACAATTTAGTCCCTCAATTTTTGTAAAATTACTTTCCAAGCTCTAAACACTTGGATTTTTGAAATACATTTGAAATATGTCATTTCCAGTCCCTTAAGAGTGAAAATTTCAAATTTTGAAATTAAGTTCTGGTACAGTTTCAGAAATTACAAAGTAGCCCTTAAACTTCTAAAATTTTATAATCTAGTCCTTGGGATTTTAAAGGTTTATTTTATTTATCTTAAAACTCTTAAAACTTTATTAAAATATCCAATAGTCATTTTTGAACCTGAGTACAGTCCCAAAATTCAAAATTTGCAGAGGGTCCTTTAAGTTTTATTTTCTTGCAATTAAGTCCACCAACTTTCTATTTTTGCATTTAGACCCGGATTATTATGTGGTAGTGAAGGACCATATGATTCATGGTCCATGCGGCGATGCAAGAAAAACTTCTTCGTGCATGACTGATGGTATTTGAACTAAACATTTTCTGAAAAATTTGTAGATCTAACGACTATTGATGATGAAGGTTATCCACGTTATTAGAGTCGGGCAAAATTGGCCTAGCCCGTATATAGGGCTGGGCCTTATTTTTTAAGGCCTGAAAAAAATCGGGCCTAAATGGCCCGATCCAAGAGGGCCCATCAGGCCAATCGGGCTCGGGCCAAAAAAGCCCATTTTTTTTGGGCCGCCCGAGCCTCGAAATTATTTTCTAAAAACTTTTTTATTTCTTGGTCCATGTGAACCAATTCTTAAAAATAGTGTTATTCTTCATGACACACTAATCAAGTCGTTAATACAATTTATTTAATACATTAAATTCTGACAAAGTAATAAAACATGGAGTCTTACCTTATCTCACTTGTCTCACCGTAATATCATATATGATTATATGGGCATATGGCTAAGTAGATTAAGTATAAGCTACTTTGACCAAGAAAAGTTAATAATTTTTTGTTTTTTTGAGACATTATTGTGTTACCAGGTTCCTTAAACAACATTTTACAAACCCACTTTTTTCAATTTTGCAAACATATACGAGAACACTACTGTTCAAATAAGCACATACTAAGACAAAATCTATTTTTTTAAATATTTAACTTGTCCGGTTTGGCCCGATGGCCCGTGGTTGGGTTGGGTTGGGCTAGTAAAAGTGAGGCCCGACGTGAAATTCGGGCCAACCCGACCCGCCCAATTTTCTTGTTTGCCCATTGGGTTTGGGTCAGCCGACCCGACCCTGGTCCATTACCGCTCTACACGTTATAGTCGTAGAGATGATGGGAGGGTAGTGGAAAAAATGGAGCACCGCTTGACAACAGATATGTTGTGCCACATAATCGCTATTTGTTGCTCGTATGGAGCTCACATTAATGTAGAATGGTGTAACCAATCCAAGTCGATAAAATATTTGTTCAAGTATGTCAATAAAGGACATGACCGTGGTGACGGCGTCGTTTTATACGAGTAGCAATGATGAGGAATCTGAAAACCCTGTTGACGAGGTGAGCATGTCTTACGATTGTAGGTATGTTTCGTCGTGTGAGGCAAAGACATGGAGACTACTGGGATTTGAAATTCAATATAAGTATCCTCTTGTTGAACGTTTAAGTTTTCATCTTTCGGACGAACAAAATGTTATTTTTTCAATTTTGAAAGAATAGATGATGTTCTTAAGAAAGATTCGGTAAAAGAAAGTATGTTTTAGCATGGATGGAAGCTAATAAAATGTATCTTGAGGCGAGAGAGCTAACATACACTCGAAGCTCCCACAAAATTCACTTGGAAACGGAATCTCGAAAAGTGGATGCTTGACAAATTGGAAAATCAATAGGGCGAGTATTTTATGTCCCCTGGATCAGTGATATGTACTTTTTGAGGTGTCTTATCAATGTTGTTCATGGAGCAACATGTCATGACGACTACAAGAAGGTAAATGGTGTTAATCATGCTTCATATCGAGAGGCTTGCTATGCTCTCGATTGTTAGAAGATGATAGGGAATATATTGATGACATCAATGAAGTGAGTTCTTGGGCTTGTGAGAGTCTTAGAAGTTTGTTTGCATCCTTGCTTTCATCGGACTCTTTGAGTGACGAACATGTCCGGGAGAAATGTTGGGAGTTTCTTTCTCGATGATATTTTATACAAACGTCGACGTCTCCTACACCACCAAGGTATTATTTACAATAAATTATGTTAAATACTAAAACCTTTTATGTTTTATTAAATGTTTTTTATAATTAGTAGTTTGATCTTATGCAAATGATTTGGTATTGAGTGAGAACGAAATCAAGAATCTTACGTTGTTGGAAATTGAGAAATTATTGCGAAGTCTAGGTAGAGTCTCCGCCCGATTTTGGCTCAATGCCATTTCCTGATCTTGACACTATTTAGAGCAATCAAACAGACTTATATATGATGAGTTGCGGTATGATCGTGGTGTTACATTTGCAAGAGAATAGAGACCTCATCTCCAAACTTAACGATGAGCAACATAACGTTTACTCAACGATAGTGTGTGTTGTACGATCAAATAAAAGTGGAATGTTCTTTGTGTACGGATATGGAGAAACAGAAAAACATTTTTGTGGAAGGCTTTATCTTCGTGGATTGAGGTTGAAAGGAGAAATTGTACTCAATGTTGAATCTAGCGGTATAGCTTTCCTTCCGTTTCCTAGTGGGAGGACTACACATTCGCGATTTGTTATTCCATTGAACCCAAATGAGGACTCAACTTGCAATATCAAACAAGGGAGTCCGCTTGCCGAGCTTGTTATTCGTCTAAACTTATAATTTGGGGACGAGGCACCAATGATGCATAAGTATTGCTTTGAGGCATTAGACGAGACTTTACGAGCGTTGTTGAAACTCATCGGCCCAATGTTGGAACATAAACCTTTTGGAGGGCAAACCGTTGTCTTTGGTGGGGATTTTAGATAGATTCTACCGTTATTCCCAAGGGAACTCGGCAAGATATTGTTAATGCATCCATTAACGTGTCATATTTGTGGAAAGATTGCAATGTCCTTAAACCGACTAAGAACATGCGTCTGAACGTAACCTTGGTAATACCAATGATTATAAGGATTTGGCTGAATTCTCTCAATGGATCGCAAGCATTGGTGATGGAACAATCGGAGGATCAAATGATGGTTGTGCCATGATTGATATACCGAAGATATTTGCTCGAATCTTCCGGTGATCCGATTGCAACTATTGTAGAAAGTACTTATCCAATGTTTAAAGACGCCATTGATGATCCGACGTCTTCAAAGAAAGGGCTATACTAGCTCCTACCCTAAATATTGTCGAATCTATAAATCAATATATGACATCTTTAAACTCATCGGAGGGCCATACGTATTTGAGTACTTTCCGACAAAGACATGTAAATCGGATGCTAATGTTGACTTCTGCATGATCCGCACACTCCCGAATTTTTGAATGGGATAAAATGTTCGGGGTTCCTAATCATGAGTTGCATCCGAAGGTCGGGACTCGGTTATGCTCTTGAGAAATATGGACCATTCCAATGGATTGTGTAACTAAGACTAGCCGGGTGATTACGAGGCTTGTCAAGCATGTTCTTAAAGCTAAAATTCTCACCGAACCAATGCAGGTAATAAAGTTTTGATTCCGCGAATGACATTGACACCGTCGGATCTCGAATCCCCTTCAAGTTCCAACGTAGACGTTTCCGCTCATTGTATCTTATGCGATGATTATAAACAAGAGCCAAGGATTGTCCTCTCTCCGGTGTTGGGTTGTACTTGAAGAATACAATATTCACCATGGTCAACTATACGTTGTTGTATACCGAGTTACGAATCGTAAAGGGTTTGAAAATATTAGTTTGTGGAGAGGACGAATCAAAAAATAAACAAACGATGAATGTTGTGTATAAAGAAGTTTTCCAAAATTTGTAATATGTACAAGTAGTGTTTTAATTTGAAAAAGTCGTTTATAGTTTTTGTTATTTTTTTGTGCTCATTACAATTATTTTGTGTACCCGTTCAAATTATATAATTCGACAAACAAATAACATAAGATTCACGTATCATATGATTTAGCATAACATCTTCCGTGCATTGCACGGGTCAATAGTTTGTATTAAAATGAAAAGTACATTAATATATAAGAAATAATTTTCTATATATAAAATACTACTATCAATTTTCTTTAATCAAAATAAGTATTTTTAATTGAATTTAATTATTTTAAATATAAATATAATTATTAAAAATATGCTAAACTCAAATAACAACTATATAAATATCATAATTAGCCAAATATAGGAATATACAAATTGATGTATAATAGCCTTTGAATGCATAATTTTTAAAGCACATTATAATTAATAATGAGTAAATATTTCTTATATTTTTATATTTATTATATATTTATTTTATATATGCAATATGAGTGTCAAATCAAGATCGTAAAAAATTGATTAATTTGATATATTATACATAAAAATGGATCAAAAATAAAAACGTTACTAATTTTTCTAGAAAAAGAAAAAGATAAATACAATAATCAATGTAGTACACACATATTTGGAAAAACTAATTTTAAATAATTCTATTTTTTATATCATTTTAAAAAGTGATTATTTAAAGAAATTTGACTACCAAAAATAATGTAATACCAAATATTTTTCATGAACTACTATTTATAGCACAAAAAAAATGGGCGGAAAAAATCTTCCCATACTATTTCCGGAAGCGATTGTTATTATATATATATATATATATATATATATAGAGAGAGAGAGAGAGAGAGAGAGAGATTTATGAATAATCATATTCTACGATTAAACATGCTTGATTCTTTTTTCATGCTTAATTGCGTTTCAAATTGCATTTGTAATATTATGAGCTCGAGCAAATTTTACATGTTTTTTAATCAAAGTATTAATAATATGTACATCGATAATCAATAATGATTTTTCTCGGATAAGTTGAGTTATCTTTTTAATGTAATGATAGAATATGAAAAATTAATATCTACATCATTATATATATAAATATAGGGGGAGGATACAATGAGACCACATATTATAGTGAGACAATGTGGACTCATCTCAACCCTCCCTTATCTATATCAATGGCTAAGATAAATATGGGTTAAAATTACATTAAACATTTAATTAAGGCAAAATAAGGGTATAATTGTCAAAACAAATATGTGGGGACCATCCAAATATGGAATCGAGTTATTAAGAGAGAGAAAATCACGTGGGGAGAGAGAAAATCGCGAGAAAGTCACGCATGTGCTCTACGTAAATGCAGCCAGTGTGATGTACACTTATCATATATTTGATGTATGCTTAACATTTTATTGTATGTTTAACATAATTTTACTACATATTAAAATAGTCAAACAAAAACATGTGGGGACCGTGAATCAAGGAATCAATTATAGAGAGAGTCACGCTCGGAACATGTGGGGACCGTGGATTAAGTAAAATCGATTATAGAGAAAGAGAAAATCACGCTCATTGTTGTCTTCGTATATTTAACATATATTTACAAAAGATATTTAACACTATTTTGTTGTATATTTAACATATTTGTATTGTATATTACAATTGTCAAACAAAAATATAAGTATACAACAAAACACATAAAATATACAAAGAAACACATATAAGTATACAACAAAAAAAAAGTATACCACAACATAAATAAATACATCAAAAATTAACTACTTATACAAAGAAAACACATCTAAGTATACATCGGTTTTCTTCACCAATCCTCCAATAATGTCCTTTATTCTAAAATCCCAATAATATTTTTGCACCTGGGAACCATCATCCTTATCATCATCTTCATCATCGAATCATCATGCTCCTCATCTCCTTATTAAAAAAAGCAAATACCATTAATCCCCAAATCCGTCATCTTCCCCATTTACAACCCTATTTCCCCAAAACCCAAATCCAAAAGGGATATTATCGACGCGGCGTTTAGTATACCGAAAAATCTTCGATTTTTAATTATGATCGTCAAGTTTGTTAGTGTTTTTCTTTTTTCCTCAACTCACAAGTCACACAAGAAAATATGAAAATTGGCCAAACGTTACATTACGTGGTATAAAAAAATAGAACATTATTTGCATCAATCTCCACCACAACCTAGCCACCACGGCCACCACAACCACCGCAGCCAAGCAACCACCACCACCACCATCGTCACCGCTATGCCGATAACAGATGTCGTGGCCACGATGCAGCACCAATAGTAGCTTGACTCCTAAAACCACCATTCCACCGTCCTTTGCCCAACCGCTCACCGACTTTTCGACTTTCGTCCCTTTGCCCCACCGCTCGCGGCTTTTTAGCTTTCTCAAAGTCACGTTGATACAACGTCATAAAAGGAGACACGTAAGGACGAAGCGGACGAGGGGCGTTTGTGGTTTTGGCCACGGCGGCGGGCGCCGCTTTTTTGGCGGGCCATTTTGCATAAACAACACAAGAGATTTGTTTTCATGTTTACATTTATTATTACGTACATTGTAATTCTATGATAGGTTTAATGACTAACATACCCTTATTTGATTTAAAATAAATAAAGGCTATTAAATCGACCAAATCTCAACCATCTAAAATTTAAAATCGTGGGACGGGATTAGTCAACACTGTCTCACTCTAATTATGTGGTCTCATTTGATCCAATCCCTATAAATATATATCAATAGCATTGTCTCCAATACTGATTTTCAAGGTTATTTTTGTTGTCACATAAAAAAGCACTCGAATGGTGACAACGAACTATTTTGTAATCTGAAACAATCATTTCTCGCAACAAATTGATACGTCACCATACATATCTATTTAGTGCAATATATAATTAGTCATTGAAAATAGTACATCATGGTGATTGTTATCGCCACATTTGGATTCAAGATTTGTCATGCAAAATGAGTCATTTATGCCAAATCGCATGTTACCATAAAGCTATTTAGTGACGGTAGATTTTGTCACAACATGTTCCTTTTTTGACGTACCAATTCATCATTATTCCTACGCACTAGTGACGTTGATCACCTTTGTCATGTAATGTTACTTTTTTCATGACAAAGCATGTCATCACGTTTCATATTCTCATGGTGACAATGAATATTTTGTCATTATATATATAGTCATTAGGTGACGACCATATTTTGTAACTATAAAACATCTCTTTATGACAATTTATATAATATATGACGAATTTGTTAATGCAATTGTGACACTGGAATCGTCATTAAAATTTGATGAATTTGGCAATATAATCATTTTCGTCACCAAAATTTGATGTTTGGATGACACTGTAGGCATTCGTCATTTAAAATGTTTATCTTTTGGTGACAAAATATAAATTTAAGTGACAAAAATTTGATCATTAAATTGATGAGTTAAGCGTCACAAAAAATGATAAAAATAATGACACCGTCGTTAGCGTCATCAAAAGTTACATATTTAGTGACGAACAAATAAAATTGTCATGTATTCTTTTTACCACGGGGCTACAAATGATGATCATTATAACGCTCAAATTTCGTCACCCAATAACTTTAGTGACAAAAATAAATATTTATATGACGAATTTTATCGTCATGTTATCTCTAATTTCTTGTAGCGTCTCTGTACAAAAACAATGTTAAATAATGGCCACACAAAAAAGTGAACCATCCAACCAGTCAAAATTCCTTGTCAAAACCTAAATTTATTATTTCAACAACTTAGAACTTAGTACGAATGACTACTAATTAATTATATTTAAAAACAAAATTATAAACAGTATAATGTGGGGACGATAAAATCTTTCACCTGGCCCAAAACCTGATCGGGTTTTGAAAAATGGATCTACTACCTGACCTTAGACCGCTTGGATGGATTTGGACCCATCTCCACCTCGAATGGGGAAATGAAGGGTTCACAATGGCGGAGATAAGGGAGACAACTTGGGCCCAACCCCTTTTTAATTATTATTTTTACTTAAATGCTATTAAGAAACAAAAAAAGACTATGTTGTCGTTTATATGTTTTTTTTTTTAGTTTTACATCCACCCCACTCCACTTTCGTGTATCGGCTATCCTATTAACGTGATGCTGCTCACCATTGGGGTTTATTATGGGTTCATGTTTAAACCCGCCCTATTGTCATGCTATTCATCATGATGGAAAGAAAAAAATACTTATTATGTTTTAATAGATAGAACTAGGGATAATTTGAATGATGACACTTTAAGTTTACCTCTTTTTATTTTTGGTACTCATGTTCTCAACTCATCAAAATTGGTCACCAACGTTACACTTTTTAATCACTTTAGGTACTTGCTGTTAGTTGACCGTTAATGATGACCTGTAACCTGTTACGGCGAAAGATGGGTAAAATACCTTGTAAACATATTCTTTCTTAATTTTCACTTATGTTTTTATTTCTAAACCCTCAAATCCTCAAGTAACTTTTGGAAAAAAAAAAGTAAAAATATTAACAAATTAAAATTTTAATTTTAATCAAAATTTGAAAATCAAACCACTAGCCCCGAATAATGTTAAAATCACAACCAGACCTTCTTTTCATTAATAGTCTAATTAATCATTGATTTGGAAATGAAAAGCTACAACTGATTATATAACAAAGTAATCACCTATTGAGCAAAACTTAAAATTAATTATTTCCAAAAATAATTTAATATATATATTATTTATAATTAATTTATCTTAATATTTTTAACTTAATGAAAAAACTTAAACCTATAATATTATTTTTCGTAATTCTTAATAAAAGACATTTGACATTTTATGAATAACTTTGATTAATGTTATTATACTTTAATAAATTTACAGTTAATTAATTGATAAATAAGTATCAATTAGGAAGTTTAATATTTAGTTACTTTAAAATATTAATACCAGGTAAGAAATAAAAAATTACTTATCTCATTTGAAAAAGGAAAAAAAAACATACAGGACCGCAATTTGTCCAAACTAAACCCAAAACCCGCATCAACTCGGTGAATTGTCGGGTAGAAGACGGCACGCTATCGATTGAGCTCCAACGAGATGATTTGTTTTGATTTTTGTCCACGGTTTTAGAGGGTGTTTGGGTAAGCTTATTTAAAACATCTTCTAAGCCCCTACATCTTATAAGATGTTTTTAGAGCTTATAAGATGTTAGATCTTATTTTAAAAATAAGTTGATGAAGTGTTTAGATAAAATAAGATTATAGATCTTTTAAGTTGTCGATGTAATGACAATTGTGTAATTAAAATAGCCAAAATTAGATAAGGTTGTTGAAATAAGATCTTATTTTGAAAAAAAGTTGGGGTTCTCCTACTTTTTAAAAATGCAAATATAAGCTCTAACATCTTATTTTGTGAGCTTATAAGATCTTTTTAAAAATATTTACCAAATAAATTTAAAGAGCTTATAAGCTCTCAAACATCTTATAAGATGTTTTGAAGTCTTATAAGTTACGCCAAACACCCTATTAGAGAACGATGCAACTTTGTCCTTGTTTTAATATCACCATGTTCTCTCGAATTGTTGCAACATCGGGCCATTAATTTCACGGCAAAATTGTTTTTTTAGTCCTATAAGTGGACTTACTTGGAGATTTAGTCTATTTTTTTTTCTAATTTTGAATTTAGTCCTTTAAGTGGAAAAAAATCGGATTATTGGTCATGTGACTTGCTATTGCGGGTAAATTTCTGCTGTTGGTGATGTGATATTTAATTTATTTTAAAATTTTAATTTTGAAGAAGAAATTACTTAGTTGGCAGTCTATGTGGATAAATTTGTGGAAAAAATAAAATTTTTTATTTTCCATTTATTATATAAGAAATCTTTTCTTATCTTCCTTTCTCATCCTCTCTTTTTTTCATTTATTTTTCTTTCTTAAACAGAAACAGACTCCCATTAATTCTTCTTTCTTCTTTCTTGTTTCTCCTCACCCTGTGTCCCCAGCCGTCGCCGCCCGAGTTCCTTATTCTTCTTTCTTTATGTCCTATTTTCTTCCTTTCCCTCCCTTCATCCTTTCTCCTCACCCTAGCGGATCTACGGTGGTATGTTGTGGTGGATATGTTGGTGGCTGCTGAAATTAGTTTGTGGTATGTAAGGGGAAGGGGAGATGTGGAGCAGAAGATTGGGGGAACAGAAGCAGGAAAATAAATTGGAAAAGAAAAAAAAATTAGGAGGAAGGAAATTAATACAAAAGTAAAGAATAAGAAACACAGTGTTTTTTTATTTGAAAAAGTTGTTTATGCAATTATTAAATTTTATAAAAATAAATTATGAACTAAATTTTAATAATCACTTTAACACATCGTTATTTTCAGATTTTATAATTTCATAATTATAAACAAAATCTCTTCAAACATTAAGATTTATTAACGTATATAGAATTTATAAAAATTTGCTACAGTTATTTGAAATATTTTTTAGATTTTTTGCAATAATATCAAATGCAGATTATATTATTTTTTTTGTTTTAATTTTTCGATAAAAGTGAATCCAAGTTTGGTTTTTTTTTCTTTCCTAAAAATTTGTTCATATAAGCTACAAACTCAAATATTCTTTTCTCAAAATAAAATTTTAAAAAATTAAATGCTACATCACCAGGCGGGTAAGTTTTACTATTTATGTAGCATCATGGACCAAAAATCGATTTTTTTCCCACTTAAAGACTAAATTCAAAATCGGAAAAAAAAATAGGACCAAATCTCCAAGACGTCCACTTAGAGACTAAAATAATAATTTTGCCTTAATTTCACGAATCGATGCATATCTTTTTTCAAGAAATGCTCATCTGATACCAAAAATTAGCAGTTTCACAATTTTTCACCTTCTTCTTTGTTATCGGGTTTGTGCCATTTTTGAAGCAATTCCTTTTTCATTTAATACGAGAATGGAGTGGGGTTCTGATTCCGATCGATTATTATACATATTATAAATTAGGATGGTAAGATTAAGATAATATTCGACACAATTAGGAGATTTAGGGTTTATGATTAGGGGTCAAAATTGGGGAAGAAGATATTTGGGGAGAAATTGAGGAAAAATCACTTAGGCCACTGGTCAACCCATAATAGCAGTCACATCGTTAGTTTCTAACGGTCAACTAACTAATAAGTACCTAAAATGATTAAAAAGTGTAACGTTGGTGACCATTTTTGATGAATTGGGAACATAAGATACCAAAAGAAAAGTAGGTAAACTCTCACTCAACTCCCAAATTATCCCGATAGAACCATGTATATTTTAAATATATTAAGAGATGCACCAAGTGTTTTTTTCAAGATCAAGTTACATTGGTATTTTCTTCGTTGAAAGGAAAGCTAAGTTCTTTCGATTCCTGAATATCTAGAGAGATGCTGAAAATTATTGATTAATTCCACACTATAGTTTGATCTAAACCGAACTCGAGGTAAGATGGTTTCAAGAAAACCTGAAGATAATTTGTATGCCGTAAAGTCTTTAATGGACAAAAATATGAAGATTACAAGAAATTAGAGAAAAAAACCTTCCAATGTGGAACTTATGTAGACAAAAGAGGAAAAAACCAATGTCACTTGGATTTGACAATTATGAAAATATAGATATACGTATGAAGGAATTTGATCAAATGAGATTGCCCCTCGTCCGTGAGACCGTAAAGGCTAATCGCAATCGCTAACATCAAATAATTAACGTATAGGATTAGAATTAATATTAATACATTAAATAATTAATTTTGACACAAAATGTGTAACAAGGTAAAATAACAATATGGTGTAACCAACTTCCCACCAAATCCATTAGCTAAAAATGGAAGAAATCTTCTTCATATCAATTATGTTTCATACATATATCAATCCCACAAAAATCGCCATCAGTCCCACAATCAAATATCTTTCTCTTTCTCTTTCTCTCTCTAACATAATTATTATGACTTTACCGCATATTTAGAATAAGTATACCGCATCGATAGTTATGAGACAATGTATAGTTAGTTGTTACTTAATGCATACACGTTAGGGGTGGCAAAATAGGTTATCGTGTCGTGTTTTGTGTTGACACGATAACGACCGCGACATAATAAAGTGTAACCACGAACATGACATGATAAGGATCTAGAACACGAAAATTTTCATGTATGTCGACCGCGATCGACCGCGATTTGACACGATAAGTAAATAAAAAATTGATTTACACGTTAATACATGATAGCAAATTACGATATGACATGATATTACACTATAATACACGATACAAACATACAAAATATCCGGTTATTGTGTTATTGTCATGTCACTAATAAATAAACGATATCATTATCGTACACTATCGTGTCATTAATAGTAAGCGTATCATTATCGTGTTCATATCGTGACTCTATCATGCCACTATCGTGTTCGTATTCTTATCGTGTTTACACGGATCGACCGCGAAATTTTCGTGTCCTTATTGTATCGATACGATAAAGACATGACACGATAAGACTATACACTAATCCGCTATTTTAGGTAATCGTTTTATGCATACATAGTCATATTTTATTTGGTGCATAGATAGTAATGAGGTAATGCAAAGTTTAAGCTGTTGTTTGATGCATACATAGTTATGAGACAATGCCTAATCAATTGTTATTTGATCCATATACAAGTAAGAGACAATGCACACATAGTTAGTCATTGTTAATGCACATTTATTTGTTGTTTGATACATATATAACTTGTAACACGTGTATAATTAGTTATTGTTTGATGCACAATTATTTATTGTTTGATGCATGCATATATAAATATCACAATGCCATAGTTATTGTAAGATGCTTGGTATAATGCATAATTGGTTTGAATAAAATGTATATATAGAATACATATATTGCTTATACGATGGAAACTTACCTGCATAATTATGTTCATTTTGATGCATACGTAAAGGGAACATATTGCATATTTAGAATTAATGTGATGCATATTTTGAAAATGCAAATTAATCGCAGGAGTTTTCATATCCAATCACTTAAATCACGCTCTATGAATAATCACGTTCATAAGAAAACCGTCAATAGTAAAAGTTTCAAAATGCCCTTAATGAAAGGAAATAAATAAATAAATCATTAAAAAGAAAAAAATATAATCCATTGATTTCACTAAATAAATGATTGTGATTAGTCTTTACGGTCTCATGGTAAGAGATTGTCTCATTTGATTCTATCCCTACATATGTATATATAATAAATATAAAGTACTAATTTCACATAAGTATATACGAATTGGGAAATAGGTGCTAAGAATATTTCGATGTATGCTACATAAAATTTCACGAGCACGTGGCATTTAGAAAGATCCGATAGATATTTATATGTAGTAAGTCAGTCTTGCGTTCCAATAGTTTTGTCATAAGTAAAGTTCCATTCCAGAAAGACAAGTAGAGTTTCACACATATCAATTTTGCACGAGGTCAAAAACCTCAGCACATTCAAAATGAGGGTATTATTATATTACCAAACAAGTGCCAGACCCAAGTGATGCCTAATCAATTCAATAGATATATACTACAAAGAAGTGCATCTTATAACTTTCCTTAATTCACTTTTTCTTCCTGCCCGAAAAGGTCTTCTGACTATAAAGTTGAATATGTGAAGTACTTCTTGCATTCACACCAGTAAATTTTGTAGAAATGTCAACCTATTCATTGAATTTAGAAGTTTCTTATATATATAATGTATGAAACTTAATTTGAACTATTTTTTTTTTGATAATTAACTTTTGTTAAGTCTTTAGTTACCAAGTTGAGCAAATATTTGATATCATTTATAAGAATTGATGACATCCTGGGAGTCTATAGTACATACTACAAACTTCACATTTCAGTTATGCACAACAAACGATTGTAAGATAAGCATCGTGTTCATACACAAGAATTTTCACGAAAATTAGTGAAATAGTATTGGCTAAGTTAAGATAAGAGTCGTGCATTTTTTTCCAATCATAAACAAATATATGTTTTAGGTAAAGCATGTAAGAATTACTCATTGTTACTCCATTGACCAAGGAAAGAAGAATTAGCAAAATTGTTATTTATGTTATTTATGACCAATCAAGAATGTTCTTATCCTAATCTTTTAATGTAAAAATACGAGTTCCACTTCATTATTATACTTTTTTCCTTCTAAATTCAATTAAATTATTTTCGACTAAAATTTAGGTAAAAGTCCAAGTCATGTACCAATTTGCAACGGGTAAGTTCAAAAATGGCCCTTTTGAGGTAGTAGTTTCAATTCGGCCTTCCATATTAAAAGAAATCAATTATCCCCCCCAAGTTCCCAAAGATACCCTTTATAATAAAATAAGGAAACATGATTACATTCGTTCCGGATATCACGAATATGAACACTATTAATTTTACATCATCTGTTTCATTTGTGGCATTATTACACCTACTTAGATCCGAGTCTCCATACGGAGGTTTTCAACATATCATGTCGGGTTTCAGTAGATAAACTTAACAGAGCATACTCTTAAAGATGTTCGATTTTGTATTATCGATTACAAACTAAGGTTTACAGTGAAAATGGAAATAGTCCTTTACGACCATATCGGGCCCAACATGCTTCCGTAAAATTAATAAATTCCTTAAAATTCATACCTCTTTTGACCAAAAGCAAAGACAAGGGTTAAGTGGTTCACAACGCCACCAAATCGGAAAATTATCGCCCCGGATCGTTTGACAAAAACGGCTCCTCACTCACTGTTCAACCTCACCCTCGGGGAAGATGATGTGCAAGTTATCCGACTCCTTGAAATCGCTCGGCCATGACCCTTGGTTCGTTTCCTACTCCAAGACGTAAAGTAATTCTTCAAAGGGATGAATCAATAGTACATTATGAACACATGTTGAACAAACAACCTTTATTTTATTAAGAACTTAAAGAAAAATTTATTACATCGATGTAATCTCCTTTTGGGAGGAGAAAACCCGTTTAGCCTCTCATAAAGGCTATCACACTCTTGTACATAAAATTAAAAAACTAAAATCGAAAAAGCTGAAAACTCTGAAATTCTAAACTCACAAATTTTACAAAGAAAGTTTATTGTTAGAAGACTAAGGAAATGTTCGATGCCTTTAGCCTACTGAGGATCTTGACATTTATAGAGGTAGAAGACCTCTATGTTTTGTATTATTGCCCCTAAGTGGAGGTCTCTTTCATCCTTGAATTATTGCTCCACTTGCGGAGAATTAGTTGGCATCCAACTCATCTTCACATGGGTTGGGCCTCCTCTTGTCACAGTATCCGAAGTTGTTTTATGAAAACTTCCAAATCATCTTTGACTCGTTCTTCGTCTTTTAGTAACTTGGGCATCTTTCATGGACCCACTTTTTGAATTTTTACGAGTGGGTTGTTACTGTCTGTCTGAGAGTCACATGTCTCCACCGACTTTGTTGGGGAATCTACTTTTTGGTGGTCCCCAAAACTTTGGATACTTATGTGACTTTTCTTCTCCGTCATTTGGGTCTTCTCCGATCGACTTTTGGCCGGAATCCTTTGCCAAATTCTGGTTCCTTCGGTTTTGACATTCGGGAGACGGACCCAAAGTTCCCAATGGCCTATGTTAGCCATATTGCAATATTTCCTGAGTTCTTTACTCCCGGTAGCTTGTTTTCCCATAGAAGATTTCTTTTCTTTTCGAATAGGTCTTCTCATGAATCTTGTAGTTTTTCTGTCATAGTATTCAACAGAAATGATCATTCACCGAATTTTGATAGAACTTGAACAGAAAACTTGACTTTGTCCATTTCAAACAGACAGACCCACAATCCCCATGCCCTTCTTGTAGTAATCTAATCTTCGGTGAAAGTCATGGCCAATTGTACTTCTTTCGAACTAGCCTCCTTGGTATTTTTGAAGGCTCTTTCATCCGGTCTTGGCTTTAATGTAATGGAAGGCTTCATGTCCACCCTTTCCGACGGACTCTGTTCTTTGCATTTATGAAATACGGCTCAATGTATCCCCTCGTTTTAGGTTGTCATTGTTGGACCAACACTCGTAGACGCTTCTGAATCCACTTTGGCAATTTTGTGATCTCAGGGAAGGGTTTGGTGAAGTAGTATAGATCGAGGACAAAGCCCCAAACTCGTACCACCTCTTTACTTCTTGAGTGGGAATTTGGTAACATCCAAACCCTTGGATATTTTCGAGAAATATCGATCTTTATTTTTTCTAGAGATATCCCTTGTCTGTGTCGGTTTCTCCCAATTACTGGTATTCCCGCCAAGAAGAAGAAACTTTAATCTCGTTAATATCAACCTTAGAATTGCCCATCATAGGCCTAAGATTGATCTCTTTCGCCCTTACCCTGGACGTCTTTGGGTTGATGTGATAACTCGGGATTTGACTCGGAGTATCGCTTTTTCCTTGAGCCAAAATTTACGCCGACTGGGACTTGTGCTAGAGGTACTTGAATCCTCTGCTATAGGTTGGGGAGCCTGCGCTCTAAACGCTCCGTTTGCTTATTAGCGGCCGGAGGAGTGGCCCGTGGAATGCCGTTCTCAACAGAGTGAGACTAGACACATGCTCGTATACGATCGGTTACTTTGTCCCGATCATTTCTTTGTAATTTCGGCCAAATCGGCATTGATGACCAGGGTATCAAATTCTCGGAGTAGCATTTCCAGTGGTCTCCAAGATGTCTTGAGGCGGTGAGGATGGAATCGACTTCAATTCCTCCATCTCTTGTTAGAAAATGCGCAAGAACATTTTCATGAGATTTTATAATGACAATATCATAATCATAATATTGACATTCACTTGCCATCTAAGTATCCTAGCTTTTTCGGTTTTGATTCAATTTTGTTTTTCGGAAAAGCTTTGACACTTGAATTATCAATTTTAAGATAAACTTTTTAGCTAGTAGAAATAAAGGCCATTTTTAAAAGCCTTTTACATTGCAAAGAATTCTTTCGTTGATATGCCACCGAGTAGCTTCACTGCGTAAATAGACCCATTGCAATATCTGCATGGCACTTCTCCGTTTGGTGTAGCTTTAGTAAGAATCGCCGCCACCAATAATCACCGGCATCGTAAAGAAACCGCATTCATCTTCATCTGTGGAATTGCAAGTTTAGGAAGCTTTTTGCAAACTTCTTTTAGGCGCTTAATTCTTCTTGATGTTCATCCTCCCATTTGAAAAGCGCATCTTTTTTAAGCAATGGGCTAAACACCTTCCTATAATAATGTCTTTAGATTGTTTATGAACATTCCAAAAATTGACAACTCCTAGAAAACTCAAGTTGTTTCTTGTCTTTCAATGTATCTAGAAATCCTTGTATCTTTTCTACAATATAACTTTGTAGGATGATTCCGTTCGTCGATCTCAATTCCTAGGAATTCAATCTGTCTTGTTGCAATCACCGCCTTCTTCTCCGAAAGCACTAATCCTTCCTTTTGACAAACATCGAAAATATTTCCAAATGTTTTAAATGCTCCTTCATGTTCTTTGATGCTATCAAATTTCATCGATATACGAACATAAAAATGAAATAATCTTTGAAGAGATTATCCATCTTTCTTTGATATATCCGGGGTGCGTTAGCGAATCCCATAGGCATCACGTTCCAAATATAATGACCTTGTGATGTAGAGAAAGCTGTGAACTTCTTGCTTTCTTCATCCATCTTAATCTGTAAAATCCAGTTTGCAATCGAACTCGAGAATATCTTGGCACCTTTGATGCGATTAACCGGATATTCTCTGCTTGGGATATAATATCCGTCGAACTCCAAAATGTTATTAATCCCTTTGTAATTAATAACAAGTCTTGCTTTCCTCTTTTGATTTCTCCATGGTTTCGACTAAGAATCTGGGATCAATATGGAGAAACTCCTGGTGAAATTAACTTAAGGTCCGGATGTTCCTTAAGTATCTTACGTGCATATCCTCACGATCCTCCCGATTCATAAGGATTGGTTTGAATCTTACGAACTCATACTCCTTTCCAAGTTTAACCTTTAAGGATGCTTTGAGCTCATTCTTGTCCCACCATGCCAAAGAATCTTCATTGTAATTCCTTTGGATCTTCTTCTTGATATCCTCGAGTGATATTTGTTCCTCTAGGGTCACGTCACTCTGCGGACTCTCCATTAGACTCATCCATAATCTTGCAATGGCTTCGAGTAACTCATTCTTCTCATTGTACTCGAATGAATACAAGTTATTATCACATATCTTGATCCTTCGAATGGAACCAAATTGTCTATAGGATAATAAAGCTTCACCAAATTTCCTTCGATCCGCCATTTTTGGATTTCGGAGTTTGGCTTCATCACCACGCTTTGCGAAAATTAATAGGCATTTTACGTAAAAATGCTTCCCAGCGATCTACGAACAATGATCTTATGATCACATAATGTTGTGAAAAAAGTCTTCTTGTCTCATTCTCTGTGTGAATCGCTTGAATGTTTGTAGGAAATTGTTTCCCAAAAAACATCTCGCACTTGTATCATGGAAATAGATTGGTGGCGTCTTCACTTTGTACAATGGGGTACCGCCCGCGCCTCCGATCATGATTTACGCTTGTTTCATTCCCCTGTTAAGGATAAGAATCCTTTTAGAGAAATCTCTTCCTGCAATAGCTAAAATCCTCTCCAATTTCTTTAGGAAAAACATCCGGCTGCGTACATATTTCGGCACCTAAACAATATAAGCGGCGAAATACTCACCAGACTCGGATATAACATTCCGATAGAAATGTATTTGGAGAATGGACTAGTGGTCATCGATTCGTATCTTTTATTTGCCACTTGTGAACTCTATCCCGTCTTGTAATCTTTCTCAAGGTTTATGATCCTCGAGAAATTCAATTCCCAAGATTAATTGTTCGGATTTTCCCCTCGCAACTCCTCTGATAGTAAGCTCAATTTCTCCTATCTTCAGGCTTCCTTGATACCTTACAACTATTGGTTGTTGGAGATAATATAGAACATCACAAGGAAAAATATTATCCTTTTGAGTGATGTCGAATATTACTTCCACTTCTCGCCATCCTCTCGGACATTTCGGCTTTCTTTCTGCTTTGTTTTGAAAACATCCGGGATACGTTGAACTGTACTTGGTCTCTTTTTTCCCAACGGCTACTACTCGTCATTCTGTCTGTTGGAAAGACATACTTCTTGCTCAACTCGAGACTTCGACTTTTGTTGAAGACTCTGGTTGATCTTGTATTTTCATATCGATCTCCTTTATAGTTGGAGATTCAATAATTTCTGTAGAACCACCCCGACAAAGTCTTCAAGATTCTTGGGGCTTCAATAAATTCCTTTCTCAAGAATACTTCAATGATGTGTATTCGGAGAGCATAGGAAATCTTGTATGTGATCGAGTAGGTCTGTTCCTTCTTTCATCAATTCTACTCTTTTGAAATCTTGATGAAGAGTTAGGACTCGTTCAAATCTCGATCTCCCAAATTGTATGCAATTCTAGGATAGACATTAAATGCCAATTTCCCAAAGATACAAATTTCAGAATCCGCTCCAAGGCATGAATCCTTGAGATTTGAGATTCGCTTATCAAAGATAGCCAAATTGAGTGGCGAATCTATCCATTCCTTGAATGTTGCTTTAATAATGACTCTTATAGCTCCGATATGAATCCATGAGAGTGTATTTGCAACTTCTCTTTTAACTCGCTTTTGATCTCCTGGATTTCTTTAATAGGGACCAAGCGCATCTCGATCGTGTTCCCTTAAACTCCATCGAAATGGCAAATTCTCCTTGTTACCCTGTGGATAATTTGATGTTTTCTATTACGAAAACCAATCTTATCCAAAGCATTTTCCATCGCTCCAATTGTAAATCCATCATAGATTTGAAGCTTTGGATCTTCCTTCATAATTCTCATAAGGGTCTTATGAGACACCGTAGTGTGAGAGAGAATCCCGACATATCCTCCCGACCATCTCCTCGAAGAATTTCTTCTTCACTCCGATTCTCGAGCCGAGTCACTTCCATCGTCGAGAATAGATTTCTTCTTCATAGATGCTTTCATCCGGTATGTCCTCAAATTGATACACCCGTATTAAATCTCGATAATAAACGACTTCTTCGATTTTACGTGTAGCCTCGAACTCATCGACTCTTCGTTTTTGATTGTCTAGGCAATCCGTTGAGATATGCCCTCTTTGCTCGCATGTCCAGAATTACAGATTTGAAACTTTCATTTGCTCTGGTGTGAGCACGCCCGAAAGTTCTCCTTCCCCGATTTCTACTGGTACTTGCTTGATTAGAACCTGATGATGAGGCTCTACTCCTGCTTGGTGCTGGTCTTTGCCCTGATTTATAACTTCGGGCTTTTTGTTTTGACCAGAACCTTCTAGGTCTCCATGAAGACCTACTTCTTTTGTTGCTGCTTCCTCGGCGGTATGGATGGTTTCTGTCTTTCTTCTTCTTGTGCCGCCTTGGTTGACCTCCCACAATAGTGTTAGTCAAGTGGCTACGATAATCTAGAGGGGGTGAATAGATTATGCCGATTTTTCACAAATCACCCTCTTTTTCGAATCAACAAGTAAATGACAAGAATGTAAATGCGGAAATTAGACAACACTCGTTGATTTAAAGAGGTTCAACCCACCTAGGGCCTAATCCTCTACCACCCCAAGTATCTCCTGATGGATTTCAAAAAAAAAAAGATTTTATTAATTACCACAATTAATACAACACCTTAAGGATCACCACAATCCTCTTACAACACCTTCAAGGAGATTACCACAATCTTCCTTCACCACCTTTGAAGAGTACCACACTCTTCAAACACCTATCACCTAAATCACCCAAGTGTATTCTTACCACAAGAATACTCACAAGGATGTCTTGTGTTGAATGATGGACAAAATTCAAGATTACAACTCTATGAAACCAATACAAAGATTGAGTGCAAGTGTAATCAAAAATCAAAAAGCCTAGACCTCAAAGATGTGCAAGTGAAAGTACTTGAAGCTATTACAACAAGAATGTAAAAATGAAAGCTTGAACAATTTGCGATTTCTTGTTGTGTATTTTGCTTGTATGTGTTGTGTCTTGTGTCTTCAATTCATCCTCTATTTATAGGAAGCTTCACCAACATAGGCTCCCAACATAGGCTCCTCTATCTTCAATTTTGTCTACAAAAAGAAGATCACAAGATGTAGAAATATTGTACAAAATTGAAAAGCAAATCTTGCTGTCACATATTGCAACGGTTGGAATTTTCTTTGTCAAAAAATAACATAGGGCGACCAGGTTGCCTGTTGAAGATTTCGACCGTTTTTGAAAAATAGTGCGATCCAGGTAGGGGTTGCGGGGGTGCGACGGTCGAGGTGGGGTGCGGCCAAGTCGCCCCTAGGGTGCGACCGGTCGACCTCACCTTGACCGGTCCCCTCCTCTTTTTTTAAGACCTGTAAGTTACTGTTTCAAGTTTCTTATCTTGGTGCCGGTCGACCACTTTGGGCGACCGGTCGATCCTTTGAAATGTTGTCCGATTTTTTTCAAAAATAAACTTCAAGAAATACTCCAAAAAATTAGTAAAAACATTTTAAATCATTTGGGAGTATTTAGACAACATTTATAAACATAGTTTTGGTGTAAAAACCAATTTAAACAAAAACATCAAAAGTGTTGTCCAATTTTTATCAAATTAAAAACTAAGAAATACTCCAAAAATTAGTAAAAACATTTTAAATCATTTAGGAGTATTTGGACAACATATAAAAACATTGTTTTGGTATAAAATCTTATTAAAGCAAAATCATCAAAATCTTGATAAAAACATTTATCTAACAAACTCCCCTTTTTGATGATTACAAACCAAAACTATTTTAGAAGGTCGATTTTAAAACAAAACAAATTTTCCGGTCTTAAAACAACAATCAATTTCAAACAAGATATATCATAAGTACAAGCACACAAGGATAGGAGCAAAGATTTTTCAAAATCATTTTTGCACAAGCTCCCCTATCAACATGCATATAAAGAACAAGTATACAAGCAACAACTAAAAAGCTAAAAACTTAGCTTTCACAACTTAAGCTTGAATTTCATGAGCTTATAAGCTCCCCTGTCACAAAATATCATTAGTCAAGCATAAAAGTCCACAATACATCAAATGGACTAAGCATTTTCACAAACTTATGGCTTTCAAGAGCCTCTAGCTTATAGCTTTTCTTGCAAGCTTATTTTCACTTCTTTGAGCGTTTGAGCATTTTTCCTGTTTCTCCCCCTTTGGAATCATCAAAAAGAATGTTAGCACGATAAAAATATCATATATTCATATCAAAGTGCGCAAATTTATCGATTTATCGAGCTTATTGAAAATTGAAGCTTAAGTTCCAAGTAAAAGGGAAAAGTTGATCAATTGACTTGCAAAAGCTCATTTGATTGATAAAATATGATCTCTATAAACTTATATGACTTTTCAAATTGAGAGAATCACGTAGGTGATGAATTTTTTATTGAAACATTTTGTCGAACACTTGGCGTGCGTCGAATAAAACTAGAAGAATATAACGCCTTTGAAATTCATTTAAGCCAAAAATTTTCATCACTAATTCAGTCCAAACAACATTCAATACATCATAAATATTAAGCTCATCACATTCATATGAAATTAGCATCAAGAATTTTGCAAATAAGTCAAAATCTCAAGGGTTCAACCCAATTGAGCAAATGAGGTAGAATTCTTACCATTTATTCGGTAAAGATGAGCAATGATGATGATAATCGAGCTTAATGAAGTTCAAAATATAAAACATATGCAAGAAAACACATTTGAAGTGAAATTTTAGTGTATTTGGCGAAGGGACGAAAAAATAGGCAAAATAAGCCACAATGGTGGCGAAATCAAGACAAACCGATTTTAACCAAAATTATGCTTAGGGCGACCGGTCGAGGTTGAGGGCGACCGGTCGGCGTTGAGGGCGACCGGTTGCCCTCAACCATTTCAGCCCACTGTTTTGAAAAAATTTCCAAAATCCGAATTTTCAACCAAAAATCCGATTTTTCGCCCCTAAGTTTTAAAAACGTGCAAAATGCAATCATAGACCTCATTCAATATGCATTATGCCTAACCGAGCTCGTATTGATGCAAAAGTCTCGGAAGTTAGCGGTTTAGTAAAGATGTCCGCTAATTGATCTTGAGATGGTACAAAAGATATCTCAATTTTTCGTTTTGAGACACAATCCCTTAGAAAATGATGTCGAATCTCAATATGTTTAGTACGGTTATGATGAACCGGGTTTTGAGCAATATTTATAGCGGATATGTTATCACAAAAGATAGGAACATTTTTAAAAGAACATTTATAATCCGCTAAAGTTTGTTTCATCCAAAGAAGTTGAGTACAACAAAATCTTTGCGGAAATATATTCGGCCGGCCGTTGAAAGTGAAACACAATTTTGTTTCTTTGAAAACCAAGATACTAGGCAATCGCTTAAAAATTGACATGATCCTAAGTACTTTTCCGATCATCAATATTTCCCGCATAGTACGAATCACTATAACCTTTAAGAGAAAAATTTTCATTCTTTGGATAAAATAAACCATATTGAATAGTGCCTTTCAAATATCGAAAAATCCTTTTAACGGCACTTAAATGAGATTCTTTGGGATTGCTTTGAAAACGAGCGCATAGGCATACGGCATGAAGAATGTCCGTCTACTTGCGGTTAAATAAAGTAAACTACCAATCATACCTCTATATTTGGATTCATCAACCGACTTGCCTTTTTCATCTTTGTCAATCTTGGCGTTTGTTGCCATTGGGGTAGAGACGGTTCTTCCTTCTTCAATGCCAAATTTCTTTAAAAGTTCCTTTGTATATTTTGATTGAGAAATATAAATTCCTTCTTGGCATTGCTTAATTTGAAGTCCAAGGAAGAAGTTGAGCTCCCCATCATGCTCATTTCAAATTCACCTTGCATTAACTTAGAAAATTTCTTGCACAAGGATTCATTAGTAGCACCAAAAATAATATCATCAACATAAATTTGCACTAATAAGCAATCTTGCCCTTTTTCAAAAACAAAGAGAGTAGTGTCAACTTTACCTCTTGTAAAACCATTTTGCAAAAGAAAAGAGCTAAGTCTATCATACCATGCACGGGGTGCTTGTTTCAAACCATACAAGGCCTTTTTAAGTCTAAAAACATCATTAGGCCTAGAAAAATTTTCAAACCCGGAGGTTGTTTTACATAGACTTCTTCTTGAATAATACCATTTAAAAATGCGGATTTTACATCCATTTGGTAAAGCTTGAAATTTTAAAACAAGAATAGGCAAGTAAAATACGAATAGCTTCTAAACGTGCTACGGGTGCAAATGTTTCATCATAATCAATACCTTCTTCTTGACAATAACCTTGAGCTACTAACCTTGCTTTGTTTCAAACAATATTGCCTTGGTCATCGAGCTTGTTCCGAAATACCCATTTTGTACCAATAATGGTTTGAGATGGAGGACAAGGTACTAATTCCCATACATCATTCCTTTCAAATTGATTCAACTCCTCTTGCATTTCTAAAAACCAATCCTCATCTTCAATGGCTTCCTTAGCATTTTTAGGCTCTTTTTGAGATATAAGAGCTTTCTCGGCAAATTTTCCTCGAGTCATTACTTTATCAAGGGGATCACCAATTATAAGATCTTTTGGGTGATCTCCCTTAAATTTCAATGCTACGGGAAGATTCGAAGTATCACCTTTATCTTCTTGAGGAACACTTGAGCTTGAAGGTTGATCATTTTGAGTTTCATCTTGAACAATGGTTTCAATGATATCCTCTTCATCACTTTCATCATTGGGTATCCTTTCAACACCCGAAGCTTCATTGAATTTGACATGGATAGATTCTTCAACAACCCCACTAGTCTTATTATAAACCCGATATGCTTTGCTCTTGATTGAATACCCCATAAATATTCCTTCATCGGCCTTAGGATCAAGTTTGTCTAATTGATCCTTAGTATTCAAAATAAAACATTTACATCCAAATATTTTGAAATAACTAATATTTGGAGTTCTTCCTTTCCAAAGCTCATATGGAGTTTTATTCATTTTAGGACGAATATAAACTCGATTAATGACATAGCAAGCGGTACTTACGGCCGGCCCAAAAATATTTTGGAAGTGAAAATTCATTGAGCATGGACCGACTCATTTCTTGAAGTGTCCGATTCTTCCTTTCGGCTACTCCATTTTGTTGAGGTGTCCTTGGAGCCGAAAAAATTATGACTATATCCCTTGGTTTCACAAAAGACTCTAAATTCGCCGTCAAATTCTCCACCTCGATCACTTGAATGGACTTAATAGTATCTTCCTTTTCATTTTCAATGAGTCTACACAACTTAACAAACTCATTAACGGCATCGCTTTTATTTGTAAGAAATAGAGCCCAAGTATATCTAGAAAAATCATCAACTATAACAAAGGTGTAATGTTTTCCACTTAGACTTGCCGTACCAATATCTCCATACAAATCAAGATGAAGCATTTGTAGGGGTTTGGTAGTGGAAATTTCATTTTGGGCTTAAAACTACTTTTAACTAATTTGTTCTTTTGACAAGTGTCACATAAGCCAAGATTTTCAAAATTCAATTTGGGTAGTCCTTTTACATGTTGGTTTTTGTAAATAGTTTGCAAATTTTTGTATCCAACATGTCCAAGTCGCCTATGCCATAAGCTAGTTAAATCATTATTGGCGACAAGACAAGAAACATTTTGACTAACCAAATCACTTGTACAAATTTTGTAAAGATTGCCTTTTCTAATTGCTTCACAAATAATTTTATCATTTTTGGAAATAAGGCATTTTTCTTTATTAAAAACAACATTATAATTTGAGTCACAAAGTTGGCTAACACTTATCAAATTGAACTTAAGCCCTTCTACTAAAAGAACATTACTAAGAGAGAAAAAGAGTTACCAATTTCTCCATTTCCAAGAATTCTTCCTTTGCCATTGCCGAACATGACCATACCCTCTTCTTGGTGCTTGATGTTGGTAAAAAGTTCTCTCTTTCCGGTCATATGGCGTGAACATCCACCGTCCACGAGCCATTTTGAATCTTCCATTGTTGTTATAGCCCCTATAACCTACAAAGGAATTATTTTTAGGTACCCTATAATTTTGGGGTCCATGGGGGTTAGCCTTGAGACCTTTAGGTCTCCAATAATAGCTAAAATTATTCTTCAATTTACAATTGCTAGCATAGTGTCCATTCTTACCACAATAAAAACAAGTAATAATACGAGGACTACTAGCACGTACAAAGGTTGGACCTTGGTCTTTTTCTTAAAAGCATTTTGAAAAGGTTTATAACCAAGTCCTAATTTAGAATGCTCACCTCTTTGTGCATCTAAAATTTTTGTGACTTTATCCGTACTTAAATTGAATCGATGCACATCCTTTTTCAAATTTTCAATATCATTTGTGAGCGTTTGTTTTTCGGTTTCAAGAGTACGGACCATAGTAAGAGTAATAGCATGAGCTTTATCAAGGAGTCATAAGAAGTAAATAATTTATCCTTTTCTAGTTTAAGCTCTTTATGCTCCTTTTTCAAATTCTTGTATTTAACAATCAAATTTTGAAACTCATTTTGCAATTCATCAAAATCACATTGTAATTCATCAACTAGGGAAGAAGATGAAGCATTAGAGCGTACCTCGGTATTTTCATCGTCTATGGCCATAAGACCATGTTCGGATTCTCCTTCCTCGCAATCGGTTGTTTCAAGTAATTCATCCCAAGTTTTGACGTCCGCATTTAACGCCTTCTTTTTCGGAAAAGGCTTTTTCTTCTTTTGTTCCTCTTCCGCTAATTTTGGGCAATCGGCTATGTAGTCCCGGATTTTCCGCATTTGAAGCAAGCATTGTCTCTTGGCTTTCTTGCTTTATTTTTGTTTACAAATTTTGCAAATTTTCTAACAAGAGCGCGTTTCTTCATCATCCTCATCACTAGCATAATAAACATTATTAGAAGAAGATGCTAAGCCTTTAATAATATTTTGCGTGCCGATTTAGAGGTGGATGGTTGAGAATTTTTCCTCTCCTTGAGATATACTTCATAAATGAGGAGATTCCCAATGAGCTCATCAAACTTGAGTGTCTCAAGATTTTGAGCTTCCGTGATTGCCGTCACCTTTTCGGACCATGAGCCGAAGGGCGTTTAATACCTTAGTCACCTTGTCTTCTTCGGAGATGACCTTTCCAAGAGCCACAAGAGGATTGACAATGTTGTCAAGCCTTTCCACCATTTTTGATATGCTTTCACCATCATGCATATTGAAATTTTCAAAGTCTTTCACAAGCATTGTTTTTCTTGCTTGCTTTACTTTCTTTGTGCCCTCATAAATGGTTTCTAATTTTTCCCAAACTTCATGTGCCGACCGTATGCCTCTTGTGCGATTATATTCGGTGGCGGTAAGAGAGCAATGTAAAATATTTAAGGCCTTACCATTTAGAGAGAAAGCCTTCTTGTCATTTTCATCGTCTCCTTGAATGGCTTGGGAGTAGTGGTACCATCCTCCAATTTTGTTGTTGGTTGAGCAACTCCTTCAATGACCACATTCCAAATATCAAATCCGCATCCTTGTAGAAAGCACTCCATGCGGTCTTTCCAAAATGCGTAGTTGTTGGCGTCAAATAGTGGTGGCTTGTTGGTGGAGGCGCGGGTGGTGAGATAAGCTTCATTCGTAGCCATAGATCTTTCCTCTTTACTCGAACGAGCTTAGCCAAAGAGTTTGGCTCGATACCACTTGTTAGTCCAAGTGGCTACGATAATCTAGAGGGGGTGAATAGATTATGCCGATTTTTCACAAATCACCATCTTTTTCGAATCAACAAGTAAATGACAAGAATGTAAATGCGGAAATTAGACAACACTCGTTGATTTAAAGAGGTTTAACCCACCTAGGGCCTAATCCTCTACCACCCCAAGATCTCCTGGGATGGATTTCAAAAAGAAAAAGATTTTATTAATTACCACAATTAATACAACACCTTAAGGATCACCACAATCCTCTTACAACACCTTCAGGAGATTACCACAATCTTCCTTCACCACCTTTGAAGAGTACCACACTCTTCAAACACCTATCACCTAAATCACCCAAGTGTATTCTTACCACAAGAATACTCACAAGGATGTCTTGTGTTGAATGATGGACAAAATTCAAGATTACAACTCTATGAAACCAATACAAAGATTGAGTGCAAGTGTAATCAAGAATCAAAAAGCCTAGACCTCAAAGATGTGCAAGTGAAAGTACTTAGGCTATTACAACAAGAATGTAAAAATGAAAGCTTGAACAATTTGCAGATTTCTTGTTGTGTATTTTGCTTGTATGTGTTGTGTCTTGTGTCTTCAATTCATCCTCTATTTATAGGGAAGCTTCACCAACATAGGCTCCCAACATAGGCTCCTCTATCTTCAATTTTGTCTACAAAAAGAAGATCACAAGATGTAGAAATATTGTACAAAATTGAAAAGCAAATCTTATCACAGTTACAACGGTTGGAATTTTCTTTGTCAAAAAAATAACATAGGGCGACCGGTTGCCCTGTTGAAGATTTCGACCGTTTTTGAAAAATAGTGCGATCCAGGTAGGGGTTGCAGGGGGGTGCGACCGGTCGCCCTAGGGTGCGACCGGTCGACCTCACCCTTGACCGGTCCCCCTCCCTCTTTTTTCAAGACCTGTAAGTTCTGTTTCAAGTTTCTTATCTTCAGGTACCGGTCGACCACTTTGGGCGACCGGTCGACCGCCCCTTTGAAATGTTGTCCGATTTTTTTCAAAAATAAACTTCAAGAAATACTCCAAAAAATTAGTAAAAACATTTTAAATCATTTGGGAGTATTTAGACAACATTTATAAACATAGTTTTGGTGTAAAAACCAATTTAAACAAAAACATCAAAAGTGTTGTCCAATTTTTATCAAATTAAAAACTCTAAGAAATACTCCAAAAATTAGTAAAAACATTTTAAATCATTTAGGAGTATTTGGACAACATATAAAAACATTGTTTTGGTATAAAATCTTATTAAAGCAAAATCATCAAAATCTTGATAAAAACATTTATCTAACAAATAGTTGGGATGTCATTATCCACGCAACATAGAGGAACCGTTTGTTAATTCCTCTTAATCTCTTGTAATTCTGTCAGAGTCGCTTGGTAACACCATTCGGATAACTTGGCCTTTAGGAAAGACATTTTTCGGCCCGCTTTCTCTTCCGCTCCATCCTTGTATTCCCGATAAGCATTTCTCTCCGGGGACTAGGAATCTTGGCAAAGAATAGGCATGTGCGACTTCCTTTTCTTCAATCTTGGATTTCCACCAAATTCGGTGAACAACTTGAAATATTCGTCAATATGACAAATATCATATAACTCAAGGCTATAGAAGGCTTGTTTATATCTCTTTCTTTTTTCATCCTCTAATCCTCGAAATAACATGTGCCGATGAACTGGATTTTGAATAATTTTGCCATACCATCGACAATTCCTTTAAGTGATTCTCTGATGTGATCGAACCTTTCGTACTAGCATCGGTCATATCCCAGGCAATTTTCACCGATCCTTCAAGACTCATTTCAAGGAGTAAAATGAATGAATCCTTTGTAAGATCGAAGGTTCCTCTTGAAATTCTCATAGTCAAGCCCATTCATCAATGAGAACTTCTCTATTTTTAAAATCGGGATGTCCAGATTTAACATCAACCCATATGGATGTATTGGGTCGAGATGCGATCTTTCATAAGGCGTTTGATAAACATTCGGCCTTCCCGTAGTTTGTCTAGTTCCCGCAAGCGGGTTTCGACCTCCTGTCCCGAAAGTGGATCACTCCCCGGTCGTGAAATCCCCGGCGTGTGGCATCCTCTCGTCCCGAGCTCCATGATTCGAACCCGTACTTTCTTCGACGTTAGGATTAATCGTGGCGGTGGTGGTGGAATTGCTCTACCTTGTGGGTCATAGGTAACCAAAGGCGATCCATCACTGCGTTCATCTTTAAATCTAGAATACCCAATCCGCGAAGGATTCTCGCAGTCGTGTAGATCTTTAAGATTCTTCTTTTCCATATCCATCTTTTTTTAATTTTTGATGGGTTTTCCTTTGATTAGAGCAATGAGCTTCTCCTCATCTGTCATTTTTCGTATAACTTCGGTTGGTTTCCTTTTTGGTGTAAATAGGGTCTTGTTAAAATCTATACGCTTTTTCCTTCGGAAGAACTCGGCTGTCCTCCGTGTTCTTGACTCGTTTCGAATATCATGAAGGAGTTCAAGAGTTTCCTTCCGATATTTCACCATCGTCTCCATCCGGTTTTGGATCTAATGAACTTGTGTTGGTAGATGAATATGGCGATTGCCATATTTCTCGCACCGCCTTCTTACGGACTTCTAAGATCTTGAAGAACTTAGATTTGTGCGGAAGTATCTCGTTCCACTCGTGTACTCCATCGGAATCATTGTTCGATGAGAATTTTCATGAACCGTTTCTTAAAGGTTCATCAAGTGAACATATAGAGTGCAGTTAAGCATCCGAATCGCTTATAATATTTTGCTCGCATTTTGCATTGCTTTAAGGTTTCCCGTCGGCTCCTGCTGTTTTTTTTTTTCTTCATGTTGGTATTCCCAATATGAAACCTGTCAAGGTGTTCTTGTGCATACATCGTCAATATTTGACGATATGTCTGTAAGGGTACATCTCGGACATCGGTCCGGATCCATAATCTCGGAGTAATTTCTCTTCACCAATTGTTAATTACATAAATATAATAAATTTAACTAAAAATTCTTAATAAACCTAGGCTCGATACCATTTTTTTTTGCGGCCCTAAAACCTTTAAAAACCATTAGTTTACCTTCATCCTTGTATAAAAGGGCATTTTGGGGTTTTATCATAAAAGAGGGCTATAATTGATCTTTTTGAATAAGTAAGACTAGTTTTGAAAATGAAACTTGAAAATAGGCCATCCATGACCATTTCCCCTTTGCAACGTGCAAAACCGCAGCCCTTCTTTGTAGATTCATGCACACAAGTACAGTAAAAATACTAATATAGTATCTTCCAATTGAGAACTTTTTTATTAATTATAATTATAAGAAGTAAAAGTCACAATGAACATAAGAATACACATTCCATTCTCATCTGGATGGTTGCCTTATAGAGTTGTATGAGTCAACCTTCCTGCAATTGCATTACCAAAAATTAGGAAAGGAAAGAAAAAAATTTATATTAACTTACTGCTATCTTTTTAATAGTAGGAAAATCTCAAACAAGTAATTTACAAGACATCGTTCATTCGTCCCGATTTCGTCCAAAATTTCTTTTTATTAATTTTGGTTTTCTTTATAATATTAAATAAATTTCGATTTTAAATTATATGATCAACCTTTCATTAAGAAATAGTATGCATTCATTCTAATAAATTCATAAACTATTTTTCTTCAATTAATTTGTTAAATTAGTTGTATCTTAATTTCTTTTTCTTTTAGTTGAAAAAATGCGTATATAGGATCAAGTTAGCCTAAGTGAACAAGCTCAAATGAGTTGGCCTTTGGTGGTGATTTGGGTCTAACCTATCTAATATTTGAGGGGTTGAATTATACGGAATAGTGTAATTAATGATGTCATCAATTAACTTGTCATACATTGATTCAGATCAGATCTCCTATTTTAAATCTTGTTTCATCTAGTGTTTTAATATACCATATATGAATGTCATGTGTATAATTATAACATTATCATATGCACATTGCTTTAAACTAAATATATTGAAACGCAATTTGAAATAGAAGATCCCATTTGAATTCTGGAACCCAGACATTAAAAATCACACCACTACGTCCCTCTTGCATACAAAAATATACTCATTCCAATTATGTAAGAATCAAGTTAAAAATATATCTTTCACGCTAAAAAGTAGATTCACTGTACTCCTTCCTTTTTTATCTCTTTGTGACTAGCTCACAAGATAAATAGTTAAATACATACCCATGGCTAATGGGCATAGTCCATCACATTCACATACAAATTGCACCGAGTGTTATTAATATATTTAACTTACTATTGATGGAAAGATGATAGAAATTAACCCAATAATAATAACATTGAAGGAAACAGATTCAACTTCCCACTGCTCCTCTGACCGCGTTGGAGTTTTGACTTAGACTATGCCATATACACTACTTCGTCCCAATAAGTATTTGTCTTAGTACTGCAACTTGTTCACACAAACAACTTTCTCTCTCACGCACAACACACACTAACTCTCCTCTGTTTTCTCACCTACCTCTCACTCCACTACCTTCCACTTGGCCACCAAGTAACCAATATCCCTATCTCAATCCCAACGTGTTTTCTATTCATCTAATAAGAATCTAATAATATCTTTTATGTTAAATTTTGTGTTAACCTTCCTACTTTCCTAACACCTGTCATGCAACTTCCCCAAACCCCCAATATATATATATATATATCCCTTTTAGCACACTCAAATTTCATATCTTCACAAAGCAAATATTCTCCTTACAAGAAAATATTTCAAATATTTAAATCTTGCAAATACTTTAAGTTTGTTGATCTTCAGTCAAAAAATGGCGCTAGAAGCTATGAACTCTCCGACTACTCAAACGCCGTCGTTTCAGTTCGACAAGGCCACTCTACGCTATCTTGAGCCGTGGACTAAGGGCAAGCGATCCAAGCGCCCCCGCAGCGAAGAAGAGTACTTGGCTCTCTGTCTTATTATGTTGGCTCGCGGCGGCGAGTTTCCACAGACGCAATCTCGTCCTCCGCCGCCGGTGGTGAGTACTTGTAAATTGATGTACAAGTGTTCTGTTTGTAACAAGGCGTTTGGGTCCTACCAAGCTTTGGGAGGCCACAAGGCCAGCCACCGCAAACTCGCCGTTGGAAGTGGCGGAGGAGACGAGCACTCCACAACAACTACCTCCAGCGGCGGCAGTGGGAAAACCCACGAGTGCTCCATCTGCCACAAGTGTTTCCCTACCGGACAGGCCTTGGGCGGCCACAAGCGTTGTCACTACGAGGGCGCGAGCAACAGCGCGGTGACTTCGTCTGAGGGCGTGGGGTCCACTGTTAGCCACCGGGGATTCGACTTGAACCTGCCTGACTTCTGGCCGGGATTTGTGGAAGACGAAGTGGAAAGTCCACACCCGGCAAAGAAATCACGCTTTTCATTACCGCCCAAGTTGGAAATTCTTTCAAGACATTAGGAAATTGATTTGATGATATTGGGAATTTTGGATTTTTTTCTTTTTACTTTATTTTTGGTGGTTGAATTTTTGTGTGTAAATAGTAGTGGGAATCAGTTCTAGTCATTGTTCAATTCATTTATTTATTCTACTATTGTTTTTTTGTGTTAGACCATATATTGAAAATTGTTCTAGTTTAAATGAAAGTAGTATTATTATATTGAATGTTGAAATTGTTAATTTGGAAAACTTGAAAGTTTCAACGTGAAATGCAAATTGCAGAGCAGTATTTTTGAGATTAGATCATGGGACATGTCGCATGTGTAATTTCATGATTCCAATATTGCACTGTATTTGATGAAAGACACACACACAATATGCCATTAATGTTTTTTTTTAGGGACCATTAATGTTAAGCGATCTTTTATTTCAAAGTGATAATCATATATTACATTAATGATCTTTCATTTCAAAGTGGTAATCATATATTTTAATATTATTATGATTGACGCATGCACACGTGGCCTTATGAACCCGCACACGTGGACCGACCAGAGTATACATGCGAGAGAAAAATAACTAATTCAACCCGGGTTAGACCGATAAGAGATACACGAATAACTTGGACAAGCTCTACCAAGAAAGTCAACAATCACTACTACAAAAAGGCGATAGACACCGGTTTTAAACCGGTGTCTATTAGTAAACCAACAGTGTTAAAGCCCACCTGGTGTTAAAAGTCCGGACTTTTTGACACCTATTTAAAACCTGTCTTTTCTTTCAACGACACGGTTTTAAACCGGTGTCTATTAGTAAAAATAACCTAGGTGTTAAAGCCACCGGTGTTAAAAGTCCGAACTTTTTGACACGGTTTTAAACCGGTGTCTTTTCCTTCAACAACACCGGTTTTAAACCGGTGTCGTAGAGATAAAATATCCGCTTTCTAAGGCTCTGATGTTAAAAGTTTGTGTATTTGACACCGGTTTAGAACCGCTCTCTTTGAAGGAATACACATCGGTTTTACACAGGTTTTAAACCGGTGTCTTTTGTATGAAATAAAATTTGTAAGCTCTCGATATAATACAAATTAAAGTAGCAAAAATTCCATATTAATAAGCAATTCATTATGAAATCCAATTCCACCAATCAACAAAAAATGCATTAATACTAAAATCACCGAGATCCATAATCCAACAAAAAGTACTTGTCGCAAAGTTTCCTTTCAATAAAGCAACTACAAATTCATAACCCAATTCTATTAGCCAACAAAGGCATGATCAATATTGCTCCTGTCATTCCAGCTCCTATCATTACAACAAGAATAAGAAACAATAAGTATACCCTTTTGATCCTATACTTGATTATTAAGCCTACGATTTTCCAACTGCCCCAAGCATCGTACATGCCATTTCCAACAACTTCCCTACACAATATAACATATAACAATCAAAAAGGGTAGCAAAAATGAAAAAGAAACAAAATAAGATGTCGACAATACTTAAATTTCTTTAACAATTAAATGATCTTGAAAGCAGAATAAGATGCATATTTAAGAATCAAACCTCTCAAAAATCGGCCAGAATGCCATCTTTGTACTTGATGCCAACCACTGAGGTACTTGTAACATAAGAATACCTACACCAAAACCCAGCTAATCACAAACTCCATCATATCCACCCATTCACATGAAAATAAATAAATAAGCAAAAATAAAAATATATATTTCACTGCTAGAAAATCACGTTTTTGTGACAACAATTTTTCGTTACAAAAGCATCTTTGTCGTCATAAAATAATACTTTTGCGACAACATGTTAATTTCAATATTAATATCAAAATTTACTACCACTGTGCAAGGAACAAACCTTGAAAAAATGTTCGCATAATATCACCTGAAATTCAACTCCTAGATCGGTGCATAGAGAAGAGCATTTCTTCTTTTAACCCATTTTTTACAATTTGGATTCTGCAACTGAATATGCACATGCAAGGTAAGATAACTATGATTAATCCTTGCATGAAAAAAGGAAAGGAAAGTCAATAAGAAAAAGTGCGATAAATTTGATGCCCAAATAAAGTTTGATGAGCTTTTCCTCATCTCTTCATAGTTGAACAGATATTCGACTCCAAAACAATCGGTTACTCGAAATGCTCTGCCCTCAACAGGATCCAAATTTATTGTAGGCCATTTTACAAGAAGTCGCAAAAGAACTACAATTATCTTTATAATATGTGCCTCCTCATTGTTCCCTAAATCTTACAATTCCCACTAAATTTCCACCAAACAAACCTTAATTTCAGCAACCTTCATTGCACTATAATTTTTCTCCTACTACAGTCATCACATACATTCGCTCTTGTTTTAAAAACAAAGAAATGGAGTGAGGTGCCATAATGGGAATTACCAGTGAATATGGTGCTTAAGTAGATGTTCGTTGGTTGCGAGCTGGAGGACCCGAGGTGTTCTCTTCTTTTAGCTATCTAAGTCATAATTAATATTGGATTCTGAATAAAATACAATATTTTGTTGTTTTCCAGGATATTTCCAGTATTTCATATGTACCGAGATGAATTATGTATTCTTATCTAATTATATTAATCCTCATAGTTTTTGCTGCACCCACAACCTACACAATGATCGGTTCTACAAAGAAACTAACATAGATTAGAATATAAACATTAAATAAACAAAAAGAGGTATGGAACCAAATCTAAAATCCTTAATGCAATTGAAAACTCAACATCATCAAAATAGTCATCTCAGAATAATTGATTTAGTAGTAATTATTGCAATCCGAGAGTTACATGTTAAAACCTCCAAATAAAAATGCCAAAAGACAAAGAATAGAACTACATAAGCATGTTTGAAGAAGAGAATCGGAAGAAGTGAAGAGTTTTTGTAATAAGTATTCAAACTTGAAAATTAAGTCCTTATCATTCAAGAAATACTAAACAGAAAAAGTGTTAAGAACACTTACGACATGCCCATTATCCTAGAGTAGAAATCAAGACCGACTTTGGGGTCCTTTACTCAAGCATCCGAAAATGCGAAACACACATGTATCGAAAGGTTTATATAAAATATAAGTATGTCTGTCAGTCAGCGTAGGACTAAAACGAAGGAGCAAAAATATACCTAAAACAAATTCACATTCTAACCACTGTTTGGTTCCAACAAAAGTGGTTTCAGATTTATACAAATTCAATAATACACTGCCTATTGGAATATGTAACAATGAATGTAGAATTTTGAATTCTGCAGGCAATCAAGTTGGCACATTATACATTTGAATTTGTATACATTTCGTCTGACCACCATCAAAAAGCACTAAGAAATAAAATAATCTATTAATTAAAGAAACATTTGAATAGAGCTTAATGAATGAATTCACATATTTTCTTTATTTTCTTATTTATGATTGAGATCGTTTGCACGGAATAAGTGATTGAAAAAATTAGCAAACCCAAACCTTAGAGAAATAAAATTGCCTCGTGGAAAAATACCTGTGTTCATTTATCTTAACAATAAAAACAGTACTTTTTCTACTTATCAGTGGCTTCTTTGGTGTCATGAATCATGATCATGTAATTACTAGAAAGAAGAAAGACAGAGAAAGTAGTATACTTAGAAAAGAATTTCCAACTTGTTAAAAGAAGAATGACATCTCAGAAATGCCATGTGGCTTTTGCTATTTGTGGAAAAGTGAATACCATTAAGCTGAGATCATTAGAATAAAACAACTAGTTACTCAGAAGTTACCTCTGAATGAGTAAACATTTTGTCTGAGGTTTCCAAGCTACCCTCAAGGCATCCCAATCAATCCCTCCATCATCAGCAAGCTGATAGACAATTAATCATAACATCAATACTTGTGAGAGAACGAAAAAGAAAGAGTATATGAGCGGAACATCTTTGGAACTTCTCTCGTAATCTATGCCAAAATCTCTCAAAGAGCCTTATTGTCGTCACTAATTCCAATCACCTCCAAAGTATCATAAGGAGCTCCGAATCGCCAAAAGCCCAAATAATCGCCTAGCGTTATAGATCTTCAAAGCACAAATGGAATAAGCTAAACGAGAGTGCAACACATGGGCTTGACAGACTCATTTGTGTTTTCTGATAATCACTTGAACCGTAAGGTGATCCAGGCCTTTTAATTATCTTCTAAAATTATTATGGTTAAATCACCTCTTAGATTATCAAAATCATTTAAAAATTCTGAGTTCAGAACATGTTACTCAAAAGTGCTATCATTGGGGTTTGCATGTTATATGTACTTGTGGTACATGATTTAGAAGTCTTTCAATCATCAATAAACAATTGAATGGCAAATAAATGTTGAAGCAAATGCCATTCGTGACAAAAACCACAGTTTCCATGGAACTTTTATTAGTTTGCTCCTGAAGAATCTTCACTTTCTCCTGGAGTTGTTTCAGGTACTTAACAGCATTTCCAAGAACAGATACCTTGTCCATCTGTGTTAACTCGGTCTATACCAAGGTGGTGAAAACAAGAAAAAACCAAATCGAAGTATCATAAATTGTTTTGCCCACTTGAGCAGAAATCCCATACGGATAAGCCAAAACTATGGGGTTTAGGACAACTAGACCGATTAAATAAATTCAAAGATATAAAAAAGGAAAAGGATAGGCTTGCAAAGGTGATCTCAATTTGCATCATAATACTCAATTGCAAAAGTACAAGTAAATTTCCATCAAATGACAATATAAAATAGCATTTTTTCTGTTTGGTAATTAAATATGCTCGGGTTAAATCGAATTAATAATGCTAAACCTTTTCAATTAAGTGGCTCGAACCATTACCCGCAACCTAATTCCAAAGATGCTTGTCCTTTATCTCACCAAATGATGCTACAACAATTGAGCCAAGAGGAAAGTTGGATGCAACTAGTTGATGTCAAACTCAAGGTTAGGGACCAACTACATCATGAAAACATAAAAAGCATATTATGATGCATCAATTTCAAAAAACTTGTGCTACATTATGTTCTTTCATTAATTTAATTCGACAAAAATATATATATTCTAAACATGTTAGTTGTTATAAGTATTGCTACGATGGCCTCCAAATGCATCCAAATGCACCCCAAATGCTACATGAACTTCAACTAAAAAACAAAAAACAATATCATCGTACAATAACTCTGCGGCTTTTTCCCACTCGGCAATTGTAACATCGGGTATACAAGAACCGCATCATACATGCTACAAACAACTCTCTGTCATATTCATTCTCATTCCCCTTCATGCTTCTTCTTAATCCTAACAAATACTTAAAAAATCACTAATTGCGAAATCATTAAAAAAAAAAATCACCATTTCTTGTCAAGAAAAGATATCTTCTAATTTGTAACAAAAAAGTTTACCCTTAGCCCAAATAATTATCCCTTCCAATGCTCATGAAATGCTCAGAACATCGAGACGGCAGTCCAAATCAACGAAAATTACCCCGCGCTCAAGCCCTCCATATTACCCCGAGTGCAACTTTTTTGAACCGATTCATCGCCCGAATTATTTGAGCACATTGAACATGATCGGTATCAATTTTCACCAAGTTGATGCTTACAAAAAGAAAAAAGCAGCAAGAATAACACCTCAAATTCCCAATCTCTTCGTGCAAGAGTATATTAACAAAATTCACTTTAATTTTTCCATAGACCAAAAGACAGAAGCAACATATAAATTTGCTATATAGCGACAGTTTTTACAGAGGAAAAATAGAATTATTAATTGGACTCTACATCTTAAAAAAGAAATACGAAAATAGCAATTGCTCACGATGAGAAAATCAGAAAAATCGTAAATCAGAATTAGCGATTACCTAGGGTTTAGAAATTTGAGATTGTTTTGTCCATTGAGTGAGAATTTCAACAGCACACGAACATCCTAGTGATTCATAAACTAAAATATGTTAAGAGAAAATCAGAAAAATTGTAAATTAGAATAAGCAATTACCTAGGGCTTAGAAATTTGAGATTGTTTGGCCATTGAGTGAGAATTTCCAAGTAACAAACCTATTTTAGGCCAGAGACGAAGAAATGGCTGGGAGATGATAGGCGGCGGAGCAGGAGGAGAAAGGAGAGAGAAATGCATCGAGACGACGATGATGGAGGAGGAGCGACGGGAGATGGGCGCGGCACAGGGGAGAGGTGAGAGAGGCGGAGATGGGAGCGTAGAAAAAGAACAGCCACGGGCGGACAGGAGCGGTTGGCGACCGGGGGGGGGAGGAGAGCGACCGGCTGGAGAGGTGAGAGAGAGAGAGACGCATGGGGTGGTGAGAGGCGCAGGGGGTGGTGTTTTTCTTTTTGATGATAATAACCCTAATTACTAAGGGTCCTATACTTCTAACTACAACGGTTGTAAAACCTGTGTTAAATATTCAGTGTTAAAAAAATAACCACACCTAGTTCTATAATCGGTGTCGAAAGATATGGTGTCCAATCAAAATAATTTTTATATATAGACACCGGTTTTTGAAAAAACCGGTGCAAAAATCGGTGTCTATTTGAGAATTTTGTTAACAATAGACACCGATTCTAAGAAACCGGTGTTGTTTATCAAACGACAAAGACTAATAAGACACCGGTTTCTTACAAAACCGGTGTTAAAAAGGAAAAGACACCAGTAAAGTCATAAAACCGGTGTCTTTTTGGTGGTGTCTATCGGCAGCTTTTCTTGTAGTGAATGACCGAGATGAAGTCCAATGGCGGCAATCTTGCCACGTCCTATAAGGACATGACAAGAAACATTATTAAATAGTTGTCATACATGCAAATATGAGAATGACAAGTATCCAATTAGGATTTGTTCCACTCATTATAATAGTATAAATAGAACTCATTTATGTGGAAAAAAACAATAAAAAAATATTATATAAATAACATTGTGACTAATATTCTGCCATCAGACAACCGACCAGGTGTCCTGCTTGGCCATATATATAATACAGTTTCCTCTCATACCTTTTACTTTCCAGCTATTAAAAGATGGAAATTTTTATTGTTGAGCAAATCACAACATCAATAAATTGGCGCTAGAAGGAGGGCCCATTGGTCCAGTCACAAAATTATCAAGTTCTAGTTAGGCATCTTAGCCAATTTCTTATAATTTTCTAAGGAGTAAGCACGAGTCATGAAGAGACACCCGTAATGTTCAAAGGCGGGATACCCTATGGACCACAATCAACCCCTACCTGATGATGGGGTCACGGCGGCCTTGCCTATCCAACAACTCTTTACAAACCCAGTTTTTTGCAAAAAATGGCCCAGTTTGTAACTCTAACTTTGGGAGCACCTCAACCTCAGATTATAGCTCCTGCCCCTCCCCAAAATATCGAAAATGTTCAGGTTCTTCATAATGGAGTAAACCAAGAGCCAATTTCCAGAATAGGCGCAACAAGAGATGGTTGGTGGAGGACGATGTGGGCGCCAACCGAGTAGAGGAAACTTCACCTCCAATCCCGCGGGTTCGCCAGGTGCAATCCATTTTTGGTCGCCTAGGGGTAGAGCCAATCCGATCCAGGCCCGCCTGTTCAATTCAATCTCGTATTCAATATCCAGGAAATCGCATTCCCCCAAGAAACAACCGGCCACAGGACCCCCATTCCCCAAATGACAAAGAGGCCGAGATACGCCATCTGAATAAATTAGAGGAGACACCTAATGATCTCCCCTACCGAGCCAGTCCGGCTGCTGACATTGTATCACTTTTTGATCCCTATATCTTGGCAACTCCATTGCACGCAAAATTTAAAGTGGCTCAAATTGGCCCGTATGATGGAGAGACTGACCCTTCAACTCACTTGTAAAAGCATCTCGCTTAGACCGAGCTCTACGGTCCAAGTGATGTTATTCTATGTCGGATGTTCCCGCTAACCTTGGGAGACCGAGCCCACAGATGATTTCACACACTTCCACCCAATCTATTCGGTGTTAGAACGATCTTGCACCAACCTTCACAACGCATTTCCTCGCTTTTGGGTGAGGTTGACCCCAAGGACTCACTTTGGTTACCATAAAGCAAAACAAAGACGAGCCACTCAAGAATTACATAGCCAGTTTTAACAAATATGTTAGGGAGATAGAGCTCAGATCGGACGACGACGCCATACGATGGCCGCGATTTGGGCTATCTCCCGATCCCGATTTCTTTGGGCTATCCACGGGCGGGGTGAACACGTTTCAATAATTTCTCATCCGTGAAAAAGACATATATGTGTCGAGGAGGCCATGTCCGGACCCGTTTTAGTGCGGAAGCAACAAGCCGCCAAAAGGAATTTAAGAAGTGTTAGATAAATATTTTTATCGTTATTTTGATATTTTATTTAAATGAATTGTTCACCAAAACAATGTCTCCAAATGTTGTCCAAATACTCCTAATCGATTTAAAATTTTTACTAATTTTTCGAGTATTTCTTGAAGTTTATTTTTGACAAAAATTGGACAACATTTACATTTCGTGTTCAACTAGTCACCCTAGAGGGCAATCCGTGCCTGAAAATTTGATTTCTGAAATAGAAACAAGACATTTGAAAAATCCCAGGAGGTCGACCGGTGGTCGACCGGTGCCTAGGAACTTAAACTTTGCTGCAAACTTCTCTGTCTCTCAAAATTTTGTAGTTGGGCGAGTCGGATGGGGTTGGATCGGTTGAACATGAGGTCGACCCCCAATACCCTTGGACCGTCCAACAGCCATCTTCTCAAGTATTCTTTCAAATTTCATATTTGTGTTTAACTGGTCGACCTAATATTTTATCAAAGAATCTATCCGTTGCGCAGTTGAGACAACTTTTCATGATTTTAAGGGATTGATTTCAAACAACTATAATCATGATTTAATATGCAATTTTTTTATAGATTTCAATCTCCAAGAAGGAGCCTATCAAGTTCAAGACCTCTCCTATAAATAGATGAAGGATTGAAGTAACAAATACAACAACAACACAAGCAATACAATACAAGCAAAACTCTTGTTCTTCACTTTCATATTCTTGTTGTAGTTAGCCTAAGTCTTTCACTTGCACATCTTGAGTACTAGGCTTTATTCTTGATTACACTTGCACTTTAAAGTTGTATACTTCTATCGAGTTGTAATCTTGAATTTCTTTCGATCATCCAAAACAAGATATCCTTGTTAATGTTCTTGTGGTAAGAGCACAGTTGAGTGATTCTAGGTATTGAAGAGTGTGGTACTCTTCATAGGTGTTGGAAGATTGAGGTAATCTTCTTGGTGGTGTTGTAAGAAGAGTGTGGTGCTTTTCAAGGTGAAGGTGTAATAGTTTGATACTATTAATAAAATTTCTTTTTCTTTTTCGAAATTCACTTCGGATATACCGGGTTGGTAGAAGATTAGACCCTATAGGTGGTTGAACTTCTCTAAATCATCGAGTGTTATTTATTTTCCTGCACTTACATTCTTACTATTGTTTCTACATTCGAGAAAGAGGGCCAAATCAGAAAAATCGGCATAATCTATTCACCCCCGCTCTAGATTATCGTAGCCACTTGGACTAACAAATGGTATCACAACCAAACTCTTTGGCAAGCTTGTTTCTTCATTGCGAGTAAAAAGGAAAGATCCATGGCTACGAGTGAAAGCTACCTCACCACCTGCGCCTCCACCAATAAGCCACCTCTTTTTGACGCCAACAATTATGCTTTTTGGAAAGACCGAATGGAGCGCTTTTTACAAGGGTGCGGTTCAATATTTGGAATCTTTGTCATTGAGGGATAGCACAACCAAACAAGAAATTGGAGGATGGCACCTTGGTTCTCAAGACCTTCAAAGAATTTGACGATAATGACAAGAAATCATTCTCTAAACGGTAAGGCGTTAAATATTTTGCATTGCTCTCTTATTGCCATCGAGTATAATAGTATTAGAGGCATAAGGTCCGCACATGAAGTTTGGGAAAAATGGGAAACCATCTAAGAGGGGACAAAGAAAGTCAAACAAGCAAGAAAAACTATGCTTGTTAAAGACTTTAAAAACTTCATTATGCTTGATGGAGAAAATATTTCAAAGATGATGGAAAGGCTTGACAACATAGTCAATCCTCTTGTGGCACTTGGGAAAGTCATATCCGAAGAAGACAAGGTCACCAAGGTACTTAATGCTCTCTTTGGGTCATGGTCGAGAATAAGTGACGGCAATCACGGAAGCTCAAAATCTCGAAACACTCAAGTTCGATGAGCTCATTGAGAACCTCCTTATCTACGAAGTATATCTTAAAGAAAGAAAAATTTCAAACCATCCACCTCCCAATCGGGTATGCAAATTATTCCTAAAAGTTTAGCATCTTCTTCTAATATTTCATATTATGCTAGTGACAAAGAAGATGAGGAGACAAACGCTCTTGTTCAAAAATTTGCCAAATTTGTGAATAAAAATAATGCAAGAAAATCAAGAGACAACTCGTGTTTCAAATGTAGGAAACCCGGGCACTACATAGCCGATTGCCCAAAATTAGCAAAGGAGGAGCAAAAGAAGAAAAAACATTTTCCCAAGAAGAAAACTCTAAATGCCGAAGCAAAAACATGGGATGAGCTACTTACCACATCCGATTAGGAAGAAGAAGCCGAACATGGTCTCATGGTATGCTCTAATTCTTCATCCTCTTCTTTAGTTGATTAATTGCAATGTGATTATGATGAACTCCAAAATGAATTTAGAGATATGATATGCAAATACAAATTTTGAAAAAGGAGTTTAAAGAGCTCAAATTGGAAAAAGAAAAATTATTTACTTCTTATGAATCACTTGATCATGCACATGCTATTAATATTACTAAAATGCATGCTCTTGATTCCGAAAAATAAATGCTCACAAAAGAGATTGAAAATTTGAAAATGGATGTGCATCGTTTTAATTTAAGCACGTATAAGGTTACGAAAATTTTTGATGCACAAAGAAGTGAGCATTCTAAATTGAGACTTGGTTATAATCCTTTTCAAAATGTTTCTAAGAAAAATGACCAAGGTCCGACTTTTATGCGTGCTAGTAGTCCTAATAATCTTATTTATTTTTATTGTAGTAAAAATGGACACTATGCAAATGATTGTAAATTGAAAAATAATTTTAGTTATTTTTGGAGATCCAAAGGTCTCAAAACTAACCCCCATGGACCCCAAAATTATAGGGTACCTAAAAATGATTCATTTGTAGGTGCTCGGGGTTATAACCATTATGGAAGATTCAAAATGGCTCGTGGAGAGCGGGTGTTCATGCCACATGACCGGAAGGAGAGAACTTTTTACCAACATCAAGCTCCAAGAAGAAGACATGGTTTTGTTCGGGAATGGCAAGGGAAGAATTTTTTGAAATAGAGAAATTGGTAATTCTTCTTTCCCTTTTAGTAATGTTCTTTTAGTTGAAGGGCTTAAGTTTAATTTGATAAGTATTAGCCAATTTTGTGATTCAAATTACAATGTTATTTTCAATAAGAAAAATGTCTTATTCTTAAACAATGATAAAATTATTTGTGAAGCAAATAGAAAAGACAATCTTTACAAAATTTGTACAAGTGATTTAGTTAGTCAAGATGTTTCTTGTCTAAATGCCAATAATGATTAACTAGTTTATGACATATGCGACTTGGATACGTTGGATACAAAATTTGCAAAATATTTACAAAAATCAAGATGTAAAATGACTACCCAAATTGAGTTTTGAAAATCTTGGCTTATGTGACACTTGTCAAAAGAACAAATTAGTTAAAAGTAGTTTTAAGCCCAAAATGAAATTTCCATAACCAAGCCTCTACAATTACTTCATCTTGATTTGTACGGGGATATTGGTATGACTAGTCTAAGTGGAAAACATTGCACTTTTGTTATAGTCGATGATTATTCTAGATATACTTGGACCTGCTTTTTCTTGCCAATAAAACGGATGTCGTTAATGAGTTTGCTAAGTTGTGTAAACTTATTGAAAATGACAAGGAAGATACTATTAAGTCTATTCAAGTGATCGAGGCAGTGAATTGGATGGTAATTTAGAGTCTTGTGTGAAACAATGGATATGCTCATAATTTTTCGACTCCAAGAACACCACAACAAAATGGAGTAGCCGAAAGAAAGAATCGGACTCTTCAAGAAATGTGTCGGTCTATGCTCAATGAATTTTCACTTCCAAAATATTTTTGGGCCGGGCCGTAAGTACCGTATGCTATGTTATTAATCGTGTTTACCTTCGTCCTAAGCTGAATAAAATACTATATGAGCTTTGGAAAGGAAGAACTTCAAATATTAGTTACTTCAAAATATTTGGGTGGAAGTGTTTTATTTTGAATACCAAGGATCAATTGGACAAACTTGATCCTAAGGCCGATGAAGGAATATTTATGGGGTACTCTACTAAGAGCAAAACACATTGGGTTTACAATAAGATTAGCATGGTGGTTGAAGAATCTATTCATTTCAAATTCAATGAAGCTTCGGGTGTTGAAAGGATACCCAATGATTAAAGTGATGAAGAAGATGATAGTGAACCAATTATTCCGAATGATGCTCAAAATGATCAACCTTCTACATTAAATTATCAACCTTCAACTTCAAATGTTCCTCAAGAAGACAAAGGTGATAATTCAGATCTCCCCGTTGCTCTAAATTTCAAAGGAGGTCATCCAAAAGATCTCATAATTGGGGACCCTCTAGACAAGGTAATGACTATAAGGAGATTTGCCGAGAAAGATCTTATTTCTCAAAAAGAGCCTAAAAATGTAAAGGAAGCAATTGAAGATAAGCATTGGTTTTTAGAAATGCAAGAGGAATTGAATCAATTCGAAAGGAATGATGTTTGGGAATTGGTACCTTGTCCTCTATCACAAACAATTATTGGTACAAAATGGGTATTCCGAACAAACTCGATGACCAAGGCAATATTGTTCGAAATAAGGCAAGTTTAGTAGCTCAAAGATATTGTCAAGAAGAATGTATTGATTATGATGAAACTTTTACACCCGTTGCACATTTAGAAGCTATTCGCATTTTACTTGCCTATTGTTGTTTTAAAAATTTCAAGCTTTACCAAATGGATGTTAAATCCGTATTTTTAAATGGTTTTATTCAAGAAGAAGTCTATGTAAAACAATCTCCGCGGTTTGAAAATTTTTCTAGGCCAAATGATGTTTACAAACCTAAAAAGGTCTTATATGGTTTAAAACAAGCACCCCGAGCATGGTATGATAGACTTAGCTCTTTTCTTTTGCAAAATGGATTTACAAGAGGTAAAGTTGATACTACTCTTTTCGTTTTCGAAAAAGGGCAAAATTGCTTATTAGTTCAAATTTATGTCGATGGTATTATTTTTGGTGCTACTAATGAATCCCTTTGCAAGAAATTTTCTAAGTTGATGCAAGGTGAATTCGAAATAAGTATGACGGGGGAGCTCAATTTCTTCCTTGGACTCCAAATTAAGCAATGTCAAGAAGGTATCTACATATCACAATCAAAGTATACCAAATAACTTCTAAAGAAGTTCAATTGAAGAAGGAAGAACCGTCACTACTCCAATGGCAACCAATGTCAAGCTCGACAAGGATGAAAAAGGAAAGCCGGTTGATGAATCAAAATATCGTGGTATGATTGGTAGTTTACTTTATTAAATGCAAGTAGACCCAATATTCTTCATATAGTATGCCTATACGCTCGTTTTCAAAGCAATCCCAAAGAATCTCATATGAGTGTCGTTAAAATAATTTTTGATATTTGAAAGGCACTATCTTATATTGCTTGTTTTATCTAAATAACAAAAAATTTCTCTTAAAGGATATAGTGATTCGGACTATGCGGGAAATATTGATGATCGCAAAAGCACCTCCGGATCATGTCAATTTTTAGGCGATTTTCTCATATCTTGGTTTTCCAAAAATCAAAATTATGTATCCTTATCTACTACCGGCCGAATACATTTCCGCGCCTTCATTGCACTCAATTGCTTTGGATGAAACAAACCTTAGCGGATCACAAATGTTCTTTTGAAAATGTTACAATTTTTGTGATAATATGTCCGCTATAAATATTGCTCAAACCCGGTTCATCATAACCGAACTAAACATATTGAGGTTCATCATCATTTTCTAAGGGATTGCGTTTCCAAACGAAAAATTGAGATGTGTTTCATTCCGTCTCAAGATCAACTCACGGATATTTTTACAAAACCATTAACCGCTGAGTCTTTTGCTTCAATTCGAGCTCGTTTAGGCTTAATGCATATTGAGTAAGGTCTATGCTTGCATTTTGTGCATTTTTAAAATTTAGGGGTGAACAATCGGATTTTTATCTCAAAATTCGGACAGAACAAGAAAAAAGAGCTCTAGGGACCGGATGGAGGGTGGTCGACCGGTCGACCATCACTTGGACCGGTCGAGCACACCCTCAATTGGTCGACCAAGTCAATTTTTTGGTTTAACTGCTCTCTGTCCCCAGACTTAGCCATTTCACGCGGTTTTCATCTATTTTGCACCCCTTCGAAAATTTCACACACTATTCACTCAAAATGATTTTTTTCTTGTAAATTCTATATTTTGGGGAATATATTATCGGTATACCATCATTATTACCCGACTTCTCTAATTAATTGATAAGTTTAATTCATTTTTAATCTCAATTGGGTTGAACCCTTGAGAAAGTTCTTATATTTTGATATTTTGATGAAATTGTTGTATTATTATGTTGGGAATGTTGATTATTGATGGATGATGTTTATAGAATTGTATTTGGTGATGAATTTTTGGGCTTGATTACATTTATATACATCTTCGATTTTATTCTACGCACGCCAAGTGTTCGACAAAATGTTTCAATGAAAAGTTCATCCCTTACATAATTCTCTTGATTTCAAATGTCTTATTTGTTTATAGAGATCATGTTTTATCAATCATATGAACTTTTACAAATCATCTTCTCAAATGTTTCCTTATTATTTGGAATTTTAAGCTCTATTTATCAAAAGCTCGATAATTTGGTTAAATTGCGCACTTTGATATGATTATATGATGTTTGTATCATGCTAATATTCTTTTTGATGATTCCAAAGGAGGAGAAACATGAAATAAGCTCATAAGCTCAACGAAGCTAGAAAAAGCTTGCGAAAAAAAAGATATAAGCAGTGGATGAAAAAGCCAAAAGCGAGGATTAATCTTAGTCCACTGGATGAATTATGGACTTTTATACATGACTAATAATTTTTTTTTGACATGGGGAGCTTCTAAGCTCTTAATATTTTAGCTGAAAATGTAAAAGCCGAGCTTTTAGCTTTTGGTTGTTTGCTTCTATACCTATTGTTGTTGTGCATGTTGAAAGGGGGAGCTTGTACAAAATACTTTGAAAAATCTTTGCTCTCATCCTTATGATTCTTATGCATGAAAAGTGTCGCTCAAAATGGATAGTTATTTTTTAACCGGAAAAACTTGTTTTATTTTCAAAATCGACCTCTTAAAATTGTTTTGGTATTGTAATCATCAAAAAAAGGGGAGTTTGTTAGATAAATATTTTTATCGTAATTTTGATGATTTTATTTAAATGAGTTTTTCACCAAAATAATGTCTCTAAATGTTGTCCAAATACTCCTAATCGATTTAAAATATTTTCACTAATTTTTCGGAGTATTTCTTGAAGTTTATTTTTGACAAAAATTGGACAACACTTCTGTTTCGTGTTCAATCGGTCGCACTAGAGGGCAACCTGTGCCTGAAAGTTTGATTTCTGAAACAGAAACAAGACGTTTAAAAAATCCCAGGAGGTCGTCGACCGGTGCCTGGAAACTTAAACTTTGCTGCAAACTTCGTTGTCTCTCAAAATTTTGTAGTTGGACCGGTCACCATGGGGTTGGACCGGTCGAACATGAGGTCGATCGGTCCAACATCCCTTGGACCGGTCAAACAAGCCATTTTCTGAAGTATTCTTTCAAATTTCGTATTTGTGTACAACCGGTCGATTTCAGGAAACTATCCGCTATGTGCAACAACTTTTCATGATTTTAAGGTATTGATTTCAACAACTATAATCTTGATTTAATCTGAATTTTTTTTTTTTTTACAGATTTCAATCTCAAGAAGGAGCCTATCAAGTTCAAGACCTCTCCTATAAACAGATGAAGGATTGAAGCAACAAATACAACAACAACACAAGCAATAAAATACAAGCAAAACTCTTGTTCTTCACTTTCATATTCTAGTTGTATTTAGCTTAAGTCTTTCACCCGCATATCTTGAGTACTAGACTTTATTATTGATTACACTTGCACTTCAAAGTTGTATACTTCTATCGAGTTGTAATCTTGAATTTCTTTCAATTATCCAAAATAAGATATCCTTGTTAGTGTTCTTGTGGAAAGAGCACACTTGGGTGATTCTAGGTGTTGAAGAGTGTGGTACTCTTCATAGGTGTTGGACGATTGAGGTAATCTTGTTGGTGTATTGTAAGAAGAGTGTGGTGCTCTTCAAGGTGAAGGTGTAATAGTTTGGTACTATTAATAAAATTTCTTTTTCTTTTTTGAAATCCACTTCGGATATAATCGGGGTGGTAGAAGATTAGGCCCTAGGTAGGTTGAACTTCTCTAAATCATCGAGTGTTGTTTATTTTCCAAAGATTACTTTCTTTCTATTGTTTCTACATTCAAAAAAGAGGGCCAAATTGAAAAAATCGGCATAATCTATTCACCCCCTCTAGATTATCGTAGCCACTTGGACATATAAGAAGGACTCGATTCGGGGTCATGATCCGATTTCAAATCTTTTTCGATACGGCTCGGCCAAGGGCTACAAGTCATTTCAAGAAGTCTCGTGCCGAGATCCAGGCAATGAAGAATATACTAATGACTCTCCCGACCACCATCTACAAAGAAATCAAATATCTAAATATTTTGCCACCAGCTCGGCCAATGAAGATCGACCTTTCAAAATTAGATGACTCTCGACATCTTTTTGCTATCATAGGTCCATTATCCATGACACGAATGAGTGTCGTGATCTCGATCCGAGAGTTGATAAGAACAAATTAAATAGGATGGCCTCAAACATTATCTCGGGGATCTCGCCACCGCCCCCACCTTTACCAAAATGGGCCGAGCACCAAGCAAAGTGAATGACAACCATGATCAGAAATTTTGACACTTATCAACACAAATCAAGCGGAGGACCGCCGATCAATTAGAAAAAGCGAATGTCCGAGAGGCGTCCAATGCACATCAACAAACACGCGTTGCGAGGTAAAATAAGGCTTACCCTCTGCCACTTTGATTTTTTCCGACCATGACACGATCGGATCATCCACCCTCATTTGGATCCTCTTGTCATCACTGTCATTTATTTTTAGCTTCACCGCAAGTGAACGGCGTAGTTTTAATAGATAGTATAAGCAAGGCCGATCCCACGAGACTAATAAATTAATATACTAAGTATTGGGATTATAATAGCAGACTGTTTTTATTTAGACAATCAAATTGTGATGGTTGTTTTGTAAAACTAAGAAAATATTTTATCGGAAAAATAACAAAGCAAAGAGTTACAATTAAAAATATCAAGTGAATGAATGATTTCCAGGGTTATGGTTTCAGTTAATATCCCTCTTGTTATCATATTAATCAAGCCAAAGTTAGTATCTATCTTCCCTATAAGACGATCACAAATGTAATTTATCCTCTCTCTCGAGACACAATAAATATGTTGACTGAATTATCTATGCTAGCATCTCTACTCAACATAAGATAAACAACTCCCAAAAGTATATAAGATCAGTAATCCTCACAAATACTCACAGACTTCTCAATCATGCAAAGTATTAATGTCATGTACTCAAGATCTAGTATTGAAACCCATCTCTCGAATTATGGATCAACACATCAAGCATATTAAACCATTGGCCATATGATAAAACAAGTAATAAAGTACTTGAATAGGGTTCGAAATAATAACTTCAATTAAAACTAAGCATCAAACAAGAGTTCATTAACCTAATCCCAAACCCCTGGAATCACAAGATGCATACCCGGACATGGGAAACAAATAATTCATAGACAAATTATTCAGATCCATATCAAACTAGATGAAAAATAAGAATACAATGGAGTAAGAAAAAAACTCAAGGATATCGATGATTTCTCAATCAATCTTCAATCCTCAAGCATGGATGCGATCTCGACCTTTCTCTCGATTCCTCTGGTAGAAGGATGCTATTTTCTCTGCTTTTTAGGGTAAAAGTAAGTGTTTCCCCATTTGGGTCCGCCTCCTCTCTATTTATAATCCCCTCGGGCCAAACCTAAGTTAATACAACTTAAAACTGTCAAAACCCGCGCACGAGGCCGCACGGGTCGTGCCTATGCATATGGGCTGCCGTGGTCCAAGTCGAAACTTTTATTTTTCTCTTGATCAAACACACGGGCTGTGTATAGGAACGACCAGCCCGTGCGTCCCGATCGAAGGTTGATCACGATGCATAGATCACGCATGGTCGTGCCTATGCGCCGCAGTCGCCCGCATGCCCTCATTTCCGCCGATTCCTCCGATTTCTTCTCGGTTCAACTTTATACTTCGCGTAATCATTTGATTCTTGACGGTCCTATCTTTGCAATGCTCCAAATTGCCTTAGAAGTACTCCAAACATCGTTAATTTCTGAAAAAACGAGCAAAGCATAATATCTTTTCCAAAATATGAGAAATGACCCATTTCTTGTGTTAATACGTGTTTATCAACCTATTATATCCAAAATCATGCCCCAAATACATGTAAAACTCACACTAAATAATCACCGCACCAATTTCGGGCATCCCGATCTCAAATCCTAGTGGACTCCGGAGTTATGCCACTATTATCTATGTTCGAGCATTCCACGAATAAACATGGACCCTTGTTTTGTTTGGCCATGCAATGACAAAGATTTTGGGATTTGGAGGAAGGAAAATCACTCCTATCGGAGAGGGCCGACCTCCTAGTCTAGTTCGCCAAGGCCCAATCAAAAACACGATACTTATAACTTTTGAAATCATCAACAGCGAATCCGAGTATAATGCAATTACAGGGCGACCTATCTTTTATAATCTCAAAGCAACCCTTCATATTTATCACTATTGTCTCAAATTCCCGACTCCCGAGGGAGAAGGTATGCACAAGGGCAATCAGAAAGAATCCCGCGAGTGTCTCCTCAAAATCTGCCCTACTGAAATAAACAATATGGAGTGGCATACTTGTGAAGGCGAGTCAAGTCAATCACTGCCCGAGTAAGACGAGCATCAAGAATAAGTCTAGGAAATATTTGACGAACCAAAACCAATAAGGCGACCTGGGAAGGAGCCAATGGAGGATTCAGAGCTACCTGTCCATAAGAAAGAAGGACAAAGCAATAATAGAAAGCATGCCGAAACGGTCAACTAGGTGGACATAATAGATGTCGGTAAGCTGCAATTGGGTCCCTAACTCATAATTGGTCACGATTTGCGGAGCCTCTCCGATCCAAGTGGTCTTCTTTTTTTAGAAAATAACCTTGATGTCTTTGCCTGGTCACATTCTGATATACCCAAGATCAACTCAAAACATACATGTCACCACCTGAACATCGACCTCACCTTCAGGCTCTCATTCAGAAGAGAAGAAAATTGGGCCTGACCGACAATATGCGTTGGAGGTGGAAGTTGGCAAGCTGTTTGATAATGATTTCATCGAGAAAGCTAAATACCAAAAATGGTTTTCCAACACATCCTGGTCAAGAAGAGCAATGGGTAGTAGCGATTATGCATCGATTTCATAGACTTAAACAAGGCGTGCCCTAAGGATAACTATCCTTTACCTCACATTGATTATATGGTAGATGTCACCTCGGGGCATGAATCGTGAGATTTATGGATGCATACTCTTGGTACAACCAAATCATAATGCATCTTAATGATGAAGAAAACACCTCTTTCTACTCGACACGAGGCCTTTCTTTGCTACAAAAATGATGCCATTCGAGCTTAAAAATATTGAGGCGACCTATCGGAGGTTAGTAAATAAAATGTTCAAGAAGTCGATCGTTCATCGTATGGAAGTTTATGTAGATGATATGCTTGTAAAATCCTTGTATGCATTCAATCGAATTTCCAATCAATAAAATATTTACTATTTTGTGGGAGTATAAGATGATGTTAAATCCAAAAAATATATTTTTGGGGTAGGATTAGGAAAGTTTCTTGGGTATATGGTCACCAAAGGTGAATAGAAACAAACCGATATAAAATCAAAGCCATAATCGAACTCGAACCCCCAAACTCACAAAAAGTACAAAGCCTTCATGGTCGACTAGTCATCGTTAGCCGTTTGTTTCTCGATCTACAAATAAATGCAAGCCTTTCTTAGAAATCATTAACAAAAACAAAAACTTCGAATGGACCGATCAAACCTAAAAAGCCTTTGAGTTATTAAAACAATATCTCTCTACCACCCCGGTACTCCAAAAACCGAACCGAAAAGAAGACTTGTATTTACATTTATTTGTGTCAGTATATGCAATTAGCTTTGTCTTGATCCGACTAGAAAAAACGATTCAACACTCGTTCTACTACGTAAGTCACGCATTACATGATGCCGAGCTGAGATACCTGCCCATGGAAAGTTGGCCTATGCCTTGGTAATGTCATCTAAAAAATTAAGGCCTTATTTCTTGGAACATCGTATCATAGTTCTCACAAATTATCCACTCAAATAAGTCTTGCACAATCTAGACACTTTGGGATGGATGATAAAGTGGGCAATTGAGCTCACCAATTCAAAATCAACTTCGAACCCCGAACAACAATTAAGGGACAAGCCCTTGTAGACTTTGTGGCCGAGTTCGCACTAGCTATTCAAATGGATGTCGATGAAGAACAAACTTGGCGCCTTTATGTCGATGGATCATCTACTACCGACGAAAGCGAGGGCATGAATGTGCTTATCAATCCTAATAACAAGTGTTCTTTGCTCGGTCATGCACTATCGCTTCCTACAACTAATAACAAAGTCAAGTATGAGGCGTTGGTAGCCGATTTGGAAATGGCGGCGTCGATGGGTCTCAAACGGTTTTTTCATTCATAGTGATTCATAGCTCGTTGTCAACCAGATTAATGGACACTACAAAGCCAAAGAACCTAAATCATCTCATTATTTGCAGCTCGCAAAGAACAAATTATCTCAGGTCTCGGCCAAGGTCATCCATATTCCGAGATGCGAGAACGTTCAAGTAGATGCTTTGGCCCGCTTGCATCCAACATATGTACAGACTTAATAGGAAATGTAACAGTCACTTGCTTGTCTTCTCTGACCTTAAATATGGCAAGGATCAACTCAAACACAAGTACTCAACCGAACTGGATGACACCTATTATCCAGTATCTTGAGCAAGGCATTCAATCCGAGAACAAATATGAAGCAAGAACATTAAGGACACAAGCTTCTCGGTATACAATTGTCAACGGAATATTGTACAAACGAGGCTACTCGGTTCTTTTACTGCAGTGTTTGTCAAAAAATAAAGCCGAATATGCTCTTAGAGAAGTCCACGAAGGTATCTTTGGGAATCATGTCAGGGGCCAGTTGCTAGCTCACAAACTCATTTGACAAGGATACGACTAGCTTCTCTTAAATAAGACGCCATCTCGTTGGTCAAGAAATGTGAGAAATGCCAAATATTTGCACCACAAGTTAGGTAGCATCCCGAGCAACTAACCTCAATCTTGATCCTTGGCCATTTTCCAAGTGGGGAATAGACTTAATCGACCCTCTCCCCACTCACAAAGGAGGGTGAAGTATGCTTTATAATGGCGATTGATTATTTCATGAAATGGGCGAAGCGAGCCTCTAGCAAAGATATCCGAGTGGAAGATTATCAATTTTGTGTGGAAGTCAATGCTATGCGGTTTGGGATCCCCTACTAGATAGTGATGGAAAGCATTCGATAATAGAAAATTTTGAACTTTTTGCGAAAATTTGCACATCAAGAATCATTTCTCAACACCATATCATCCACAATCCAACGGTCGAGTTGAAGAAATAAATAAAATCATCAAATACACCCAAGAACCCGACTAGAAAAATTAAGGAAATTGGTCCAAGGAGCTTCCCGGTGTACTTTGGTCTTATAGAACAACACATCGATCAGCCACGGAGAAACCTTTTTTTCTTATCATTTGAGACTGGCGGTAATCCCGGTCGAATAAGAAAAGTCTTGCGAGAATCTTTGTCACGAGTTAGAATATCTTAATGGAGAAAAATTCAATCATCCGTGGAATGTAATTTACTTGAAAAAATATTATCAATGAAATATTTATTCTCGGCCTAAGATTGGCAAATTACTTATCTTTTTTATTGCATAAGTTCCGGCCTAGAACCGAGTACATCGATAAAAAACAAGTCGGCCTAGCATCGAGCACATTATGGAAATTATCGAGAAGAGAAAAACATTCAAAACATTCAAACATTCACGAAATGCAAATACTTGAAAAAATATCTCATTAACATCTAAAATAATGTACATAGTCATGGGCCCATAGCCGATTACAAAACGATGAGTAATAAGAAAAATCATAAAAGAGCTAAAGAACATTCTCACTCGAGGCCACCTCCCTGACATCCCTGCCATACTCATTCTCCTTGGTGGTTGGGGCGAATTTAGCTCGCTTCAGTTTGATTTCCTTTTCTAAGCCCTTCAAGTCATCCTCAAGGTCGGCTCATGGTCTTGCTTTCTCATCTCTTCCAAGATATCTTCTAGGCTGGCCGCGTGAGCACACTCAAACATGAATGCCTACTATTCGGACTACTTGAAGATTCCGCCCCTCCACATTTCCATCATCTCGGGCCTTCTTGCTGGCCTCATCAACCATCTTGGCCATCTCAGCATCGCGACCAACTAGCGTTTCCTTCAGCAGACGGACTTCTTCACTCAAGATCCCCTCTGCCTTTTCTGTTGCATCCCCCACCTCCACTGCGAGTTGTTAAACCTTACTCGCCTCCACCGTCTTATCCTCAGCCTTATTAACATGTTCCTGCAGCGATGCTTCCACCCACGACCTGCACCATCATTCCTCTGGCTCGAGCAGATAGGCCCATGCAGTATTGTATCTTTTCCTCCATACTAATTCCATTATCAAAATCCTCGATCCCCGTAGTCCAGGCCCGGTGGAACATCCATCGCTACTCGTCCGGCCTCGGAGAGGGCTGCAATCATTTCTTGTGTAGGAGTAGCTCATCGAGCATACTCAATGAACCACCTCGTCCGCTTCCCAACCATTGCATCGCACGGCTCTTTGCGGCTGGTGTTGGGACGTATGAAATGAGACTCGGGTCCCAGATCATCTGAAAAGGTCCGAACATGAATGTTAACTGGAGCACATGGTGGAGAAGTACCAGGAATTTCAGTTGGAGAGACTTCGACCCCGAGATTTCCACTCTAGTGGTCTTTCTCTTCTTGAGCCTTTCCCACCCAAAGAATGCAATTCTCTTCCCGTCTGGATGTCCTTCCGCTGCTCGGAGGTTATTTTTTTCCCCAAACTAGCGACCATCTATTGTGCTCTCATCAGATGATCAGACATCTGGTCGTCTTGATGTGGAGCTTTTGGAAACATAAACGATTACATTACTTAGAAATATTACACACACACACACACAATATGATATAGCTTAAGCATATCTTCTTGGAGGTCCTTGTTTCGGCATGTGGTTTGGTATGCCGACTTGCATGTAGACCCGGCGGTAAGGGCGTTTATATTGTGACTCTCCTTCTTTGAGTCTTTTAATCTTCTCGAGCCTCTCTATAAACTCGTGAAAGCCTCGCGCGAGAAGGATGATTATCTCGCACATGAAATAGATAATGACGATTAAGAGCACGACATAAAAGGAACAAACGATAAAGATAATTACGCAAAGAAAATGTAAAGTTTATTGGCGGAAGCGAGAAATAGACTACGCGTCATACTTTCCCGGACTCATCCAGTCCCCACGGATATAAAACCATTTATCCTTCCGATCTTTCAAGGATTGAGAATGCCCTCAACCACATTGTCGGGATTGCCCGGCCTGGTGACCATGTAATACCATTCGGATGGCCTCCCGAAAGTCTTGTCGGCAATGCCCTCTAGTGGAATAACTCATTAATCTCGTTGAAGGCCGGGCCGGGAACCTATGTTGGTGAAAAAGGACGAGAAGCCTTATTAGTCTCCCCCCACGAAAGAGGGTGGACTGCCAATAAGTACTACCCATCTTGAAACTATTTTGTTATCAATCTCGGCAATCTTAACCTATAATATAAGCTCTTGTAATATATGGTGGTATACCCTACGGGGAGATGTTCGGCTTCTCGTCGTGTCCGGAACATAAAAATGTATAGTGTTAGTGGTTGAAAACGTAATTTGTACTCCTCCAACTCGAAATAAATAATATGTTGGGGATCATGGACATCTTGGTCTCTGTCACTTCCCTACCCGTATTCTTTGGGGGTCTCCATCATGGGGCTAGGAGCTCTTGTCTTCCCCAACCTAAAGTCGAGGATGACAGGCACCTTGGTCCCCGCCTCTACTCCGGCCCATCCGATCCACCAAACCCCGAAGGCAAATCTCCGGAACAAAACCCTCCCTTCACGTATAGCTTTAAGAGGACTAGAGACAAAACTTTATCTTTTTTTCGCCCTTCTTGTTCGGCATCCCTATCCAAATCGGAGAGCTCCACTATGTTGCCACCTTCTTCTTGAGACACTTCTAGTCGGTGGGAGGATCTTCTATTAGAATTTCTACACTATGGTTCCTATTTTGGCTATCGGATTGAGAAAGCAGGACATGATTGAAAAGTTGAAGGAAAGAAACGAATTACATAAGAGAATCCGAGAAGAACTTTTGCTCGAGCAACTAGAGCCTAAACTTCGGTGTTTTTCTCTTAGTAAGACAAGATGAGGATTTGCGATGAAAGGTGAATGAAAAATTACCTAAGGACCCTATTTATATAGCATGAAAATGAAAAGACGTGTCGTTTCATAAATGGGGCATCCGCAATCTAATCACGTGTCGACACATGTCGGACATCTTAACTCTTTGCTTGATTATGATAGTGACATGTCTATTTCTCATCCACTCGAGACTCTATTTCTTGCAAAGTTCCTACGCCCGCCTCCTTGTATCCTATCATCGGTCCCGAACACTGGGGGCCAATGATGATTCCAGCGGAGCCGGATAGAAGCATGCACACATGGCCTTATGGACTGCACACGTGGACCGACCCGAGCATACATGCCAAGAAGAATAACCAATTCAACTCCGAGTCGGACAAAGAAGAGATATGCGAAAGTCAACAATGACCGAGATGAAGTCGATGGCCCACAATAGCGGCGTATAAGGACAACATAAGAAATATTATTAAATAGTTGTCATCCATGCAAGCCATACAAAATATGAGAATGACAAGTGTCACATTAGGATTGTAGGTATAATAATTGTTGATCCACTTATTCTAATAGCATAAATAGGACTCATTTATGTGGAAAAAGACAACATAAAAATACTATATAAATAGCCTTGTGACTAATATTCTGCCAGCAGACAACTGACCAGGTGTCCTGCTCGGCCATATATATAATACAACTTTCTCTCATCCCTTTTACTTTCCAAACTATTAAAAGAGGGTAATTTTTATTGTTGAGCTAATCACAACATCAACATGATATATTAAGTATATAAAAATATATTATTAATGCACAACATATGTTATTAAAATAAGAGGTGAACATTTAAGAATTGGACTATGTTCGAGTTAATAAAACTTTCAAACTCATATCTAAGGCCTGAGGTTCAATTCTCAACAGAACTAAAAAAAAAAGAGGTGAACATAACAAAATAAAGGATCCAAATTGCATTAGTGTGGCTTGTTTTTTGTTGCTTGTGTATGATATGAATCATAAGGTAAGTTTCACAAGTTACCCTTTTATTTTAGTTTTACTAAAAACCCTTTTATTTTAGTTTTATTAAAAAAATAATTAGTTGCCTTTCAAAATTATAAATAGTCTCTTGACATTTATTTATATTTACAAATTGCATCTGTTAAGGAAGGTATTTGTAAGAGCAACTCTAATAGAGTGCTCTATATTCAACTTGGAACAAAAACTTGCTCCAACACTATTGTTGCACTATTTGTTTTTTGTTTTAAATTAATGATTTTAGTGTATAAAAATATGCTCTAAAATGGAATATCATGAAATATTCGTTTTTAATTCAGAATTTACTGGAAACTGTTGGAGATGGAGTGCATACTTGCACTAACATAATGCAAAATATGCATTATAATAGTGCAAGTTGTTGGATTTAGATGATCTAAGATAAATGCAAACTTCGAGGGTGTTGTGTATTTGTAAGTCTAAAAGATAACTGAATTTTTCTATAATTAGACTAAATATCAAAAGTAGTTTTTTTGCAATCACCCTAAATCATACTATACCAAAGTAATATGTAAATTCTAATAATATTTGATGCTATCTTATTATTCAATAAAAATATATTTATGTAATGATCCGAATATTTATGCCTTAATAAATAATTATAATTATATTATAAGTTTATTTGGAATAATAATGGAGAAGTAAGAATTTATTAATTATTTTATTAGATAGTTAATTAGTTAAATTACGAGAAATGGAAGTTTCATTTTAGTTAGATTGAGAATTAATTTAGTTTGGGCCTTATAATAAATAATTGAACTTTTAATTAGTTTAGAGTATTAAGTAGAGTTGGAAATGGGCGGGCCGAGCTTTTGAAAAATTACGGTTGGGTCGAGCCACGATGATTGGCCCAAATGCCGCCCATATATGCGCTCTGTTATTGGTCGGGCCAAATAGGCCCGACTTTCGGCCTAAAAGATATGATCGGCCCGACCCATAGTGCGGGCTTGATTTTGCCACCTTAAGTATTAAGTCGGCCAATAATATTTTTTTTTTATAAATGGATTAAACCCATTTACCCAAAACCTAGTCTAATTAGGAGTGGGTTAAAACATAGATATAAGACACATAAAAATACACAACGAAACACAATAGACATGTCCGGATAAAGAAGAGGAATCAACCGAGTTACACATTAGAAAGGGTAGATAGAAATGACTAGAGAGAGAGAGAAAAGAGAAGAAAGGAGAAAAGAGTATTGAAATCAAAGAATCTATAATATTGAGAGAGAAAATAAAGACTTGTATTCTTGTGATGCAAAAGCAAAAGTGAATACAAAATAAAGAAAGAGAGACTTAGATAGACTACTAGAAAACCTAACCCTAAAAGAACTAGAAATCCTAACTATAAAAGGACTAAGTTTAAATAAGGAATTATAATATTATATTTTAACACTCTCCTCAAACTCGGGATGCAATAGCAACAAGCAATGAGAGTTTTTCAAATAAGAAACGAAAATGTTAAGTGGAACGTGCCTTGTAAACATATCAAGAATCTGCCGAGAAGAAGAAAAACATAAGGCAACGTGATTATACCAATATGATAATATTATCAAATAATATGACACTCAATCTCAATATGTTTAGTCCTCTCATGAAAAATAGTATTGCGGACAATCTGAATAGCACTCTTATTATCGAATGCAACAGAGTGGGCGATAAAAACGACTATATCTGCGAGCAACCAACGTAACCAAACTATCTCACAAGCGGTAGTTGCCATGGCAAGATATTAAACGTGGAAGATCTAGAAACCACATCTTAATTCTTACTCTTCCAAGAAATAAGAGAGTCACCCAGGAACACACAAAAACCGGTGATAGATTTGTGATCCGTAGGATCACTAGCCCAATCGACATCGGAGTATGCACACGGCTCCAAAGAAGAACTAGGTGGAACTAAAAGATCGAATTGAGTTCCCGAAGATATCGAAGAATACGCATAACAACCGCCTAATGAACTATTGTGTATGGGAGAAGTAACAAATTGACTATGGTACAATTTTGGCTTAGCTATGTAATCGGCTTGTGGTTATAAGGATATGGTACATTGATTGACTCGATCAGGGTACTCTTTTCCTTACAAGCACTACAAGAAAAGAATCTATCCCAATACTAATAATTTAATGACGCTACCAAAAAGTGTCGTTATAAATAAGTATTTAGTTACACTTTTTAGAAAGGGTATGTGAATTATAAAATTTAGCGACACTTAGAAAATATAATTATTTTAGTTAATTTAATGATATTTTTATTGAATCTTTATTATCAAATAAAATTACTTACTTTTTATAAGTGTCACAAAATTTATTGAATTTACTTATCTTTGTTACTATTTGCGTCCTTAAAATGACAACGCTTTGCAAAAAAAGTCATAATATTAATGATACTTTCTACATTACTCACGCGTTTTTTATGTGTCACCAAGTTTAAGAATTTAATTACACTTTTCTAAGTTTGCATCAATAAATTAAATCTCTAAATGTGCAGCAACAAATTTTTAAAGACATAAACTCTGTCGGAGGATCTAACGGTCAAAATTGTTAGACGGATCCCAAAAATCGGCCCATGTGATATTTTTATTTTCACTACAAGAAACGTGATTTATAATGACGGAAAATTTCATCATTATATGTACAAAACCGGTCATTAAAAATTTTTAATGATGAGAAATTTCGATATAGCCCCTACATCTCTGCATTCCTAGGTAAAAGAAAATAATGACGGAAAGAAGTCCCGTCATTATTGCCTCAATATTATTAATACAAAAATATACTATCATTAAAATTAATTTCAATGATGACAAATTTCAACATTAATAGTATCATTTACCCCTCATAAATATTACTTTAATGACAAAATATTTCCTCATTATATAATCAATAGCCCCTCATTATATGTTATTTAATTGACAAAATTTACCGTCATTATTAATTGTTAATCCATCAATAAAAAGTAGATTTGCAATAAATTTACCCTCATTAATTAATAGTTACCCTCTAAAAGTTATTCTTCATTATGAAATTTAGAATCATTATTACATAAGAATTGCTCAAACCATAAAAACCATCATCACTAATAAAATAATAATATTGGTAAATTTTCAAGAACAAATAATTTTTTGAACAAACTTTATATAAATAATTGCGTCCACATTCATCCATTATTCAAAATATATATAATTGTAATTTGTTCTAAAGTATGCATTGCATCTTGATGGATAGCAAAGTATTTCCCAATATCTACTCCATGAAGTACAAAAATATTTGACCAACATGATGGTCAATCACTTCATCCCTTTGAAAAGTATTAGTAAGTAGTTCACTTGAAAGTATTAGTTTTAATAATATTTGACAGCCATATAATATCACGAGAGCGTTGAAAAGTAGTAGTAGTCCATCTAAAAAATATTATTACATAGTTCACTTGAAAATATTTAATAATTCCCTAAAAAGCATTAGTTTTTTCAATCAAAGGTATTAGTAGTCCCAAGAAATGTATTAGTAGTTTCCTCGAAAAAATATTAGTCTTTTCATGAAAGATTTTCAGTAATTCCCCGAAAAGTATTAATTGTTCTAAAAAAAGTATTAGTAGGACAACTTAAATGTATTAGTAGGTCATATAAAAAGTATTAGTATTCCACCGGGCCACTGTGTCGATCAGCCACTGGGGCCACAGAGCGGATAGATCCATTAGGCTAGATCTTTGTAACTGTTAGACCGTCTGACAAGAGAGTACTTTATTTTTAAAAGTACAAAAATTAATGTTGGAGTTGGATTGATTAAAGAAGACAATTTTATCATTATATATGGAGAAACAAAATGGTGTTCCCTAGGTCCTAAGGAGTAATGTGGTGTAATTTATTTTGAAAAAGTTTTTGTCTTTTTGAAAATATAGAAAAACAATTAATTGAAGTGAGATTTTTATTGAAGAGAGAAAAGAGATAATGAGAGAATTTACATTCAGATAACAACTAGAATAAACCTGTGTGTTACACGGGATTTATCCAAAGATAAAATTTTAGTGTCTCAAATTTGTTTGTAATAGTTATAAAACATTCAATACTAATTAGAAATATTAAAAAAGAAATTCAAAATTTAAATGAATATCATAAAACTAGTTCATTTCAAATTCTAAAAAACTTATTTGTAAACTACATTATTTGTTATGGGATGTTTGTTCTAGAATTCAATAAAAACATATATTTTTTTTTTTTCTGAAAATGCTTGTTTTCTGCATTTCATTTGAAACGTGCAATATAATGTAATAATTTTAAAGATACCATTTAAAAGATAGCGTAGGTAGAATCCTTGATTTTAACAAATTTAAATGATATAATAAATTAAAAGATAGCAAATTTAAAATATAGTGTAGATAAAATCCTTTATTTTTGGATTATTTGTTATCTTTTAAAATTGTTATCTTTTAAGTTTAACAGAAGATATTCCCAAGCATGAAAAATGTAGAAATATTCCTAAAAATAGTAATATATCTTTTTGGAAATCAATAAAAAAAGATATTTTTTGTTTTAAATTGTTATCTTTTAAGTTCGATAGAAAAATTTCCAAGCATAAAAAACATAGAAAAAAATCCTAAAATTAGTAACGTATCTTTTAGAATCCAATAAAATATATTTTTTTCTCAAAATGCTTGTTTTCTATATTTTATTTGAAACATATAATATAATATAATAATTTAAAAGATAGCGTAGATAAATCCTTGATTTTAACAAATTTAAAGGATATAATAAATTAAAAGATAACAAATATAAAATATAGTGTCGATAGAATCATTGATTTTTGAGTTATTTGTTATCTTTTAAATTTGTTGTTTGGATTATTTGTTATCTTTTAAATTTGTACATAGAGTTGTCACATGGATAAATATGAACCCGCCGTGTGGAATTGGAAGAATGAGAAGTTGACAAATGCCCAAGATTAATGAGGCGAAGACGTGATTTAACTTTATTTTTCTTTGAGTTAGTTTCTGTTAGACCATCAAATGGATCTAATCCGTTATATGAATCCAAATACTCGGTCCGCGGCGATCGAATTCATTGACCAAGCATACGACCACCACCACCAACCACTAATACCATAACAACCCAGGATCCGCATTGCGAATACTTTTTAGGAGGGCTACTAATACTTTTTGGGATGACTATTAATAACTTTCAGAGGGAAAACAAATCTTTTTTAGGGAGCTACTAAATATTTTTTAGGATGACTACCGATACTAGGGAATACTTTTATGGGAAACTACTAATATTTTTTATGAGAAAAACTAGTACTATTCAGAAAGAATACCAAAATACCTTTAATCGGAAAACCTAATACTTTTCTATAAGACTATAAATACGTTTTTGGGGGAATACTAATACTTTTGAAGGAAAAATCAATACTTTTCATGAGGATTACTAATTAAAAAATCTGTTCAAGCGGATTATTAATACTTTTTTGAGTGATTGCTAATATTTTTCACAAGAAAAACTAATACTAGGGTCCTAGTGATTCTATGCAACTGCCTAATATTAGGTTACTGCCTATTCAAGGGGACAGTTAATAGATTTTAGGTGGATTACTAATACTTTTGAGGGAAAAATCAATACTTTTCATGAGAGCTACTAAAAATATTATTCAAGGGATTACTGATTACTAATACTTTTCAGGGAAAAATACTAATAATTTTAATGGCCCTGGTGATACTACTAGTCACTACCTAATATTACAAAAATATCACCGGTCCAGAGATCCTATAACATCACCCCAGGATATTACAAAAATGCTACTGGTGCATGAAATTTCAAAAACAATCCGGGTTAGGTTAGGTCCGTATAACGGAACAGACCCGTTAGATGGTCTGACCAGAGTTTTTGTCTTTTTCTTTTACTATATAGAGTAGATGCTAATATTCATTTAAAAGTCATTTGATGCACGTTTTAGATATTCATTGCTGCACATTTAGAATGACAGAGATGCATCTCTTCCTCCAACGAATTTACATACATGGAATCTAATTTATCGGAAGTTGTGATTGTTGGAATAATCTTTAGTGAATGATATCACTTTAATCCATGAGCTTTCATATCGAATTATCAAGAATCAAAACTAGATCGTGGAAGCGTGCACAATCCATAGAAATTGGTTTTGGGGATCGGCCTTCCCGGATCAACACGTCTCGAAGCTTTTTCGAGAACCCTTCGATTTTCTCTGTAGGTTTCTTTCTCGATGATGGGATAAGCGGGAATAGAATCTCGTAGACGTATGACGTAGGGACCATAACCCTTATATAACTGTGTTATATTGGGTATCCTATTTTAGCCCATCCCCATTAAGTATCTATACATTAAAGGCCCACACCCTATTAGATACATTAAAGCCCAATTCCTTAAACCTTATTTGATCACTTATAAAATGGGCTTAACCTTAATTGACAAACCACAATACATAGTTATTTCACATATAAGCCCAATGTTGGATTAATGATCCAATGATCTCCCACTTGGGCTATATGTGTATCCTTACAATTATGTATTGTAAAAATAATCATATGAGCTCAACTTTGCTGTCATAACCAAATGTATCTGTAACCAATCTGGTCCATTAATCGTACCAACATAGGATCAAACGGCCTTCATTACATTTATCATAACTCGACCCATCAATGGTCACGTATACCAATACAATTAAATGACATGGATCATGATGTGGATGCGTAACATGAAAAGTTTATGTAATGTGATCGTAACATGTATATTTCCAACTGGTCCACCTTAACTTAGTGAGATCAACCATATACCAAAAATCAAATTGTGAATAAACCAAATAACCTTAGTTTCTGCATAAAATAACTTCAAAATATCCATATACTGAAATAACTGAAAATGTGTCTACATCAGAAGAACATTATAATTACAAAATCCCACTAGAACTGAATATCCTCAAATGACATGACACCCATACGAGCAATAAGCCCATGAAACATTTTGGGTGGCAATCCCTTAGTAAGCGGATCCGCAATCATGAAGTTTGTATCGATATGTTCAATAGACACTTGTCCACTTTGAACTTTTTCTTTAACAACTAGAAACTTGATGTCAATATGCTTTGATTTCATCGAGCTCCTGTTGTTATTGGAATATAGCACTGCCGACTTAATGTCACAATATAACTTGAGTGGCCTTTCAATGCCATCAACTATGCGCAGCCCCGTGAAAAAATTCCGAAGCCATACTCCGTGGTTGGATGCCTCATAACATGCTATAAATTTTGCTGTCATAGTAGAAAAGGCTATAATGGATTGTTTAGCACTCCTCCAGGAGACAACACCTCCAGCCAGCAGAAAAATATAGCCTGACGTAGATTTCATACTATCTTGGCATCCAGCAAAATCGGAGTCAGTGTATCCAACTATCTCAAGCTGGTCCGACCTCCGATATGTGAGCATGTAACCTTTTGTTCTTTGCAAGTACCTCAAGACCCGTTTGGCTGCTTTCCAATGGTCTATCCTGGCTTTCTCAAATATCTGCCCAACATCCCTACTATATACGCAATATCTGGACGCATACATACTTGAGCATATATCGGACTCCCTCTGGCGGCGACGCGTAAAGAATCTTACGCATTTTGTTTTCCTCAAAATCATTATTAGGGCCTTTGTTTGAGACTGAATTTGTCTCCCTTAGCCACAAGAGTATCCCTGGTTTACAATCCTGCATGACATATCTTTTAAGAACCTTTTCGATATAGCTCTTTTATGATAATCCCAATGTACCCCGAGAGCGATCCCGGTGTATTTGTATCCCTAACACAAAAGAGGCGTCACCAAGATCTTTCATATCAAAATGCTTGGCTAAAAATTTCTTGGTGTCGTGCAATAAGCCTATATCGTTGTTGGCAAGCAAAATGTCATCGACATACAAAACCAGAAATATATACTTACTCCCACAGAACTTATGGTATACACAATCATCGACCAAATTCATCTCAAAACCAAACGAGATGATCACTAGATTAAATTTGAAATACCATTGTCTAGATGCTTGCTTGAGCTCGTAGATGGATTTCTTTAGTTTGCAAACCATATCCTTTGAGTCTTCCAACACAAAGTTTTCTGGTTGCACCATATAAATTGTCTCATCAATGTCACCATTGAGAAACATTGTCTATACATCCATCTGATGTAACTCAAGATCAAAGTGTGCCACCAATGCTATTATAATCCTATAAGAGTCTTTCGAAGAAACTAGAGAGAAAGTCTCTTTATAATAGATGCCTTCTTTATGTGTAAAGCCCTTTGAGACAAGACGAGCTTTGTGCTTTTCCACATTACCTCTTTAATCCCTCTTGGTTTTAAATATCCATTTGCAACCAATGGGTTTCACACCTTCTGGCAATGAGACAAGCTCCCATACGTCATTATTCTTCATGGACTTTATCTCTTCATTCATGGCATCTATCCACTTTTGAGAGTTGGAACTTTCCATGGCTTGATGGAAATTGATTGAATTATCTTCCATCATTCCAATGTCAACCTCATTTTCTTGGAGAAATACAATACAATCGTGCGGCATTGCACTTCTTCTTTCCCTAGTGGATCTTCTTAATGGCACGGGTTCTTGAGGTTGTAGAGTTTGTTCATTTGGAATAATTTAAGAACAGAGGTTCTCCGACATTATCTTGATTTGCGTCTTGAACAAGGTCAAGAATGAAATTCTCGATCAATGCCAACAACACACTGTGGGAATATCAATGTATTCCTCTTTAAAGACAAAGTCTTTTACTCTATCTCCCCCACAAACTCAACATCCTCAAAAAAAAACCAGGCATTTCCCGACTCAAAAATAGTCTTAGTTGTGGGATCATAAAATTTGTACCTCCGGACTTTTCGAGTATCAACAAAATAACAACTAACCTGTCTTTAAGTCCAGTTTCTTTTCATTAGGCTTGTAAGGCCTTGCCTTAGCCGACATCCCCAGGACGTGCAAGTGTTTTAGACTAGGCTTCTTGCCCGTCCAAAGTTCATAAGGGGTTTTGTTAGTTGCTTTAGTTGGAACCCTATTTAGGATATATGTTGCGATCTTAAGTGTTTCTCCCAAAGTGATTCCTAGTAAGGTAGAATGACTAATCATACTCATCACCATATCCTTAAGCGTTACTTTTCATCTTTCAAGAACACCATTCATAGTGAGTGAACCCGGCATAATGTATTGTGGGACAATACCGCATTCCTCTAGGAATTTAGCAAATGGTCCTGGGCGTTGTTCACCTGAACCGTCATATCTTCCGTAGTACTTGCCACCACGATCGGATCGAACACTTTTAATCCTTTTGTTGAGTTGGTTCTCAACTTGACCTTATAGGATTTGAATCCGATGGATCGTGATTTTTCATGGATGAAAAATATGTAACCATATCTAGAAAAATTGTCTATGAACGTTATAAAATATTGTTGACCATTCCAAGCAACCGTAGGAAATGACCCACAAATGTCGGTATGTATAAGTTCTAAGACGTCCCAAGTCCTTGGCTACAAATATCATATTATTTGTTTGTTTTCCTTAATACAATTAACACAAATATCAAAGTCTCAAAGTTTAAGGGATCAAGAATCTCGTCGACACAAGTCTTTTAATTCTCCTTTTTCGAGATATGACCCAATCTCTTGTGCCATAACGTAGTTTGAATTCTCATTGGTTAATTTTTTTTACACCTCGTGTATATAGATGCGAGGATTCATTAAATGAAGCAATGATAACCATCACATAAAGATTATCATAACCGGATAAAGAACTGCACCCAATCAATTTTGAATCATGAAACAAACTAAATATCCCATTTCCAAATGAACAAGAATAACCAAATTTGTCCAAAATAGAAACAAAACCAAATTCAGTCAAAAAAGACGGTACTAAAATGTCTTATCAAGATCCAAATAAAATCCAGTCTTTAATAATAATCTAAATTTTCCTATTGTTTCAACTTCAAATGTCTTGCCGTCGCCTACGTAGATGTATCTTTCACCATCACTTGGTTTTCGGCAATGGAGGCAACCCTACATAGACACACTGATGTGAGTTGTTGCACCAGAATCTATCCAGCAAGTGTGTCTAGGAACCGAAGTTAAATTAACCTCAGAACAAACCAAATTATGTAGCATACCCTTCTTAGCACGCCAAGCGCGATAGTTGGTACACTGCTTTTTCACATGTCCTTTAGCTCCACAGAAGTAACAACCCATAGCGATTACCCGCATCGCTCGTCTTGTACCTTCTATTGCACTAGGTGTCTTTTGTTGTTTCTTTTGTGGGGCCGTCTTTGCAGCTTCCTTACACTTCTTTTTTTTCAATCCCTTGCCCTTATTCTTGGAAGTTCAGGCAATATTGGCACTTTCTGTCTTATCTTGCTTCAACATTTCCTCTTCCTGGATACAATGTGAGATGAATTCATTCAGAGACCAAGTCTCTTTCTGACAATTATAGCTCACCTTAAACTAGTTAAATTGTCCCGGAAGAGATATTAAAACCAAATGCACTAGCAAGTCCTCACAGAGTTCTAGCTTAAGTGCTCTTAACTTTGAAGCAGTATGAGACATCTGCATAATGTATTCTCTGATATTGCCTTTCCCTCCATACCTCATTGAAATCAGATTTGTCAAGAGCGTACCAATTTCAAATTAAACTTTTCGTTCTTGACAAGCTTTTTCTCAATATCCGCAAGGAATTCCTTAGCTGTAGTAATTTTCTCAGACATAGTGCCCCTGAATGCTTCCGGAATGGCTTTCTTCATGATCATTACACACATGCGATTCGAGTTCTCCCACCTTTCCATATCCCTCTTTTCATCTGAAATACTTTTATTTGTAAGAGGGGGTGGAGAATCAGTCTTTATCGCAAGGTCGAGGTCCATGACTCCGAGAACTATCAAAAAGTTCTCTTGCCATGACTTGAAGTTAATGCCATTTAGCATAGGAATTGAGTTGATGATGGCTGTAATATTAGCAGGAGTAGACATAGCTGAATCTAAAAAAAAAAAAACTAATTATACACAGATAAAATAAACTTAGAATTATAGTGATAAATTCAAATATTGGTAATTCCCATCTCAAGATATCGATACTCCATCAAATATTTCATCTTTAGACAAAATATTAACTTGTAACTAATATCTTGGTACAATAATCAAACTTGATAATAAGAACATATCAAACAATAAATCTTTCTTTGGGCCGATTTAGTGTCCATATGTAAACCGAATAATTATCACGAGTTTATTACCACAAGCGCGTGCAATTCTGATAAATATCCACCTTCCTTTGGGCCGGTTGATATTCACATAAGTTACACTCGCACACCCTTTTATATTTCAAAACAAATTAATTTACACAAGAGAGGTCACTTTGGTGACATGTTGCTTCAATTAATTCATCGCAAAATATATAAATCCATATCATATTCGAATTTAAAATTTAAATTCCAAGATCAAACTTAATTTAGGGTTTTCCATATTATTTGAGTCCAATTTTAATAATAAACAAACTTTAATAAGCCCCAAATTAAAACCTTTTTAAATAAAACCCTAAATTTTCTCGAAACTAGAGTGGCCCGAAATAAAAAGAAACAAACACATTTACACATGCCAAATTTTTTGAAAATTGCAATTGACCTCAAAAATTTTTGAATTTGGGCAAAAGAAGCTTTCTTCCTCAAACACACAAACCGCAATTGGGTTTCAACTTTCGATTTTTTTTTTTAAATCCTAAAATCCTCAAATAAAAAAAAAAAAATCAAGGAACAGCCATAGATTCAATACAAATTAAATAAAAGTTGAATTAAGTTGATCATGTAAATGACTTTTAAAAGCATTTTTAGACATACTTTTGTAGACATCGTTGTACGAAGAAAGCTACTTGCAAAATTGAGTCGGCAACTATTAGTCACTAAGTCGGTGTTGTATTGCCATGTGTACCCTCTCTATGAGAATTCCTATAAGGAAAATAATTCTATTATAGAAAAAAACATACCAAAAAAGGTGCACAATAAAGAGAATAATAATACATCAATGTCGGTATGGACTAAATTAATTTATCGAAATAAATAATTATCAAAAAACATTTAACAGAATAATGTGCACACCAAATTATTTAACATTCTAGCTGTTGACGTGCGTTTTGGTCAACAAGAAAAATATGTAAAAGATTTAACACGTGAAAATATAAACGTGCGTAACGTGTGTTTATTTATGGCTAATTCTGCCTTTTTTGCATAATGCCGAGCCGAATTATTGGGGTCGGTCTTTATGACAATCTTACTCTTTTTTTTTTCTCCTTTTTCTTCTTTTTCTTTTTTTTTTTTTCCAGTCCCCCTTCAATCTCTCTTTATCGACTTTTTATACCCATTGAGTCATGGGTTTACAATAGTTATCTTTGCAATAACTAGTCATTAATTAGTAAAATAATTAAAGAAAGACACATGTCCCTCTCTAATCTGTTCATGTCGGTTAAAACTTGCCACTTGTCGACTTCTCTTTATAACTTTCTGACACGTGGCAGTTTCTGATACCAATAAAGCGTTAAGCATGGGCGTGTGATTATTTTTATGAGTCTGTCGCGCATGCGTTTCCCGTCGAAATTTGGGCTCGGGGCTCGGCAGCCGTGTTGCGGTTGGGCTCGGTAGCGGGCGAGCCTAATTCGTGACGTGTCGCCGCACCGACCGTTCGCGACGCGTCACCCGCAGTCTCCTATTCGGACGTGTCTTTGGGTGATGACGTGGATTAATTTCTTCGAGCTCGGCTCGGCGTCATCAAAGGCCCCCAAGTTTAATTCCGAGAGAAGAATTTCTGAAGTCGGAGTTAAACTTTAATGCTAATGATAAACATTTAATGGGGAAACGGATTTCTCAAATGTTTTGTTCATTCCTGACATCTGTCGCGTAGTGATTAATGCCTGAAACGGCGCATTAATTGGGTTGCCATAATGACAGATACGTGGCATCTTGTGGTTGGACCAGCCTTGCGCAGGAATCGAAAAGGTATGTCAGTTCTATCAGCGGGCGTGGGGACGCGACGTTCTCTGACATGTTTGACGGCTTTTGAGTTTAAAAAGGCGCGTCTTTTCGAATAAACGTTTCGTTTATCGAGGGAACTCCATCTATAAATACCTCTGTTTCCCTCCATTATCCATTTTCGCAACCATTAACCTTTGAGCTAAAGTGACTAAAACCGAAGCGAGAAATTTCGGTCGGCTTCCAAAGTTCAGAGACTTCGAACTTAGGTATTTTTTCGAAATACTCTCCCTTTACCTATAAAATGTCTTCTTTTGAGGATAGTAGGAGTCGTAGTTATAGTGTAGAGGTTGAAATCGAAGATCCTCCCTCTGAACCTTCTGTTTATTTCTCACCAAAGACGGCCACGGCGATCTCCGTCTCACGGCCGAGCATTATTCGATATCTTCTCCGTATTCTTCTCGAGGTGGAACGTCTTTGGAGAGGACGCATACTATCTTTGATCCGACGCCAATGACCATTTTTAGAGAAGGAATAGTGTATCAACCCGGACGCACAAGAGAGTTCGGCGAAGAATCACCAAGTGTTGATTTTAGACAAGACCCGAAGAAGAAAAAATATGGACCCGTCGGAGCCGAGCGTGATAACGTGGAGCGGGTAGAGAACCCTCCGGTGATTCAAGGCCGGAGAGGCCACTAGGGCCCATGGGCCACCGTAATGGTGACGACCCGGGCAAGGAGGAGGCCCTCGTCTTCGTGTCGAGCCTCGGTGGACGCCGAGTGATATAAACGATATCCCGAGCATGCTTTGATGATTCGGGAGGTGGAAGAGTTCCTATGGAGGTACCATATTCCAAGTGGCATCAATTTTTGGGTACCGGACAAGCCGAAGTTCCCAAAGACCCACCCGGGGTTGCTTGGCCGTATTTGCCGCCACCTTCTATACGGGTTGAGATTTCCACCGCCGCTTTCCTTACGCGGTGGTTTTGCAAATGGGGCATGCATCCGACCCAGGTGCACCCTATTTCTTGGGGCAGGATCATCGGCCTCCTAGTGATGTTTCACTTGGAAAAATATCCTCGCCCCAAATTTAAGGAGATGAACGAGCTCTTTATATGGCGGCGACTCCTTCATCTCGGGGACAAACCGTCCCCGGGTGGTATTATGTACGGACCCGACTGGGGTATCCGGATGGCTTGGTGGAAGGTCTCCCTTCATCTTTGAAGGAGTGGAAGGATAAGTGGCTCTGGGTGAGCGGCGAGTGGCAAGCTCGCGTGGGAGATGGAGAAAGGGAAACCGTTCTTCATCCCCATCGAATTTTGTTTTTGGTTACGATAAGTGTTATCTTTTTTCCTTTCTCTTGCTTTTGTTGTTTCTTGTTTCCTTTTGTGATTGACTTTTGTTTTTTACCTTTATAGAGAACTCGGGCATCAAAGGGGCCTCTGTCGGCCACCTTTATTCGAAGGTCGGAAAACATCCAGGCTCGGGCATCATGGACGGAGGATTGAGAGGTTGGCTACCGAGGCCAACTTGGCCGCACTGGGTGCCTGGAGCTGCTCTGCGCGTCGACCCCGAGGCCGAGGGGACGGCTCGGGACGAGGCGGCCGAGCGGAGGTGGAGGTTGAGAGAGAGACTTAGCGAACCCTCCCGGTGATGAAGAAGTACGGCCCTTCTCCCGGGGCAGCAACCGGCGAGAACAGAGCGAGCTACACCGTTTCTTGCGGCGGCTAGTCCACCCCAGGCGATCATCCGCGCCCGTTGGGCAACGCACTCCGGAGCGCCGAGTGCGGCCGCTGCCGAGGTAAACATTGTATTTTTACACCCTTTTGAAATGTTATTTCGTTTTCTTTTAACCTATTAACGGTGGTTGCTTTTTGTAGGCGTGGCTTGGATTTGCGTGCACGCCTTCGCGGCGTGAGAACACGGCCGCTCGGCGAACTTGGGCGACCGTCGGTCACCCCGTAGATGCGGAGCGGCTCGGAGAGCTGATATTCGGGCCAGAACGTCCCGGTGATGGAGTGCCGAGGCGGTGGAGCCTCCTCTTCAAAGGAGAAGAGGAGGGATTGTGATGGAGGAGCCCTGGACAGACCGGGGGGTTGGTCAAGGCAACGGCACGAACATCTCGAATGTGCCCCGAGAAGGGGGTCCGCGAATTTTCTCGGATGACTTCGGCAGGAAGGTCACTTCATCCCTCCAAGTCAAGTGAGAGATGAATATTGCGAGGAATGATTGGACTACGCCCTCGATGGTTTGTGGAATTTGTTCGATGTGCCACGCCAACGGAGGAGCGATCGAGAGTTTTACAGAGAGGCGGGTCGGGCCGCGGCGAGTGCCCGGCTCATGCCGGACAACGGCATCGAGCAATTCTCGCTCGGAGATCAAGCCAAGAACAAATTCATGCGCCATGGTAATGTCCGGGCGGATGATTGGGCTATTATGGCATGCGATTGGGGAACTCGCGAGCTAGAGAAAAATACGCCCGATTTGGAAAGGCGGCACGGGGACTGCGGAGGCCTATGCTACCCTTCAAGGGGTACAAGAATCGTTAAAGACCCAGCGGATGAGGCTACGGCTCGGGCCAACTCGAGAGAGAAATGCAGGCCGAGGGCCGAGGCGAGCGAGATCAGGCCCGAGGTTGAAGAGGAGTTTAGGGCTAAGGTTGTTGCCGAGTTGGAACGGCCGCACACCGGGCCGAAAATGGAGAGGCGTCTAGCCGATGTGCACAGAGAGGCCGAAGAGACTACTCATCGGCAAATTGAGGAAGCTCGCACACAGCCGTTGAAGCTTACAAGGACTCGAGGAGTATGCATTTATGTTAACTGCGCGCCACGCGACTCACCCTCAGAGAAATTCTCGATTTGGTTAAGGGGCGGGCGGATCTTGCTCGGCTTGAGGAAGATCTGGCCCTCCCGGAGGCCGATCTCGATGCTCTCCGGCCGAACTTTGCCGAGGCTCCTAATGCTCGGGCTCTCCTCCTCCCGGACGTGGAAGAAGTCGCCTCCAAGTGGTGCCGTTGAAATTCCGCCGCCTCCCTTGATGTTTGCCCTTTTTATTTACATGCTTTCATATGTACTTGTAGGTAGGTAACTTGGCCGTGCCTTAAGATGTAATGGCTCCGCCTTCCTTATGTAAATATTTTTGAAGTAGAAATGAACTGTTATTTTCCTCACTGTGTATGTGTTTCAAGCTTTTTGCATACGCTTTGCTCTTTCTCCTTTATATTCCCAAGTATGGGGCTCGGTTCCCGATCTTCGAATAAGGGCTTTACTTGCTTTAATTGATTCTCGTTTCGGTATATGAACCCCGATCTTTATTTTGTTTTTGGTACTTGTGCGTAACCAAGTCTTCATTTTGCGCCCTGTGTACATCGAGTCTTTGATTTGTGCTCTGTGCGTAACCAAGTCTTTGATTTGTGCTCGGTGCGTAACCAAGTCTTTGATTTGTGCTCGGTGCGTAACCAAGTCTTTGTTTTGTGCTCGGTGCGTAACCAAGTCTTGGTATTGTGCTCGGTGCGTAACCGAGTCTTTATTTTGTGCTCGGTGCGTAACCAAGTCTTGGTATTGTGCTCGGTGCGTAACCGAGTCTTTATTTTGTGCTCGGTGCGTAACCAAGTCTTTGTTTTGTAAGGATAGATCCGCCTTGTGGGCGTGTTGCCCTTTTTTCATCGTGCAAAGGACGTACCTGAGATGACTTTTCGGCCTTCACTTAAGCCGAGCGATTTTCTTATCCTCCCCGCACATAGCCGAGGTGAATAAAAGCTTCGTTTCCCTCTAGAGAGCCCACGAAATATCGGATGAGAGGATAATTCCATGATAATACCATTTCGGGTATGCTACATTCCATGGATGCATAAATTTTTCTCCACTCAAATATTCTAGCCGGGTACGCCCACCGTATAAGACGTGGTCGACCGAAATGGGCCCTCCCGTGTTGGCTTCAATGGGTGGGTTGAACGCCTGCTTATCTTTTTCAACACAAGATCACCGACCAAATCTCCTTTCCTTTACTTTCAATTGTAGTACCTTTCACTCCTCTGTTTATACACTGCGTTTTTCATCTCGAAGATCGCACCTTTTTTCTTCGAAAGTCTAGCTCGGCTCGGAGCGCCTCATTGCGGTCTTAAAAATTTGCAATTCAAGGTAGGGCTCCAATCTCAACAGAATCACCGCCGGCTCCATAAGCTAAAGAAAAAGGTGTTTCTCCGGTGGCCGCTCGATGCGTGCTTCGTATGACCATAGTACACCGGTAGTTCCTCCGGCCAATTACCTTTAGACTCCTCCAATCTCGCCTTCAAGGTATACTTGAGTATTTTATTAACGGCCTCAACTTGTCCGCTCGATCGGGATGGTATGGAGTTGAGAAATAGTTTTTGATGCGGAAACCTTCACAAAATTTCGAAACCTTCGGTTATCAAATTGTTTCCCATTGTCTCAGTAACAATCGAATGTGGTATCCCGAATCTCAGATAATGGATTTCCATACAAAGCTCACAATCTTTTCCTCATCTATTTTTGCGGAGGCTCCGCCCCCCATTTTGTGAAATAATCCACCGCCACAATGGCATACTTGACGCCCCGCTTTGCCAAATGGGGAGTGGTCCGATGAGGTCCATTCCCCATTTGGCAAACGGCCATGGGCTAAATACGGAGGTAAGTTGCTCGGGATGATATCCGACTGCGGTGCAAATCTTTGGCACCTCTCGCATCTTTTGACGAGGTCGGTTGCATCCTTTCTTAGGGATGGCCAAGAGTATCCTTGCCGTATTAATTTATAGGCCAACGTCGGCCCCCGCGTGGTTCCCGCATATTCCCTCATGAACCTCTCGAAGTGCATAATTTGCATCTGTCTCGGAAAGGCACCGTAGGAGTGGGACGGAGTATCCTCATTTGTATAGGATGCCATCTACTAGTGTAAACCGAGCTGGTTGGGTTCATAGTGTTCGCTTCAACTTTGTTTTCGGGTTGAACTCCTTTCTCTAAATACTTGAATGATTGGGGTCATCCAGGTCAGCTCGGCGATTTCGATTGTATATATTTTCTTTGCGCCAAGTGACGGGACGATGAGCTTGTGTGAGAGTGACATCCGCTATGGCATCCGTCCCTAGGGAACCGAGCCGAGCTAAGGCATCCGCCGCATGTTCTCGGCTCGGGGCACATGTAAGATTTTTGTCTTAAAGTGTGATAATCTCTTCTTGACCAAGTGCAAATATTGTGCAATTTTTTGCTCTTTCGCTTAAATCTTTCGCCGTTGATTTGATGAACGACCACCGAGAATCACTTTGTGTACCAATAGTTGTTTTAGGCCCATAGAAGTCGCCATCTCTAAGCTCCGCGGAAGTGCCTCGTATTCGGCCGTTGTTCGTTGCGGGGAATTGAAATCGTATGCGGCCGAGCAAAGAGCACTTTTCATTTGGATCGATTATCACGATTCCGCCCCCTGCTCGGCCTGCGGTGGAAGAGCCATCAACGAACAATTTCCATTCTTGGTCTTCCATAACTTCCAATCGTATGGAAGGTGTGAATTCGGCCACAAAGTCGGCTAAAGCCTGTCCTTTTATTGCGGTACGTGGTTCGTATATAATATCAAACTCGACCGAGTTCGACGGCCCATTTGATCATCCGACCAGAATCGGGTCGGTGTAGTACTTGCTTCAGTGGGTAGTTCGTTAAGACTATAATCTTGTGCTCTAGAAAATATGGACGGAGTTTCCGCGCCGCAGTGACTAGCGAATAAGCCAATTTTTCCATTGGTGGATAGCGGAGCTCGGCATCATGTAACGCTTGGCTGGTGTAATAGACCGGATGTTGAATAGAACCATCTAACCTGATTAACACCGAGCTGATGGCGTATTCGGATACCGCCAAGTACAAATACAAGTCCTCCCTCTTGGGTAGGTTTTTGCAATATAGGAATTGAGGAAATGTCTTTGTTTGAGGGATTCAAAGGCGATCAGTGCTTGCTTAGTCCACTCAAAATTTTTGCTCTTTTTTATAATTTTAAAGAAAGGTTTGCACTTGTCCGTGGATCGCGAAACGAATCGCTTAAGGTCGGCTAATCGGCTGTTAGGCTTTGTACCCTTTTTACGAGTTCGGGGTTCTAGATCAATGATGGCTTTTATTTTGTCCGGTTGGCTTCGATTCCCCTTTGGCTGACCATATACCCCAAAAATTTACCCAAGCCGACCCCAAACGTACACTTTCTCGGGTTTAACATCATCTTGTACTCTCTCAAAACAAAGAAACATTTTATTAAGATCGTTTAGATGATCGGATATGTACATGATTTCACCAACATGTCATCTACATAGACTTCCATAGTGTGACCTATCATTTTTTCAAACATCTTATTTACTAACCTTTGGTAGGTCGCACCAAAGATTCTTCAACCCGAAGGGCATCATCTTGTAACATAAATTCCACGAAAGCGAGAGAAGAATGATGTATTTTCTTCGTCTTCTGGGTGCATTCGTATTTGGTTGTAACCCGAGTATGCATCCATGAAGCTCATCAGTTCGTGTCCTGCTGTGGCATCCACCATATAATCAATATTTGGCAATGGATAACTGTCCTTAGGGCATGCCTTATTCAGTCGGTAAAATCCACGCACACGCGCCATCGCCATTGCTCTTCTTTACCAATACAAGATTGGCAACCCATCGGGATAGAGGGCTTCTGGATGAATTGATTGTCTATCAACTTGTTAACCTCGGCCTCGAGTGCTGCTTGTCTGTCAGGGCCGAGCTTACGCCTTTTCTGGATAACTGGGTGGAACGTTAGATCAATATTGAGGCGGTGGCACGCATACTTAGGGTCAATTCCGGGCATGTCTGCATGAGTCCATGCGAAGACGTCAAGATTATTTCCCAAAACTCAATCAGCTCGGTTCGATATGGTTCTCGGGAGATCTTGACCAATACGTAGTTGGCGCCCCTCGCTTCCTTCCGACATTGATTGTATCAACCCTTCTACTGGTTCCGCCCGTTTTTTTTCTTACTTTGCCCCTCCTTGATCTGCAGGGGCAATTCATCTTCGATGGCCGGCTTGTTCTCGATCACGGCTCGCTTCTTCCCATCATTGCTCCTTCCCGGTCGACGACCTGGATTATCCTCCCGAACGATCACCACTTTCCGCTCGGGCTCCTCCTCGGGCGGGGATCGCTTTGTGTGCTTCCACCGGTTTGTCCTCGTTCCACCACGTTAATCTCTACCGGTTGGAGTTTGAGAGAGCATTCTCGTGACTCCCTTTGATTCCCTTTATGTATAGCCTCGCCATCGGATGTTGGGAATTTTATATAAAAATGATATATTGAAATGGTCTGCTTTTATATGATAAAGCAATGGCCTCCAAAGTGATAGCATTGTACTCCGAATCGGCGTTGATTATTTTGAATGTTGTCATGACAATCCGTTTATGCAACCCTTGTCCCATTTGGATGGGCAAATCAACTTTCCCGAGCGGGACTATCCTTCCTCCTCCAAACCCTGAATGCTATCATTGCATGGACGGATATAGCTATTGTCCACGTTCAATCTTCAAAAGCTCGGACATAAATGATTGACGAATAGCTTCCGAGTCGATCAAAATTCGTGGACCTAATACCCAAAATCGGTGCGAAGAATGACCAGGGGTCGAATGAGGATGGACCACCTGGTCGGCATCCGCATCCGAGAACACAAAATGGCCGGTGGGTTGGCCTTCCTTGATTTCCGCCACCCGAACTTGCCTTTCGGCGTTGGCTACCCTAACATCGCCTTTCCTTTTTTTTTCTCGTTGGAGCGGCTATCCTCGGCCGTGTTAGTATTGATTCGACTTACACTCGACATCATGAGGATCTCCCTACCCTGGTTTTCGGCGGTGGTGGCGGCAGGAGAATCGGATTGGTTACTTGCTCCTGGATTGACACTCTTGAGCTAGTGCTGGTGGGGGCGTAGTTCATGAACGTATCTTTTAAGACCGCCTTGCCGAACAATCCGCATAATTTCTCTCGATTAGATCTCGGCACTCATCGGTATCGTGACCTATTGATTTATGATAGGCACAATATCGACGTGAATCTAATTTAAGCGCCAAACTCGACCTTCAAAGGCCGAAAGGCCGAGCAGGTAACAAATTTAGACCACTCGTACTTCATTCCATATGGCTGATGGAGTGTGGGTCAAAGTACTCCTCAGTGCGGCAACTTCGGCTCGCGCTTCCTGGCGAGCCCTAAATCCGGTGGTCGGGTTTTCCGAGAACGGTCTAAATCCCGACCCCGGCCCAACTGCTGGTTCTTTCCTTCCGTCCTTTCTCACGCCCCCTGGCCGGTGCTCGGGGCGGTTACTTGCCATGGCTTCTTCCGCGCAAATATGGCATTCCGCGCGGACCAGAAATTCTTGGTACGAGGTCGCCCCCGATTCATGGATGGAGTAGTTAAACCAAGTCTCGGGGGCAAGTCCAGCCATGGCTGCGATTAAAATGGCGTCATCCGACACCGGTTCCATCTCTCGAACTTGCTTGTTGAACCGAGAAATATAGCTTTTCAGGGGCTCGTCCTTCCCTTGTTTGATGTTCACGAGGGAGTCCTTAGGTGCGGCTCGGACTTTGGACGTTAAGAAATGCGTCGTAAAGGCGGAGGCCAGATCCCCCCATGCCCGAATGGATCCCTGTGGTAGGGTCCTAAACCAACGGTGGGCTCGGCCGCCTGCAGTCGGTGGGAAGGCCCCGAGAGGATGGCATCACTAGGACTGTATGCAGTTCCATCCATGCTAAGTACTTGTGGACGTGAGTGGTCGGGTCGGTTTCCCCATTGTAGAGACCGACCTGGGGGATTTTCAACTTTGGCGGTAATGGGGTCGCCAGGATTCCAGGGAAAATGGCGACATGACAGCTGGTTGGTTCATTGCTTGGGGCGGTCTTCGAGACTGTTCGCCTTCCGGACCGCCTTCCAATTCGTTCAAACGACGACGCAGCGTGTATTTCTACATCCCGTTCCTCGCCATTGGCTAGACCTTGGATCTAATTGACCCTAAGCCGCTCCCGCTCATCCGGAAACCCGAGTCGGGAACTTATCGATCGAGTGGGCGAAAAGGATCAACTCCTACATCCGACGAACACCGAGTGGGCATGGCGATGTCGTGTTGGCTCCGGTAGTGACTCCGCTACACGACTTTAACCTTCCTCATCTTCTCGCGGCCGCCTTCTCACACGACGGACAGTTGTTCATTACCTCGAATCGGCTTCTTAGGCTTCGTCATGAGGAAGCCCGGGAACTTGAGGATTGATATTAACATTTACTTATGGATTGAGTGGGTTAGTATTTACAAGGAGTGGAGGAGGTGCTTGAGAGTTTGTAGTAGCGAGAATTTGTGATATGAGTTGGTTCATTTGCTTTGTACAAAAGTTGGGTTGGCAATTAGGTAGCAAAAGGAAATAAAGTAGTGCTCCCCGTACATGCCTGGAGCATATTTTGGCCATTAGTAGTCCGGCCAGTTTGGTTGTTCAAATGTTGCTCTTGATCAAACGAGCATTTCTCGATTGTTGACTCATTTTGTCTATTATGTAAAGGTTAAACGTTAAACTTTACCTGGTTTTCACTTAACTTGCTTTTGCTTGGAACTCGATCGACCAATACGGGCCCTCCTTCTAGCGCCAATTTGTTGACGTGCGTTTTGGTCAACAAGCAAAAATATGTAAAAGATTTAACACGTGCAAATATAACGTGCGTAACGTGTGTTTATTTATGGCTAATTCGCCTTTTTTGCATAATGCCGAGCGAACTATTGGGGTAGGTCTTTATGACAATCTTACTCTTTTTTTCTCTCCTTTTTCTTATTTTTCTTTTTTTTTCCAAATCCCCTTCAATCTCTCTTTATCGGACTTTTTATATCCCTTGAGTCAGGTGGGTTTACAATAGTCATCTTTGCACTAACTAGTCATTAATTAGTAAAATAATTAAAGAAAGACACATGTCCTCTCTAATCGTGCATATCACCAAAACTTGCCACTTGTCGACTTCTCTTTATAACTTTCGACACGTGGCGCTTTACGATACCAATAAAGCGTTAAGCATGGACGTGTGATTATTTTTATGAGTCTGTCGCGCATGCGTTTCCCGTCGAAATTTGGGCTCGGGCTCGGGCTCGGCAGCCGTGTTGCGGTTGGGCTCGTGAGCGGCGAGCCTAATTCGTGACGTGTCGCCGCAAGACCGCTAAGTTGACGCGTCATCCACAGTCTCCTATTCGGACGTGTCTTTGGATGATGACGTGGATTAATTTCTTCTTGCTCGCCTCGGGCGTCATCACTAGCCTTTCTAGGTGAAGACAACAATGTTGTCTTCTTAATTGTTATTTATTTATTTATATTTGTGGCTGCCTTCTCAAACCATTTTTCTTTTTCGTTCTTTTAGATATTGTTTATAGTTTCTTGTTGTATTTGGTATGTTATTAAAGACAACAATTCTTTCAAGTTCAACTTATCTACTTGGCACTAATTTTTGAATTATGATTTTGGACTCTTGAAGATTAGTCCGCGTCAAAATTATGCTTCGTTTTGTGTTTTATATTGGGGTACGCATACATATGAATAATTCAAAATATTCGTTTTTCGGTAATGCGTTTGAATTTATGTGGAATACTTATTACTTGATACTTTTGAGGAGAAATGTAGATTATTCGTAGTTTACCAACGAAACGATTTTGTAACTAAATTTTATAATTACCTACGAAAAATCTACAGAACAAAAATATAATTTTTCCCCAAATTATACCGACAGACATTCGACGGTTTTTCAATTACCGACAAATTTTATGAGATATTTACCAATAGTTTTATATTCTATAGATAAATATTTTACCTACAACGATTTTATCTATTACAATTTTCTTAATACGTGCACTCTGATTTCTCTGTTGGTAAAATTGCCTTTTCTTATAGTGAAATGAGAATACACGATCAATACAATACACAAATTAAATGTGTTCTTTTAGAGCAAAAAACTATCTATTTTGATTTTATATATATTTGTAACAATTATGTTTATAATTATGTTGAATTAAAAATTACTTAAAGAATTTCTAAATAATTTAATTTGTAACTAACCCATAACTTAATGATAATTATTTTATAACAATTTGTATATTAATAAATTTTTAGCATTCTTATTTTATTATTTCATTTAAATATTTATTGAATATTATTTGTTTACGAAAAAGTATGTTACAACTTACACGACAATTCAAAAGGTATAGGGAAAATAATTTTTTTTTTAATTATTCGTATGTTTGCATAATCTATGCAAAACATAAAATTAATCAGTAATTAGTTAAATGTGAATTGTTAGGTATCTACCCCACTGCCGAGTCCGTCGCCATATGTCACGCCCCAAACGGGACGCGACGAACGATCCACAACTTAAATACAATAACCAAACAAATTCGCACAAATATCAACGAGAACCCAATGAGACAGAGTCTAAATAGCGGCCAGAATAATTAAATAACAAGTACAAGTACAACTTAAAGTCTACAATCCATCATCCAAATTACAACCCGAAAGTCAACAAAATATAGTAACTTAAAGTCAAAGGGTCCTACGCCCTTTAGTTACAAACCCGAATAGAAAGAAATACAAAAGTCCGACAACAACATAAGATAAGAGTCCAATCAACAAAGAAGAAAAAGTAACGAATCCAACAAGCGTAGTACAAAGTCTCAATCCAGAGCTTGGTTCGTATCCTCAACGAAATCCTCATCTAAGGTTAGAAAATATGTGGGATGAGACAAATCTCGATGGATGGGGTGATCGTGTGCGAGTGTGGGCGCAATATAGTTAATGTGAGAAAACAAATTATATGAAAACGCGCGTGAGTATGATGCATGAATTCACACACACGATTCGCAGTGTCGTGATAAAATATTTAAATAATATACTTATACGATTCAAGAAAACAATTCATGGTCACACAGCACTATGTGATTCATTCAAACAGGTAGGATTGCGTGCGGAAGTGTAACGCCAATCCCAATGCAAGGCAAATAATGGTTGCGTCGGATTTGTAGCGCCAACCAATGCAAAACATGTAGCGGTTGCGTGACGGAAATGTAATGCCAACCAATGCAACAGCGGCGCGGTTGCGTGCGGAAATGTAACGCCAACCAATGCAACGGGTAGCGGTTGCGAACGGAAATGTAACGCCAACCAAAACGGTCCGATAACTCGAATCGTGTGGATCGGACAGCGATTCCTTCGTTCTTCCTTGTAACTCCCAAACAAGATGGTCCAAGACCGCACCTTATCGCTCCGTAGGCAAAGACAAAATCCACAAAGGAGCTTGCAAGACTTGGGATCTGTCATAATCATGATTATACCTCGTAGTACTACGACCCGCTTCCCTTGGACAAACTCCGTCCCTCGCCATGGGGATTAGGGCGATGGGGCGGAAGAGTGGAATAGCGGCCGAGCCTGCCCATTCCATCCCCGATGTATTCATTCCGATCGTGAGCTCGACACACCAAGTTGACTCAGCAGAAAGTAAATACAAGTACAAGCAATCAACCAGCAATGAGTATTATTGATTCAGAGGAAGCGATTTAGGAAAATTTTTGAAAAAGCGCGAGTGGCAATTATGGCGTTGGTGGAGTATTTGGATGAAGATGATCATCGGAAGTATAAGCACTCTTCGATATCTTGAAAGATTAGGTGGAACATGAGTCCCGTTATAGATTCAAAATCGCAAGGCGAAAAACGCCCGCGATCGTTATTAATTGGTCAAATCGATCCGATAAGTCAAGGGTTTTTGGGAAAGTAAAATACTTTAATTAAATCTCCAAGTCAGAGGGTCCAGGGCTATTTTAGTAAAAGAGAAAATAATTTGAGATAGGTCCTTTATAAAAGAAAAATTGTAATTTAGCCCCGTTTTGTAAAAACTAACACTTTTGGGGTTAAAAATTGAATAAATAAATATCCCGACCTTGAAAAAATTAAGAGGTCAGTTCCTAAATTCTCCAAATTGTCCACAGATTCAGGTTTTTAAAGTTTTGAGGTCGAGGTTTTATAAAATTCTCACATTGGCCCCAAATTTGTAAAAATTGCCAATTCGGACCTTAAGTTTTAAAAATTCGAACTCACAAATCGGAAGGGCTTTTAATGTGATTCCAGTTGGAAAATGTCACTCAGGTTAGTAGGATATTGGGACAAAAGCAGTTTTCAAAAGAAATATGTGTAGGTCCTTTAACTTTTGAAAATATCATTTTTGTCCCATTTTGAAATAATTGCCTTTAAGGCTTTTAGGGTCCAATTGTTATGAAATTTGAACCTTGGGTCTAAAATATAATTACGTTATAGTTAAGTTAGTATTTCCAGGTTCACGGGCTGCATAATTCCTGGAAATTTCATTTGGGTCCTCAAGTTTAGTATTTTACACATTAGTCCCTCAATTTTAGTAAAATTGATTTCCAAGCCCTAACCACTTGGATTTTTGGAATACTTTTAAAATATGTAATTCCCAGTACCTTAAGAGTAAAAATTTCAAATTTTAAAGTTAAGGTCTGGTACAGTTTTAAAAATTGCAAAGTAGCCCTTAAACTTACAAAATTTTACAATCTAGTCCTTGGGCTTTTAAAGGTTGATTTTTATTTAACTTAAAACTCTTAAAACTTTATCAAAATGTCCAAAAGTCATTTTTGAACCTGAGTACAGTCCTAAATTTCGAAATTTGCAGAGGGGTCCTTTAACTTTTATTTTCTTGCAATTTAGTCCACCAACTTTCCATTTTTACATTTTTAAGTCCAAAATTGAAATTTAATCAGTTATGCTCGACTTTTCCAGGTTATAAGGCATCCAAAACATAGATTTTAAAGATCATACACATGCATGTCCAATACATACAAGAATTCATCAATTAAAACAATAAAGTGTACATGCATGCACCTAAAATTCAATAAATAGTAATTTTGAGCAACTCTTGAGAATTTTCATGACTTGATACCTAAAATTGACATGCAATACATAGATTATATATATCTCAAGGCTCATGATCAAATTTTCTACATGCATTTAATCAAAACACCTAAAAGTTGGAAAATATTTTTTTCCACCCACCTTAAAATTGGAAATTGTGAAATAAAGGATAATTTCACAATTTTTGGATGAGGCTTCTTAGGTCAGCCCCTAAGTCAAGAAATATCAAAAATTTGAAGTTAGAAAAATGAGAGAAAAATTAAGGATAAAAAGAAGGAAATAAGGAAAGGAGAAGGACTACACTTTACCTTGTGTAGTAGGTGTTTGGAGACTAGTTGAAGCTTAAAAATTGGAAATTTTGGTTCAACTCCAAAATCACCTAAGGTCAGCCCCTATTTCTCAAAAATGAAAAAGGGGTGTTAAAATTTGAAAAAAATAGAAAGAATAGGGAAGAAGGGGTCTAGTACTCAATTCTTACCTTGTAGTCTAAATTCCTCTACTAGTTTCTCTTCAAGCTTGAGGTCCTTCTTCAAAAATGTTGTCAAGCTCTAATCTTCAAGGTCTTCTAAATGTACCTCCAAACCAAATTCAAACTTAAGTTAAGAAGGTGGAAGAGATGAACAATGTGATATCAAAAATGGATTGAAGATAAAATTTCTTACCTTGGTATAGTTTGGTTCGATTTTTATGGAGTATAAGGAGGAAAATGTTGAAAAAATTTTCTAAGTATAGAAGAAGAAAGTAAGAAGAAGAGTAGAGAGAAGTTGGGAGTTTTTAGAGAGAAGGAGGAGGATTTGTGCTTGAGAGTAAATGTGTTAGTGAAAAATGAGATTAATTTTTTGTGTAATAGGCCATATGGCCGTCCACACCAAGGAGAGAGAGGAGAGAAAATTTTGTTCAAATTGTGTCTTGCAATTTGCCTCATGCATGGGAGACAAAGTGCAAGTCAAAGTATGGGCTTGAATGGTGTTGGGGAATATTGAGAAGAATGTTGGTAAAGTGGGAATAAGTTGGGAAAAATAGTAATAAAGAATTGGTGTATAAGATGATGTATATAATGTTTGAATTAATGATATAATTATACACAAGATGACTAATATATGGTGTAGGTGTACAAGAGTTGGATGATATTTTTACTCCAAAAATATCCATGTTGGTCATCCACTTCAAGGGCATTATGGTAATTCCATATTTTTTTTTGTCCCAAATTTGATGATAATAGATGAAATATATTAATTTCCAAAACAATTAGTGATTTCCTTGATCACTTGTAAGTCTCATGATCACTTAATCTAAATCAAATTCTTAATTCTATAAGGTAAAAGTCTCTAAAATAAATAGTCTCTTAAAATTCTAAGGTGATCAGGAATTTTATTGTTTAGATTTTGATGAATGCCATGTAAAACTTAGAATAGAAAGTTGGCTCCCCAATTTTTGTTGTAAAATGCATTGTAATGAATAGAGTGCCAAGTGAGTTAAGTCGACTACATCCTAACATGCAAGAAGACAATCAAGATCTGGAAGGAAGACTCACGAGTGACAAATGAGTATGGTAAAGAAGAGTAGACGGAACTCTATCAAGAAGAAGCGGTGAGATGCAAATGAGTGGAGCATCGATCAAGTCAACTCAAGAAAAGCCAAGTCTCAAGTTGAAGTGACAAGAGTCATCCATGATTGGAAGTGACTCTAAGTCACCTGGGAAAGCAAGGAAATGCGATCAAGTCGAGATAATCGTAAAAAGAACCGTTGCCTGAGAAATCAAGAGATTTACTTAAACAAGTAATATCTCCATACCACCTTTCTCGAGTGCTCGGTCGAGCGTGCAAAAGGAATGAACCAATGGGAAGCACTACACCGTGTCGAACTCCGAAAAGGTGATAGAATAATTCATACGAGAAAATGGCAATTCCAAGAACGCAAAGCCAACGACGCAAAGTGACTTTCAAAAATAAGCCTATCTCTTCAACGGGCAAATTTTTGAAAGTTCACTATAAAAGGCCGAGGAGTCTGTTTGAGAAAGAGATGCATGAATGACACATACGTGAGATACACAAGCACATCGTAAAAACTTAAACAATCTCAATCCTCAAGCCTACATTACGAAGTACATCAATCCAACACTCACCGTGAAGGAAAGAGAACTTCAACTTTGTTGAAGAGGAAACCTTTGAAAACAAGGTGTCTACTTTCCGGAAGGATTGTAGAAAGGTTCAAGGTTGAACCAAGTCTCAAGCTTTTGGAGGGCTTCGTGATCAAATCCAAAGAGCTTGAGCAAGTGAGTCAGAGTAGCAAGGCAAAATGCCCTGTGTGAAGAAGGCGAGTCGTCATGAGAGAAGCCACCGGTGAGTGATCAAGGCGTCTCGGTCGAGTCCCAAAGGATCAAGTCGGCAAGTTGTGATCAAGACTTGTATCCGGACTTACCACTTTGTAAACGATCATTACTTAGTGGATTCCTCCGAGTTGGAGAAGAGAGGAGTAGAAGAATTACCCCATCTTGAACCTCTATAAAAACTTTATTGTGTCATTTACATTTCAAAGATTTAAATTCCTGCACTTTTAATTGCTTATATCTCATTGATAAATTTGATATCCATTTGATAACTTATAAGTACTAAATCAAGCTCTAAAATCTTGCTTAATCAAACTTAAGGGTGTTAAGTCTTCCAATAAAATAAAACCACACATTGAGTTAAATTGTAGCCAACAAATGAGTTACTCCATCAACGGCTCGGTTGAGTTCTGTTGAGAGATTAACTCTACTGAGTGATTAATTCGATTGTCCATCAAGGACACAAACTGTGTAGAATTAACTCAGTAGATTTAAAAGGACTAAATCGAAAATTTGGTAAGGTTTATTCAACCCCCTTCTAAACCTTACACTTACACCCCTTGGGACCTACAAGTGGTATCGGAGCGGTTGGTTCATTGAACCCTCCGCACCGGTTCTTGAACTAGATCTCCAAACTTTTCAAAGTCTTCTTTAGTACTTAAACCTTCAAAACTCCTTTTATTTAAAATCATTATCATGGAAGCAAATTTGACACGCATCCCTATGTTCACTATTGAAGAATTTGATGATTGGAAAATTCGTATGCGAGCTCATCTATCGGCGTTACATGATGAGATGTGGATAGTGATAGAAGATGGGCCTCTACAAATATTAAAGGTGAACACAAATGCGAAGAGTTGCAGGTGAAGGAGAAGAAGATCTTTGCTCTCTAGACCCATGGTTGAAAAACAAGAACGGAGTGGACAAATGATGACAAAAAGATACAACCTGGATAATGTAGCCAAGGACATCCTCTACAAAACCTTGGACAAAGCCATGTTCAACAAAGTCAAATCATGCAAAACGGCTAAAGAAATGGGACAAGTGACATTGATTTGTGAAGGCTCGTGAGCAAATCAAAGAAAACAAATTATCGATGGGTCAGTCTGAAGTTTGAAAATTTCAAAATGATCTCGGGAGAGAATCGGATCAACTAGACGCTCGGTTTACGAAATCACAAATGAGTCAGTCTACACTTGGAAAGGAATATACACGAGAAGGAAATGTGTATGAAGATCCTAAAAAGTCTCCCAACCGAATGGGAAATGAAGGTCATGGCACCGAGACATTCCATGGACCTATCAAAGACATCCAACCATGAACTATTCTCGGACCTCAAAGCCTATGAGTTTGAGTGAGAAGAAAAGACCAGGAAGAGACAATGTACCCAAAACAAAACTCCAATTGTCAAAGATGGGAAGAGAGCTGAGGTCAAAGAAGCAATTGACCCAAAAGAAATAGCCCGATGGTTAAAAGATTTAACAAGTTCTTTAACAAGAACTACAAGAGAGAAAGGGTGAATCTTCCGGAAGACACTCGGCTCCTCCAAATCAAGGGATGATAGGCCAACCAAGAGAATGATCATCAACAAGTTGAGTATCAAAGAGCCGACAACTCAAGAGTAGAAAGAGAGTCGATCAAAAGGTCAAATATCTATGTTGGAATTGTAGACAACCAGGTCACTATGCCATTGATCGCTCATATCCTGTAGTCAACAAGTACAGGAATGAAGAAAGAAAGAAAGGTCTTCAGAGAAAGAAGACAAGAAAAGAAAAAGGCAATGATGGCTGCAGAGAGATCACGAGACAAATGTCAAGAGAGACAAATGATTGAGAGCAATGAAGCCGACTACTCAAGTGACTCGACGAAGAAGAAGCTTGATCCGCTTAATGGCCAAAGAACAAGATCAAGAAGATGAGGTACAATCTAATTCAACAAGCTCGGACACTAGTGATAGTGAGTGTGACACACTCACTTCATCACCTACTTGATCTTTATGATTCATTAAACAAAATGATGAAAGATTTTGAGCACATTAAATCCTCACACACACTATTGAATGAGGAAAACACCTACTTAAAAGTCAAAACTCAAAGTCGACTAAGGAGCTGAATACTCTAAGTCAAATAGTCATGAAAATGAAAGTTTAAAGGCCGAAAATGCTAAATTAGTAGCGAGATTGCTTTGCTATAGAAAAGAGGAGAATGACCTCAAGAATGTTATCGCCTCATTCACTAAGGCATCTAAATCATTTGATGATCTTATTATGAGTCAAAGAGAATGTGGAGACAAGACAGCTTAGGATTTAATTCCTCTCGTGCCATGTCAAACCTCAAGAGTAATTTTGGAAAAAGGATCTTCAAGTCATGAAGAGTCCGAAAAATCCAAAACTCTAAATGTTGCACACACTTTCAATCCAAAGCACAATACTAAGCAAAGCGGCCTTGGTTACAAAGGGAAAGGAAAACGGCCGATTGAGTGTCTTTGAAAGGGCACCGAGAAGAGATTCACCAGTCCTCAAAGAAACTCCTAACGAAAATACTCAGAAAAGGAAGCAGAGCTACCAAAAATCCCAGAAAATCCATAAAAGAAATACATATGATGGGAATGGTAGAAAATATCCAAGCCAAGCCGATTGGAATAATGTGAACTATCGGATAGACTTATGGAATATAAGCCCGAGATGGCAAAGGCCTAGAACTCAAAGAAAGGCCATTCCAAAAGCACAAGAGCTTTCATCAAAGACACATATGCACCTAGGCACTACACTCAAAAACACCACAATTACCCGGGAAGGCAATTGCTAAAACACATATGCGGGCATACGGACAAAAGAGACAAATTTGTATGAACCTAAAATCCCCAAGCAATTTGCCAGGATTAATTATGATTATGGCACCGATAGATGGCAACCCCTTAGAGTCAAATCATTTGGCTATAGGTTGGTTGGATCATCTTACAATTCTAACCCCTCAGACCCCAGGCGGTATGGGTACCTAAAACTTAATTTCCTTGATTGCGGGTTCAAGGAACAAAGTGAGTGCCAAGGAACCTGGTACATGGATAGTGGTTTCCGGACATATGACAGAAACAAGAGAAATCTGTCAAAATTCAAGGAAGTCAAAGGAGCCAAAGTCATATTTGGAGGAAATGAAGCTCCTGGTGAAATAAGAGGCATTGGATCCATCAAGAGGAATGGATTAGAAATCACGATGTTGCATATGTTGAAGGACTCAACTTCAACTTATGCGAGTATCGATCGGCTCTGTGACAAGAGGGCTACAATGTTGGATTCAACATGGGTATATGCAAAATCAAGGATATTGAATCAAATGAAGTTGTCTTTGGAAGTAGACAAAGAATATGTATGTAGTGGATTGGTCAACCGCAACACCCAAAGACTGTCTACTAGCAAAGAAAGAACCAATCAAGTTAGGTGTGGCACAAAAAGCCGAGTCACCCGAATTTCAAAACAATTAACAAGGTGGCAAGAAGTCATCTTGTAGAAGGACTTCAGACTCGATATACAAGAAGGAGAGTATATGTGATGCATGTCGAGAAGGAAAACAAATCAAGTCGTCATTCAAAGAAAAGACATGCCCATCCTCAACAAGAATATTGCATCTGCTTCATATGGATCTATTTGGCCCAAAGTGGAACCAAACCCGAAGATAAGTGGAAAGAAATACACCCTGGTGGTAGTAGATGACTACTCAAGATATACATGGACAATATTCATGTGCAAAAAGAAAGAAACTCTACAAAAACTACCACAAATGATGAAGAGGATTCAAAATGAGAAGAATCAAACCATTATCAAAATAAGATCGATAGAGGAACCGAGTTTGTCAATGGATTAAAAACTCGATCTTGTCTTGAGAATGGTATTGGTCATGAACTATCGAAAGGACTCCACAAAGAGAATGGAGTTGCGAGAAAGAAGGAAATGAACCCTCAAAGAAGCAACAAGGACCATGTTAGTGAAGGGGGTTACCAAAAAGATTTTGGGCTGAAGCAATCAACACAACTTGCTACACTCAAAACAGGATGTATGATAAGCAGACGGTGACAAAGACTCCTATGAGATCCGGATTTGGAAGAAAACCAAATGTTGCATATTTTAGAATATTCGGATGTAAATGCTTCATTCACAACAATGGCAAAGACAACCTAAAAGCTTTTGATGCTAAAGGCGATGAAGGTATCTTCTTAGGATACTCAATTTGAAAGCAAAGCCTCTGAGAATACTCAACAAAAGAACTATGGTTACTGAAAGAATCCATTCATGTAGTATTCGATGAGCCAAATGTAAATGGAGAAGACATTGAAGAGTCAACGATAAAATTTGAATCATCCAACCATACGAAGAGTCCCTATCTTTGAAGGCTGGAAGGCCGGGATTATCAATTGAGAAGAAGATGAGATAGCCGAATCTCAAAAGCGGTGGAAAATCTGCGGTGAGTGACCACGAGAGAGGCGACCCGCGAACACACACATTAAAGTCGATCGAATCCGGCTAACTTACTCCAACTTTGACGTAAGATGGCTAAAAGACCATCCACGAGAACTTGTCATTGGAGATATAAGAGAAGGTGTCAAACAAGATCCGAACTCAACAAGAAGCTATGTTCACATGCTTCATCTCGCAAATAGAGCCAAAAGATGTGTCACAAGCATTGGACGACACACATTGGATTCAAGCTATGCAAGAAGAGTCAATCGGTTTGAGAGAAATAAAGTATGGGAATTAGTGCAAAGACCCCATACATCAAAATGTAATTGGAACCAAATGGGTATTCGAAATAAAATGAACGAGGAAGGCTTTGTGGTAAGAAACAAAGCAAGATTGGTAGCCAAAGGATATTGCCAAGAAGAAGGGATAGATTTTGATGAAACATTTGCCCTGTAGCAAGATTGGAAGCTATAAGGATGTTTCTTGCCTATGCGACTCACAAGAATTTCATTGTATATCAAATGGATGTAAAAAGTGCATTCCTAAATGGTTTATTGGAAGAAGAAGTGTATGTTGAACAACCTCCAGGATTTGAGCGAGAAGACTCTTGGAGACAAGGTATACAAACTCAAGAAAGCCTTGTATGGATTGAAACAGGCACCCGAGCATGGTATGATACCTGTCACAATTCCCGACTGGTAAACGGATTCACAAAAGGAAAAGTAGATAGAACACTTTTCAGAATTCAAGACAAGAAGAGTATCTTTGCTTGTTCAAATATATGTGGATGACATCATTTTTGGATCCACTAACAAAGAGCTGTGTGAAAAATTCTCAAACCTCATGCAAAGCAAATTTGAAATGAGCATGATGGGAGAGTGACAATCTTCCTTGGACTTCAAGTGAAACAATGAAGGATGGAACCTTCATAAGTCAAACAAAATATACCAGAGATTTAATGAAGAAGTTTGGTATGAAGGAGAAGTCTTCGTAAAAATACCAATGAACACATCGATCAAAATGGACATGGATGCGGATGGCAAGCTCAGTAGATCAAACAAGATACAAAGCACTAATTGGATCATCGCTCTATCTCACAAAGAAGCGGGCCGGACATCACCTTTCTTTGTAGGTGTATGTGCAAGATTTCAATCTGCTCCAAAAAGAGAGCCATATGACAGCACTAAGAAAATATTGAGATACTTGAAAGGAAGCCAGTAGGCCTATGGTATCCAAAGGAAGGTGGATTCAAGCTAATTGGCTATTCGATTCTCGACTATCTTTGGATGCGAGTGGACAGAAAAGCACTTCGAGCACATGTCAAATGCTTTAGGAAACAGACTAATTTCTGGTTTAGCAAGAAGCAAAACTCAATAGCCACCTCTACACCGGCGAATACATAGGCTGGGCAGCAAATGTTGTGCCCAAATCCTATGGATGAGACAAAGAAATGAGAAACTATGAAGTTGAAGAAAAGAAATTCCTATCATGTGTGATAACACAAGTGCCATTGCAATCACTCAAAATCTGTGTTGCACTCAAGAACAAAACATATAGATGTCGATATCATTTCATAAGAGATCATGTTGAAAAGAAGGACATCATCTTGGAATATATCTCAACCGATAAACAACTAGTGACATCTTCACAAAACCATTATGTGAGTCAAGATTTGAAGAACTCAAGCATGAGTTGGGGTTAATTGAGTGGTGACACTCGGAGACGAATCAAAGAAGAGAATTAGAACAAAAAGGAGTGAAAAAGAGCCGAAAACAAAAATCACCAAGAATCACCAGATGTCGGAAAGACACTACACCAAGTCGGTGATAAATGAGTCACTAAGAGAACTGCGAGGAGTAGAGTTAAATCGGCTAAGAGATAAGCTTTGAACAACTTATGAGCAAAGTGACAAAAACGCATCGTTTTGACTTAGCGGGAATGTTTTAAGGAACACGTCGGATAATGATGATGTGTACGGACATAAAAGCCGCACACTAAGCTTATGATTGGATATAAATCTTTGCCGCATTAAATACGAGACGTGAAATGCTCAATAGGCGTCAAAATCCAAGCCGTTGATTTCGATCACAATTCAAAAACCGTCTGCACGTCCTTTCATAAACCATATTTAAACCATTTTCGTCCGTTTCTCTCTCACACTTCTAAAAACTGTTCATCTCTTTCTCTCAAAAGGCAAAGGCAAATACTCTCGAAACCCTATCAACCTTCAAATCAATTTCTGAGTTTTTCTTGATATAATCCTGAGAAATGGCACCAACTTATGACTTTACCAAGCTAGGAAAGCAAATCCACACCGGTTCGACGGTGGATTTCGACGGAATGGTGAAGCAGGGGTCCGACGACACCCTGGTGAAGAAAATTGCTGAGAAGTTGGAAACGTCCGGACTAAAACCGTTTCTAACGCTGGAATATCCGATGACCTATGTGGAGGAGGTCGCACAATTCTACGTGAATGCTGAGATTCACGACGAAGGAATCAAGTCATCTGTTCACGGGAAGCGGTGACTATCACTGCCAAGGATTTGGCTGAATATTGCTCTCTACCAAAGATGAAGGAGCAAGCGAGATTAAGGAAGCTGATGTCAACTTGGGCGATGCATGGAAAGAGATAGCCAAGTCCGACCTTTGCCGATAAAATTATATACACAAACAAACAAGAGACTCAGCTGAAGGAGGATTATCACAAATTGTTGGACATAGTTGCCAAATGTATCGACATCAAATTTGGCGCTTTGACCAATGTCAAAGGCAAAGCCGATTGTGATGGCTGCAATCATCGAAGAAAAGAAGATAAACTGGGGCCGAGTTTATCTACAAAGCAGACTCTGCCAAAACGTGGGGAACAAGTCCTTCAAAGAAGATGGCACATTTGGAGGATCCCGGGATATGGCCTGTGATTGGCCGGCTATTGGAGGTGAAAGGAGTCCCTCTTAGGCATGGGAAGGCTTTCCATGTTAACAAGAGGATGTTCGAGCTAACCTCTCTGGCGCTCGAAGCGAGCTTACGCCAAGAGAGCGACACCATGAGGGGAATCAGTGACCCAGAAGATACAAATTCTTCCTCTCCAGCCAAAAGAAAAGCTGCCCTGCAGTGCCAAGAAGATCTGCTGCCCCTGCAAAGCAAAGAAAACCAAACATGCTCCCGCCCCTGCAGCCAGAGTCACCCGCCCCGGCCAGTGTCCCGCCCCTGCAGCAGCGGCCGAGAAGGACTCACAAATACCTTCTCCGATCGTCAAAAGGAGGAGAACCCGACAAGCCTAGACGGCGGCCTCTCTCATAAACAAACACCAAGACCGGCCCTACCGCCCAAGACTCGAGGACACCGCCTGAACTTAAATTCCCCAGTACAAAATAGGAGACGAAGAAGACTCGTCAAGCGGTCAAACAGAGAAACCAAATGAGTCGATTACTCCTAGCACAAATACAGAGACTCTGGAGAAGTAGAGTCTCCGGATGTAGTTGATGAAACAAAAGTCTGCATGGAGGCGACCAAAGAGAGGCAACCCGAAAAACACAGATTGTAGCTCACACACCAAGCACAAGAAGAACCAAATGCTAAGCGGATAGTGATGTAATGGTTCTATCTCCACCTTACCCGACATCCAAAATCGTCTGCGTGAGTGGAGAAAATGGAAGTTGAGCAAGTCGAGGAACAGTTCCAACGGCCCGAGTTCATAGAAGAAGAAGAGGAACTGCTAAATTTCCTTGACTAACTACGTGTTCCCGGCCAACTTGATGAGGACAAGCTGCTTAGACATCCCCGCAAATTTACAAGGACAGGGGAGAGAGCAAAGCAAGTGAAGAAGCCGAAGCACGTGAGAAGGCAAGACCGCCCCTATCTCCCGCACCACGAACACACACATCCTCTCCTTGATGTCTTCTCCGAAAGTGACGAGGAACCAGAGAATGCTTTCGCCCGCGAAGAAGAGTTACAAATGCAAAGAAGCATTGCATGAATCAAGAATTCTTCACGAGCAAAGACCGATGGAGGGACCAGGAGAGTCCTCGAACACCTGAAATCGATCCTATGGGAGTGGTTCGAAATAAATAGCCACCGATGTTGCTTCTACCACTTCCCACTCACTCGGAAGACGGCAATAAGGGAAATGGCGATGAACCGGGCTAGTGGGGACCCCAAATCGAGCCAACCCCTATTGAAGGTGTGCTACCACCGCCCCAACTACTGAACCATCAATTGAAACAAATGAGTCCGGAGACGAGTGACCCCACTCCAAGTCACTCGGTGGTGCGCCCGGGGGGAAACTCCCTCCACCGCTGCAGCAAGGTCGGAGGATCTTTGCCGCAGATGACTCCACAAAGAAGCAAGGAGGCGAAGAAGAGAAATTTCAATCACAAGAAGAACAACAAGTTGCCATCAACGAAGCTCGAGGCGATTGAGACTGCTCTCACCAGGTGCCAATCGCTCGAAGGCTAATGACGCGTTGCGATGCAATCGAGGCACGAGGAAGAAATGACCCTGGGAGTTAACACTGGGGCGATGAAAGTGCAATCCATGGGGTTGAGACCCTAAGACAAACACGACACCGAAAGGGAGGACCAGCCTCGCAGCAAGAGAGAGACGCCGGAGGAAATGAAGGCCACGGGAGGTTGAGACTTCCGGGGTAAAGAGAGGTCAAGTAGAGAACATCCCTCCCGCAATCATCGACCCATCCGAGAAGGAGATCGCGCACTTCATGATTCCCGGACAACCCCGATGTCACTTTTCCGGATCGGAAGGCGAAGAAGAAGAGGCCGAGTCAACCCCGCATGACAAATCCAAAAGACTCACCATGATGTTCCAGCACGAGCAAGTCGATCCCAAGACTACTCGTCAAACGTTTAACTTTGATGATGACCCACCACTAGAAATCTCATCATCGTCCGATGACGCCACTGATAAAGGCCGAGGACAAGTCTCTTCAAATGGAAAAATCACCGAGACCAACGGTTTTTAAGGCAAATGAGGCTCAAAAAGCGGGTCTACTTCACAACCAAACCAACAACCGAAACCACTGCTCCGGCTCCTCAAGCTTTCTGGCTACAGGATCGATTCCCAAAAGAACTTCACGCGCACCGCTCATCATCGAATGGATCCCGGTTGGCGGTGATGAATCTTTTGTAGAATCTTTCCCTTTCTCACTAGAGATACGAGAACTCCACGAAGAGTCGAAAAATGAACAAGCACGCTATCACAAACCACCTCCTGTTCTTCCAACGACACCATTGTTCCAAATGATTATGACTTCGATCTTTGTATGGCCATCACCGCAATGAATCAATCGGTGAAGTTCGAGAAGTGTTCAAGGCACTCTTTCTTTGAAGTTGAAAGGATGGAGAGGCATCGAGGCCTCTCTGGACATGCGATTGACAACAGAGATGCCACCACTTGGTGACTTAAGAGGCATAACAGTTGAATAAGGAATGGTGGCAACAAAGAAGAAACAATGCGTGTCGAATAGGTGAGATACTTGGACAATTGTTCAACAAGTGGCACGTGGAGAGCGAAAATGCGTCGATGCGAAAACGGTTGAGGGAACACATTGAGCATATGCATGAAGCTCACACGCCGAGATCAAGGCTAGCTGCGTGAGCGAAAAATGATATACGCCGCGTTTGGAAGAACACATGACAAGAAAATTCACCTTCTCATGGCCGAGATGAAACGATTTCATGAGAATCCAACGCTACTGTTAAATTCCGTCTTTGCGCGCATACAACGCAGCAGACTTGAAGCGAGATTCAACCATCGAAGAAGACTTCGACTTCATGCTTGCCAAAGATATGTTCCCTGGGGTTCCTCTATCCTTTGATGATGCCAAAAAGGGGAAGAGGAATACCTTAAAGCGAAGAAAATCAAGCCGAAAAAGAAAGGAAATGAGAAGGGAAAATCACCGAGGAAATCTTGAAACGAGAAGAAAGGAAAGCTTGTTGAGGGGAAGGATCGGCAGATGTAACATTGATGATTGCACAAACTCCTCAACAGGGTCCATCTGGTGACATTATAAGCGACAAACTCCCAGTGACTCTGCCACTTCAACACTCTGATCTATGGTGAGAAGAGAAAAGCAATTGAAGCGAGGGATGAAGGAAGTGGAAGGAAGAATGGATGCCAGGGTGATGAACATCTTGAAAGAACATGGAGGCATTCCGGTTGACAGAGACACGTATGCCATTTCGTATGTCGGGACGAGCCACGATCGATTGACGAATTCAAAACGCTCGAATCAAGGGATATTTTGCAAATATGTCCATGGCTCAAGCTTGGGACTTGTCTTGGGAAAAGGGTCTTACATTATGTGAAGAAGGCGACAGACAATGACGGACTTCCCTAGCGATCGCTCTGCTGGTCACTCTGCTAGTCAATCACCGGGAAGAAGAAGACCCCGATCTGATACGCCCCGGTAGTGGAAGAAGCGGCGATGGAGGAAGAAGCTTGGACTGGGCCTCCGCCCAAGAATATCGAATACGTAGATCCGGGAAAGAAAGGAGGGATCTACTTTGGGTGGGCTTGACCAAGTGGCGAATTTGCGAGTGGCTAAAACTAACGCCGAGTATGTAAAGAGAATAGAAGAAGAAAACAAAAGACAAACTCGGCTATGGCGGGGAGACAGGAAAGAACAAGGAAAGATGAAGGCCGCCAGGAAGGCATATGAGAAGAAAAAGAAGGCGGTGACGGCGAGAAAAAGAGGAGAAGAGAAGAAGATCTTTGAACAAGATGAAAGAAGGAGACAATGAAGGAGATGAAGTGTTGTTGTCCAACCCTTCGTGTATTTTATCATGTAAATACATACAATGTAAGTCTTCTGTAATAAAGCTATAAATTCTTTATTTTCAGTATAGACAAAATGTGCTCTGATACACCTTGTAAACAGTTGTGTAAAAGAACAGGAATGATATGATCAATAAACAGATCTATTCTATGCATACATTCTATGTCACTACACTATCTGTATGTATCTTTGCTGTTTGCATTTTTGAATGAATTAAGTTTTGGCATCATCAAAAAGGGGGAAATTGTTAGGAATTTTATTGTTTAGATTTTGATGAATGCCATGTAAAACTTAGAATAGAAAGTTGGCTCCCCAATTTTTGTTGTAAAATGCATTGTAATGAATAGAGCTGGCCAAGCTGAGTTAAGTCAGCTACGTCCTAACATGCAAGAAGACAATGAAGACTGGAAGGAAGACTCTGTGAGTGACAAATGAGTATGGTAAAGAAGAGTAGACGGGAACTCTCTTGAAGAAGCAAAACCGAGATGCGGTGAGTGGAGCATCGATCAAGTCAACTCAAGAAAAGCCAAGTCTCAAGTTGAAGTGACAAGAGTCATCCAATGATTGGAAGGCGACTCTAAGTCACCTGGGAAAGCAAGGAAATGCGGTCAAGTCGAGATAATCGTAAAAGAACCGTTGCCGTAAATCAAGAGATTTACTTAAACAAGTAATATCTCCATACCACCTTTCTCGGAGTGCTCGATCCCGGAAGCGTGCAAAAGGAATGAACCAATGGGAAGCACTACACCGTGTCGAACTCAAAAGGTGATAGAATAATTCATACGAGGAAATGGCAATTCCAAGAATCGCAAGCCAACGACGCGCAAAGTGACTTTCAAAAATAAGCCTATCTCTTCAACGGGCAAATTTTTGAAAGTTCACTATAAAAAAGTGAGGAGTCTTTTGAGAAAGAGATGCATGAATGACACATACGTGAGATACACAAGCACATCGTAAAACTTAAACAATCTCAATCCTCAAGCCTACATTACGAAGTACATCAATCCAACACTCACCGTGAAGGAAAGAGAACTTCAACCAGTTGAAGAGGAAACCTTTGAAAACAAGGGGTCTACTTTCCGGGAAGGATTGTAGAAAGGTTCAAGGTTGAACCAAGTCTCAAGCTTTTGGAGGGCTTCGTGATCAAATCCAAAGAGCTTGAGCAAGTGAGTCAGTAGTAGCAAGGCGCAATGCCACTGTGAAGAACTCCGAGTCGTCACGAGAAGCCACCGAGTGATCAAGGCGTCTCGGGATCGAGTCCCAAAGGATCAAGTCGGCTTGTTGTGATCAAGACTTGTATCTAGACTGTTACCACTTTGTAAACTGATCATTACTTAGTGGATTCCTCCGGGAGTTGGAGAAGAGAGGAGTAGAAGAATTACCCCATCTTCGAACCTCTATAAAAACTTTCTTGTGTCATTTACATTTCAAAGATTTAAATTCTGCACTTTTAATTGCTTATATCTCACGATAAATTTGCTATCCATTTGATAACTTATAAGTACTAAATCAAGCTCTAAAATCTTGCTTAATCAAACTTAAGGGTGTTAAGTCTTCCAATAAAATAAAACCACAATTGAGTTAAATTGTAGCCAACAAATGAGTTACTCCATCAATGGCTCAAATTGAGTGCATTTGAGAGATTAACTCTCTTGAGTGACTAATTCGATTGTCCATCAAGGACACAAATTGTGTAGAATTAACTCTGTAGATTTAAAAGGACTAAATCGAAAATTTGGTAAGGTTTATTCAACCCCCCTTCTAAACCTTACACTTACACCCCTTGGGACCTACAAAGTGACTAATAATTACAAAAATAGTAATAATGATCAATCAAGTGATCATAAATGCAAAATAAATTAATAAAGATCATGATCACAAGTAATTAAATAAAATGAAATAAAATACAAAATGTATATATTATTAATAATTACCCATCAAAATGACGCTTTGTAAAATAGTCGATCAAAAGTATAAACGACAATAAGGATCAATTAATAGCTTGGAAAAATCGGGGCTTCACACCATAGCCGAATAATGATTCCAATAATTTAACTAATAAACTATTACAACGTATTCACCCTACGGGATAAGGATTAGGGATTACAGGCCTTATTCTAAATAAGCAATAAACCAGAAAAAGCAGCCGTGCGATGCACACGCACAAGGGAAGGCACTTTCCCATTCAAGAACCAAGCAAAAAAGGCTAAAAGCTACAAAAGCTAAAAGCTACTGATTAAGGCTTTAATCTTAACTCATCCCGTTCGAATCGAACCACCTCACACAACACAAGACATAAATAAATAGCAGCTATAAAGAATGTAAAAGGACTCAAAAACAGAATAGAAAAGGAAGGATATCACTGTTTGTTTCGAGCGAGCTTAAATCTCCCGGGACAAAGAATGCGATTTGGACAACCTTAAATGCTTGAAGTTCGAAAGCGGACTTAGGCTCAGACATCGTAGAAAACCGACCCCCAAAACCGTCACTAGCAAGCCAAAAGCATGGACCAAGATTGGCCACTCTAACCCCAGCCCAAACGCCACCGGAGAACACCCACCGGAACCCCGAATCGGAAACCCCACAAAGAAGACCCAAAAACGGACTCACCCAAACCCTAGGCAAAGAACCGAACAACACATGAAGGTTGAACGGATTGAACCTCACAATATTTCACTGTCGAAGAATCTCAAAAGATTCACAAAGAATCAGTTTGAAAAAAGTACCAGAAATATTTTAGAGAAAAAAGGGCAGCCTGAAGAGTGAGATGGATGATGAATGCCGTTCAAAATGAGATGAGGCAATTTGAGGCTGCCACTTAAACGGTTGGTGGGTATCATTAATAATTCAAATGAAGGGTGGATAATGAAACCCTATAATGGACGGTCAAGATGTAAAGTCCAAGATCCGTGGGTTTCTCACACGGGTTAAACACGACCCGGTTCCAAGTGGGGCTGGCAACAAATGGGCTTGGGTTTTGGGGCCTAGAGAAATAAAACAATTGGGCCAATAACAAATATTGGGCCACAATTACAACATTCTCCACCTTGGCCCAATGTCGGTTCACTATATACGGGGTAAACAAAAAAAATAGTTTTCATCATCGCCTATTTTTTATTATTATTTATTGCACTCACAAGTTAAATAACTGATTATAACATGCATGCAGCAAGCTATAATCAGAAAACCAACCAAGCACAGTTCCATCTCAATCACCTGTATCAAAATTCAGAATTTTTAGACAAGACAAAAATTTACTAACAGGTAAACACTTAGTTCCCATATCTGCAGGATTAAATTCAGACGGTATTTTTTCAAGACAGACTATACCCTTCGCAACAACATCACGAATATAATGAAAACGAACATCAATATGTTTAGTCCTATCATGAAAAATAGGGTTTTTACACAGTTGAATACCAGACTGACTATCAGAAAACACAACAACATCACCCTTAAGGAAGCCATTTCGATATTAATCCTTTTAACCAAATCGCTTCTTTTAAGGCCTCGGTTACAACAACATATTCGATTCAATCGTAGACAAAGCAACAATATGTCAGAATCGAGATTTCACTCACACAAGAACCACACAAAGTAAAAACATATGAAGTTGTTGATTTTCTTTCATATCTCTATCATTAGCATAGTTGGAATCAACATAACCCTTCAATTTAACACTTTCAAAGAGATTTAGTAAATTTCACCCTAAACTCACATAATGTTTTAAGTACCTTAACAACCATTTCAATGCATTCCAATGAGGCAAACCAGGGTCGGACATATAGCGACTCAAACAACTCACAAAGATACGAATATCCGGCCTAGTACTAACCATCAAATACATGATAGATCCTATAGCATTTGAATAAGGCACATTTTTCATAACATTCACATCATGATCGCTTTTTAGGAGACTGTTCTTTACTCAACAGAAAATGACCACCAAATGAACATTCACGGGTTTAGAATCACCATAGAAAATTTACTCAAAATCTTTTCAACATAAGAAATCGATTTAGAAAAATCACGAGTTTTTTCTATCTCTAATAATGTTCATTCCTAAAATCCTTTTAGCATCTCCTAAGTATTTCATGTCAAACTTAGCACTTAGACATTTTTAACATGCTCAACGGTTTTAACACAAGGACTAATTAACAACATATCATCAACATAAATCAACAAGAAAACATGAACTTTAGCATCTTCTTTAAAATACAAACAATGATCATAAGAACTTCGTTTAAATTTCAAAGACATCATGCAATCATCAAATTTCTTGTTCCAACATCTAGGAGACTGTTTCAAGCCATACAAGGATTTTTTAAGCAAACAAACAAAATCAGGATTCTTTTTATCAACAAAACCAATAGGCTGCCGCATATAGATTTTTTCATCCAAATCACCATGCAAAAATGCGGTTTTGACATCCATTTGTTTCAATTCCCAATTAAATCGAGCACATAATGCAAGCATAATTCGGACAAATCGTAAACTTCACAACAGCAAAGATTTACGTATAATCTATCCCCTCTTTTTGAGTAAATCCCTTAGCCACTAACCTAGCTTTAAATCTAACTGATTCACATTCATTCTTTACCTTAAATGACCATTTACATCCACAACGAACAATTAGGAGGTTTAGGCACAAGAATCCAAGTATTGTTAACATGCAAAGAATTCATTTCTTCATTTAGTGCATTTAACCATTCAAAGTGGAATTTTTAGATTTTAAAGCTTCTTCATAAGATTTAGGCTCGAATTATCAATCGAGTCAAACACACCGAAAACAAATGAAGTCATATGAAAATGATCAAACCTAGCAGTCGCCTAATGTTTCGTCTTGCCCTATCTCTAACAAGTTGATAATCATGCAGATTTTCAGTTTCGGTTCATTTTCATCAAGTATTTCATCATGCACAACATCAACATCATGATTTTCGTGCAAAACAGGTTCAAAATCATGCAAAACCGGTTCGACTTCATGCATAACAAGTTGATTTCGGCATATTTTTATGATTTTCATGCACAACAAAGATCGGAAAAATATCCACACTAGGAACATGCTCCACCTTATTAGGTGTACCATTTTCGAATCGGACAAAGGCATAGTCAAGCAAGGCATTTGATTCATTAAATGTCACATCCCTACTAATTAAAACTTTAAAACCAGGTTGAGATTTTAACCACGACTATAACCTTTAACACCTTCGGGATAACCAAGGAAAACACATTTCACATCCTAGGTTCAAGTTTATCAAGTTTTTGATGTGCAAACGCAGAACATCCAAACACTTTCAGTTAGAAAAATCGATTTCTTTACCCGTAAACACAGGTCGTGAATTTTACCACTTAAAGACACGAAGGAGATCGATTAATCACATAAGCGGCTTAAAAACAGCTTCACCCCAAAACTTTTTGAAAGTCCAGAACAAGCAAGCATACTTCTCACCCTTTCAAGTAAAGTTCGATTCATACGTTCCGCTACACCGTTTCTTTGCGGTGTATACGGGACTATTTTATGCCGTTTTATACCGGGATTCAAGACACAAATTATCAAACAGTTGATTACAAAATTCAAGTCCATTATCGGTTCTAAGGATTTTAATTTTCTTTCTGTTGATTTTCAATTAAAGTTTTCCATTTGTTTAAATACATCAAACACATCGATTTGTTTTTCAACAAAAACACAATAACTTTTCTTGAAAAATCATCAATAACGAAAGAAAATACCTAGAACCACCATGCGTATTAACACTCGTAGGACCCCATACATCGGCATGCAAATACTCACGGATTTGAAGAAGAGGCCGATTTAGTAGGGGTAGGGGAAACAGAAATTTCACTCTAGAATGTTTGCCAAGAACACATGAATCACAAAATGGCATACAAGACAATTTATCTTTTCCAAAATAACCATTTTTCTCGCAAAATTTCAAGACCTTTAGCACTCATATGACCCAAACGTTTATGCCATAAATCGGTTTTGTCATTTTGAGAGCCACACACAACATTCACAGAATTTTGCAAGCTAGATTCAAGTTCAACAAAGACAAACATACAAATTTCTCCTTTTAACCGCTTTGAAAATTACCAAGTTTCCTTTCAAAATTTTCATTAAGCCTTTTCCCCATTTTCCTTCTAAACCATCATCCTCAAGAGCAAAGACACAAAAATCAGATTGCTACACAAATCGGGCACATGCCTTACATTTTTAAAGTCAAAACATAGCGAATCAAACTTTAAACATACATCACCAATACCAACAATATTACATTGTTTTTGATTAGCCAATGACACGAACCATGCAACACTTCTTTATAATTAGAAAACAGCCTTTTAAAAGGTGTCATATGAAAAGTGCGACCCGAGTCAACGAGCCATTCGAGTTTCACACACGAGAATTTGAACGCACATAATTCACATCAAAGACAATTTTCATAAACCATAAAGACATCAGGCACATTTTCACTCGTAGAAGCCATATTAGCATGCTCATTTTGTTTAAAATTATGATTTCCTCTTTTATTAGGGCATTCCCTAACATAATGACCACTTTGACCACATTTATAGCACTTCCGATTTTTAGGCCGAGACTTAGACTAGACTTACTCTTTCCTTTCTTCTTAGAAAATTTCTGGTTGTTATTATTATCGGGTTTATTAAACCCGTTTTGAGAACGTCCTCTCACATGCATAACCTCACCTGAATTTTGCCTAGAACTTCTATTGACTTTTAAATCCAATTCTTTGCTTTTAAGGCCATTCACAACAAAGTGTCAAGTGTGATTGTGTCCCTACCATACTTAATAAGCGATTTAACATCACTATAGGACTCGGGAATAGCATTCAAAAGCACAATCGGAGTATAATCATCAATATTCTTTTCACTGTCAACTTAATATCTTAAATTAATTTGGTAAACACATCCAAATTTTCATCAATCTCTTTGTTTAAGTCAAATTTAAATCAAAAATTTTTCAAGCAAAAACAACTTACTAGGCAAAGAAGTTTCGATACAATTCTTCTAGTTTTTCCCACAAAGCTTTTGCGAAGCAAGTTTACCAACTTTTCTAAGCACGAGTCGAAGATTCAAAATAATAGAAGAATAAGCATACTCATCAATTTCAAGTTTCTTTTCAAATGTATCTTTTTCACCATAAACACCACTAATAGCCTTATAAACTTTTTGTTGAATTAAAATTCATTTCATTTTCATTGCCAAATCGAAAAATCAATTTTTCCATTAAGCGGTTCAAGATTATAACTAGGCACAACCATTTTCACAAAAAACACAACGGTTTTGAGAAAAAACACAAGGCACACAAAGCAAGTTATAATCACAGAACAAACAACAAACAAACAAAAAAAATCGAATACAAAGCGAAGCACAAATAAGGGCCACAGATAGGAAACCCCTCGCACCATAGGATTCCACTACACTCGCGGTGTAGGGTCAAGCGGCTTTTACGCTCGGAGTTCCTTTAAATACTAATAAAAAAACCGAAAAGACAATCAACCACGTAATGACGATCAACCACGTAAGAGCAAATAAAGACTCAGCAAATAAACCGCGGCAAGCGGTATTTACACTGGCGAAAATAAATCCGCGGCAAGCGGCTACACTACTAAAAAAGCGATAAAGGTGAGTTAAAGCCTCTTTACCAGAGCGAAACCCTAGGGTAAGGGTTTCGTACCGCCACAGCGGGGGATGCTCTGATACCACTGTTAGGTATCTACCCCACTGTCGAGTCCGTACGCCATAGCCTAATAATGATTCCAATAATTTAACTAATAAACTATTACAACGTATTCAGCCTAAGGGATAAGGATTAGGGATTACATGCCTTATTCTAAATAAGCAATAAACCAGAAAAAGCAGCCGTGCGATGCACACGCACAAGGGAAGGCACTTTCCCATTCAAGAACCAAGCAAAAAAAGGCTAAAAGCTACAAAAGCTAAAAGCTACAGATTAAGGCTTTAATCTTAACTTCAGCTGCTCCCGTTCGAATCGAACCACTGTCACACAACACAAGACAGAAATAAATAGCAGCTATAAAGAATGTAAAAGGACTGAAAACAGGGAATAGAAAAGGAATTTGGTATGTTATTAAAGACAACAATTCTTTCAAGTTCAACTTATCTACTTTGGCACTAATTTTTGAATTATGATTTTGGACTCTTGAAGATTAGTCCGCGTCAAAATTATGCTTCGTTTTGTGTTTTATATTGGGTACGCATACATATGAATAATTCAAAATATTCGTTTTTCGTGTACGTTTTGAATTTATGTGGAATACTTATTACTTGATACTTTTGAGGAGAAATGTAGATTATTCGTAGTTTACCAACAGAAACGATTTTGTCACTAAATTTTATAATTACCTATAGAAAATCTACATAACAAAAAATATAATTTTTCCCGAAATTATACCGACAGACATCGACGGTTTTTCAATTACCGACATATTTTCCGAGGTATTTACCAATAGTTTTATATTCTCGTAGATAAATATTTTATCTAAAATGATTTTATCTACACTTTACAATTTTCTTAATACGTACCTACATATTTGTCTTTGGTAAAATTGCCTTTTCTTATAGTGAAATGAGAATACACGATCAATACGATACACAAATTAAATGTGTTGTTTTAGAGCAAAAAAACAATCTATTTTGATTTTATATATATTTGTAAGAATTATGTTTATAATTATGTTGAATTAAAAATTACTTAAAGAATTTCTAAATAATTTAATTTGTAACTAACCCATAACTTAATGATAATTATTTTATAACAATTTGTATATTAATAAACTTTTAGCATTCTTATTTTATTATTTCATTTAAAAATTTATTGAATATTATTTGTTTACGAAAAAGTATGTTACAACTTACACGACAATTCAAAAGGTATAGGGAAAATAATTTTTTTTTTTTTAATTATTCGTATGTTTGCATAATCTATGCAAAACATAAAATTAACTCATAATTAGTTAAATGTGAATTGTTAGGTATCTACCACACTGTCGAGTCCGTGCGCCATAGCCGAATAATGATTCCAATAATTTAACTAATAAACTATTACAACGTATTCAGCCTAAGGGATAAGGATTAGGGATTACAGGCCTTATTCTAAATAAGCAATAAACCAGAAAAAGCAGCCGTGCGATGCACACGCACAAGGGAAGGCACTTTCCCATTCAAGAACCAAGCAAAAAAGGCTAAAAGCTACAAAAGCTAAAAGCTACAGATTAAGGCTTTAATCTTAACTCCAGCTGCTCCCGTTCGAATCGAACTACTGTCACACAACACAAGACAGAAATAAATAGCAGCTATAAAGAATGTAAAAGGACTGAAAACAGGGAATAGAAAAGGAAGGATATCACCTGTTTGTTTCGAGCCGAGCTTAAATCTCCGGGACAGCAACTGCGATTTGGACAGCCTCAAAGGCTTGAAGTTCAAGCGGACTTAGGCTCAGATTACTGTAGAAAACCGACCCCCAAAACCGTCACTAGCAAGCCAAAAGCATGGACCAAGATTGGCCACTCTAACCCCACCCAAACGCCACCGGAGAACACCCACCGAACCCCGAATCGGAAACCCCACAAAGAAGACCCAAAAACGGACTCACCCAAACCCTAGGCAAAGAACCGAACAACACACGAAGGTTGAACGGATTAAACCTCACAATATTTCACATGTCGAAGAATCTCAAAAGATTCACAAAGAATCGATTTGAAAAAGCACCGAAATATTTTAGAGAAAAAGGGCGACTGAAGAGTGAGATGGATGATGAATACCGTTCAAAATGAGATGAGGCAATTTGAGGCGCCACTTAAACGGTTGGTGGGTATCATTAATAATTCAAATGAAGGGTGGATAATGAAACCCTATAATGGGCCGGTCAAGATGTAAAGTCCAAGATCCGCGGGTTTCTCACACGGGTTAAACACGACCCGGGTTCCAAGTGGGGCTGGCAACAAATGGGCTTGGGTTTTGGGGCCTAGAGAAATAAAACAATTGGGTCAATAACAAATATTGGGCCACAATTACAACATGAATTAATCTCCAAAGTCCAAAATTATGACCCAGATAAAAGTGCCAAGTAGATATGAACTTGAAATGACTATTATCTTTAAGTTTAACATACCAAGATATAGATATTATGAAAGCAGTGACGGTCCTGGCATTTTGGAGGCACGGAGAGATAAAAATGAGACCCTTCAAATTGCAAAAATATAAAGAATAAATATGCACAATGTAAACCCAAAAATGAAATATTAAATAATCATTTAAAATGACATCTTCTAGCATTTTGAGAAGCAAATTCACCAATAATATTTTCGTAATTAATTTGCTCCAACATATCTTTTTCAAGATATAACTTAAGGTTGCTAGTACATAAATTTTGTAAGTCCAAGTGGCTACGATAATCTAGAGGGGGTGAATAGATTATGCCCAATTTCGCGATTATGCCCTTTTTCGAATATAATAAGCCAAGACAAGAATGGAAGTGCGGGAAGTAAACAACACACGTCGATTTATAGAGGTTCAACCTACCTAAGGCCTAATCCACTACCACCCCAGTATCTCCGGGATGGATTTCAAAAAGAAAAAAAGATTTTATTATTTACCACAATTAATACAACATCACCTTACAACACCTCTTTGGAGATTATCACAATCTCCTTGAAGATTACCACAATCTTCTACGGCACCTTCGAAGAGTACCACAATCTTCTACCTTGAAAAACACCAAATTCTTCAACACCTCAAAGAGCACCAAACTCTTCAATAAGAAGATTACCACAATCTTCTAACACCTAACACCTTGATCACCCAAGTGTGTTCTTACCACAAGAACACTCACAAGGATATCTTGTGTTGAATGATGACCACAAATTCAAGATTACAACTCGATAATGTATAATACAATTTTGAGTGCAAGTGTAATCAATAAATAAGCCTAGGCCTCAAGATGTGAAAGTGTAAGACCTTAGGCTATTACAACAATAATATTGAAAATGAAAGAACAAGTATTTGCTTGAGTGTATCTTGTTGTGTTGTGTATAATTGGTTATTTTGTTGCTCCAAAAATTCCTCTATTTATAGGAGATGATTGATCATGGATAGGCTCCTCTTGGGGATTGAAGATCTGCAGAAAAATACAATTAAAATCAAAAAAATAGCTATTAGAAATCAACCCCACAATTTAAGGAAAATCATGCGCTATCAACGGCTAGAATTTTGCTGTCAAAACGGTAGGGCGACCGGTCGCGTAGAAATAGACGTTGAAAAGAAACACTAAAAAATTACACAGGGCGACCGGTCAAGCTCATTGGCATTCCAAAACTGAGAGCAGCCATATTGTGCAGGCACCAGTCGACCAATGTCGACCGGCCGACGCCACGATCGGCCTCTGGTCGACCGATCGACCACCCGTATTTTGTGTTCGTCCCGTTTTACATTTTCTAAAAACAACTTTAGACACGGATGCCCTATAGGGCGACCGTCGAACATAAAACAAAGTGTTGTCCAATTTTAGTCGAAAATAAACTTCAAGAAATACTCAGAAAAATTAGTAAAAATATTTTAGAACAATCGGAGTATTTGGACAACATTTAAAAGCATTGTTTTGGTGTAAAAACATATTTAAACAAAATCATCAAAATCATGATAAAAGTATTTATCTAACAAACTCCCCTTTTTGATGATTACAAACCAAAATAATTTTAAGAGATTTTAAGAGGTCGATTTTGAAAACAAAACGAATTTTCCGGTAAAATATAACTAGCCGTTTGAAGCAACAAATTTTCACACATAATAGCCATTAGATAGTGAGTAAATGATTTTCGGGGATTTTACAAAAAGCTCCCCTATCAACATGCACATCAAGATAGATAAGGAAGCAACCAAACAAAAGCTAAAAGCTCATCTTTTACAATGTAAACAAGAATATCACGAGCTTAGAAGCTCCCCCTGTCAAAAACAACCAAAGATCAAGTATCACAAGTCCAAGGTACATCCAATGGACTAGTATATATCCACACTTTTGGCTTTAAAGAGCTATAGCTTATAGCTTTTTTTTCATGAGCTTATTTTAGCTTCTTTGAGCTAAAGAACTTATTTCTGTTTCTCCACTTTTGGAATCATCAAAAAGAATGTTAGCACGATAAAAACATCATATTATATTTGGACCGATTTATCGAGCTTTTCGAATAATAGAGCTTAAGTTCCAAATAAAAAGGGAAAAATCTATCATTTGATTTGCAAAAGCTCATATGAATTGTAAAACATGATCTCTACAAATATATAAGACTTTTAAAATCTAAAGAGTCATGTAATTGAAGAAATTTTCTTTGAAACATTTTATCAAACACTTGGTGGGCATCAAATAATAAAGAAGATGTATATAACTCTTGTAAATATAATCATGCCCAAAAATTCAACAAATCAATCATTCTCATCAATTTTAGGACAATTTTCTCAAGGGTTCAACCCAATTGAGATAAATAAGTTAATCTCTTCAACAAAGATGATAAACAATATATGTAGAATGGCATTACAAATGCCACCAAGAAAAAATAAAGAAGCACTTTTACCATCAAGTACTTCATCAACATCATACCATGTAAGCAATATAACCAACCTAAACATCAATTATACATCAATGCACAAATAAGAGTATTTTTACCATCAAATACTCCAACAACATCCATCCTACACATCATTTTGGCAATCATAATTATTAGCAATCACTTTGCTAAAACTCTTCCCCTTTGAAATCAACAAGCATATGTCATTAGCATAAGAGAGATAGTATCAAAAAGTGCATTACAAATTTAAAGAGATGACAAAGATATCAAGAGCATAAATATAAATAAAGAAAGCGACAAAAACATCATTCTTCATCGGAAGAGAAGCAAGTGGTGGGGAGGAGGTCTTTGATGAACTTCTTCAATTTTCCAACCGACTTTGAGCTTGAAGTTCTCTTGCCTTAACTCCTCGTGGTCGCTCTAAGAGCCTCATAGTTGAGCCTTTGCTCGTTGAGTTGGGCTTGATAGTATACTCGGGAAGCTTGGGCATCGGTATTACCCTCCGGATTGCCTTGACCTTCACCCGAAGTCAATCCATCGACTTCTTCATCATCAAAGAAGTCATTAGGATTTTTCGATGACGAACCGTGGTGTCTTTCTCTTGCCGTATTAGTAGGGCGAATTGGCATATTATTACGCATTAGGACAATTTATAGTATATTATCGATATCAAAGTCATCTTGAATAACCTTCGAATAAAATTCGATAACGGTAAACTCGAATGCAAGAGAAGCTTGCAAATCCAATTCCCATAGCAAACTTCTTGTTCCCCCTGCGTGATAGACTCAATGACGCATTGAATTAAAATTGCACCAAAATTAAGCAATTTCGTTTTTGCGATTTTGTATGTCAAGAAGAAATCCATATTGCTCGGTAATTTCACAGATTTTCCACAAATGCAATATGCTACAATTGTAGAAATAATGCGATGCTCAAGAGTCATAGACAATAACGTATAATTCGGCCACACACCCAAATAAGTCTTAATGGTCTCCAAAGAGACACCAAACACTTCATCATTCCAATGAGTGCAACCAAAGTAGTCCCAACCTCCTTCCCGAACACTTAACAACCGACAAATCTCATCTAGAGTCCATCTAAAATGCCGCCCTTTAACAAAAGAATTCATGGCAACGGGCTTTCCATTTGCATCATACTCAATCCATAAATTAGAATAGAAAAACATAATCACCTCATCATCATACAAAATGAAAGGATGCTCCCATAAGTACGACCACCCTTGATTCTTAAAAAATTCCCTAATAGTGGGATATTCACTTGAAAATGTGGCAAACCGGCAAGTTTTAGTCCGCCCAATAGATTTATTACTAACCTCTAATTTATCAAAATAATTCTCCGCATGCTTATTAATAAATTTCAACAAATTTGCGAGACAGGGAACGTGAGATATATGAGTTTTCTTACTTTTTGCCCATTTGACGTTGTCGAGTGTAATTGTTCCCCGTAGCTCAGCAATTTGGGTCTGGGTGAGTTGGAGATTTTGATTCCCACCATGTTCTTGAGCCACATTTCTTTGGGTAGCTCTAATTTTGCGTTGCTCGGCCTCTTCTTGGCGATTATTCAAAGTTTTCTCTTTGGTTCTTCTACGCTTCGGGTTTGGATTACGACCGGTAGAATCTCATGGAGGAGCCATAAATGTGAAATACTTGTAAAATAGAAGTGATTAGCACAAACAATTTGAAGCTTTGATGAAGAAATGAAGATTTGGGAGTGAAAGAGGTGTTGAAATCGCGCTCAAGGGTTTGGGGTTGTTCTTGGTCTATTTTAAAAATGAAACAGATTCGATTTTTAAAGAATGAAATACATCATGGCGACCGGTCCTGGGGGCGTTCGACCGGTCGCTATATAAGGACCGGTCGACCCCCTTTAATTTGACCGGTCCCTAAAATTATTTTTCCAAAGTATTCCAAAATATGATTTTTCACCCCGAAAGTTTTAAAACGTGCAAAAGTGCAAACATAGACTATATTCAATATGTACGAGCTCGAATGTATTTTAAAAAAAATCATTTAAGAGACTCGAATAAAACAAGTTTTAGCGAATAATGCCACTGAAAATCGAAAAAATCCTTTTAATGGCACTTAAGAAAGATACTTTGAAATAGCTTGAAAAACGAGCACATAGTCATACGATATGAAGAATATCGAGTTCTAAGAAAGTAAGAATAATACGAGTGAACGTACCTCGATAGTTCATGCATCTCTAGACAAATAATGAGTAGATAACCATTTATGTCCTACACAATACTTAGAAAACGTTCTTGCACAATTCATAATAATACAAGTGTAGGCTAAAGCAAAGAGATGTCACAAGTATGCTTATGCTATATAAATCCATAAGAGATAATAAAACACATTGGTCTTAGTAAATGCACAAGAGTTTTCAAAACATCATACAAGGTCTTCTTTTCAAAAGTTTAAAAAATATTTATTGAAGACCTTATATATTTTAAATATAAATATTTAAAAACTCATTTTGACAATTTAAGCAAAAAATACAAGCATGCATAAAAACAAGACACTATGCGTATATTAATAAGGAGATACTTTTTTTACCAATTTTGCCATTTTCACGGGTAATGTCTTTCTCTTTGTTGATAGTATCTTCCTCTTGGGAAATCATCTTATTGATGATGTCTTCTCCAATTTTGCCAATTCCAAGGATTATGTTCTTCCCATTGTTGATTATAGTTTCTTCTTGGAATTTGATTTTGTTGATAATGTCTTCTCCTTTGATCAAGTGGCGCAAATGTTTGTTGTCGATTTGACAATTTGAATTTTCTTTGATTTTTGTTGCCCCAAGTACCTATCATGACATTGTTTTGTGGTACCCTCAAGTGTTTGGGTCCTTCGGGATTAGCATTGAGACTTTTAGGTCTCCAATAATAATTAGAGTTATTTCTAGCCCGACAAGTATTAGCCGTGTGACCCTTCTTACCACAATAAAAGCAAGTAACAATTTTAGGAGCATAATGACCTACATGCATAGAGAATTGGTCCTTTTTCTTATGATTTACAACATTAGGCTTATAACCAAGTCCTAGTTTCAAATGATCACAACGATGTACATCAAGTATTTTGGTCATTTTATTGGTGCTCAAATTAAACTTGGTTAAGTCATTTTTCATACAATTGATATCCTTCACAAGAGATTCATTATCCTTTCAAGATTTCTAACTTTATCAAGTGTGGTAGTGTGAGCACAAGAAAGTGAATCATAAGAAGTAAATAAGCCACCCTTATCATTTATCTAAACATTGAATTACTTTTTCAAATATTTGTATTTAACAAGCAAGCATTGGAATTCATTTTGTAGCTCATCATAATCATTTTGCAAACCACTATAATCATTTTGTAATTCATTATCACAAGAAGTATAGGGTTTAGAGCGTACCTCGTTTTCTTCATCGATGCCCATAAGACATTATTCAACTTTTTCATCATCGGAAGTTGTATGAAGCTCATCCCATGTTGTTGGATTTTATGTTGTATCCAATTGAGAAGTAGATGCTTTTGAATAACTCCTTTCATTTGCATATACGTCATAGATAGCTTCTAGCTTTCTCCATACTTCATGTGCCGATCGAATTCCTAGAATATGATCATATTCCGAAGTGGTAAGTGAACAATAAATAATATTAAGAGCTTTACCGTTTAAGGAGAGGATTTTCTTGTCTTCATCATTGAGCTCCTTGAGAACTTTGGAGGTGAGTGGTCCGTCTTTCATCGGGATGGATTCTCCATTAATGACCGTGTTTCAAATATCAAACCCGCAACTTTGTTGATAGCATTCCATTCTTTCTTTCCAAAATGCATAATTTTTGTAGTCAAATAGTGGTGGCTTGTTGGTGGAGGCGCCGGTGAGATAGACTTCATTCGTAGCCAATGATCGTTCCTCTTTACTCGCGATGTGGAATGAGCTTGCCAAAGAGTTTGTCTCTGATACCACTTGTAAGTCCAAGTGGCTACGATAATCTAGAGGTGGGTGAATAGATTATGCCCATTTTCGCGATTATGCCCTCTTTTTCGAATGTAATAAGCCAAGACAAGAATGGAAGTGCGGGAAAAACAACACACGTCGATTTATAGAGGTTCAACCCACCTAGGGCCTAATCCTCTACCACCCCAGTATATCTCTGGGATTGATTTTAAAAAGAAAAAATAATTTTATTATTAATTACCACAATTAATACAACATCACCTTACAACACCTCTTTGGAGATTATCACAATCTCCCTTGAAGATTACCACAATCTTCTACGGCACCTTGAGAAGATTACCACAATCTTCCACCTTGAAGAATACCAAATTCTTGAACACCTCAAAGAGCACCAAACTCTTCAATAAGAAGATTACCACAATCTTCTAACACCTAACACCTAGATCACCCAACCGTGTTCTTACCACAACAACACTCACAAGGATATCTTGTGTTGAATGATGACCACAAATTCAAGATTACAACTCGATAATGAATAATACAATTTTGAGTGCAAGATCAATCAAGAAATAAGCCTAGACCTCAAGATGTGAAATTGTAAGACCTTAGGCTATTACAACAAAAATATTGAAAATGAAAGAACAAGTACTTGCTTGAGTGTATCTGGTTGTGTTGTGTATAATTGATTGTTTTGTTGCTCCAAAACTTCCTCTATTTATAGGAGATGATTGATCATGGATAGGCTCCTCTTGGGGATTGAAAATCTTCCAAAAATACAATTAAAATCAAGAAAATAACTATTAGAAATCAATCCCACAATTTAAGGAAAATATGTCTGCATTGTCAACGGCTAGAATTTTCTTTGTCAAAAACGGTAGGGCGACCGGTCACGCGAAAATAAACGTTAAAAAAAGAAACACTAAAAAATTACACGAGCGATCGGTCGACTAGGGGTCCGACCGTCGACCCGACCCTGTTTAGACCGTCGAGCTCATTGTTTTTCCAAACAGAGCGCCATATGTGCGAGGCACCGGTCGGCCGATCGATCGACGCCACTCGTCGGCCTCTAGGTCGACCTGGCCCACCGCATTTTGTGTTCGTCCCGTTTTCTATTTCTAAAAACAACTTCGCACACGGGATGCCCTATAGATGCGACCGGTCGAACACAAGACAAAGTGTTGTCCAATTTTAGTCGAAATAAATTTCAATAAATACTTGAAAAATTAGTAAAAATATTTTAGAACAATCGGGAGTATTTGGACAACATTTAAAAGCATTGTTTTGGTGTAAAAACATATTTAAACAAAATCATCAAAATCATGATAAAAATATTTATCTAATGATTTGATTGTGAGTTGTGACATTGTTGATAATAACCTAGTTTTTTAACAATTTTAACTTACAAAACTTCTTTATGTGGATGTCACAAATAACGACATACCTTAACAATTTATATATGCAATCAAGATATTAAGATAACAATTCAAAGCATTTACAAACTCTAAAATTTCAAGTGTTGTCTTTTTCTCCTGTTGTTAAAGTCACTTGTAACACATTTAGTTCAGTAAATAAATCATCTGAATTAATATCTAAAGTGCTACCATGCTTTAAAATATTTCCGAGCTTTTGACAACATTCTTTTAATTTAATATCTTATAAAGAATTTTAATTTATTTGAATCAAACAGGAAGCCAAAAAGATTATCATATGTTTGCAATTATTCAAATCTACTCTTTAAGGCAACAATATCAACATCCACTACAATAATAAAATAATTAACTCTAGAATATTCACTAGATTGTATACTATCTTCATTTAAATTTTCATCAAGTTGTTTTTTGTCTTCAAATTTGTCAACTTTTAGGAAAAACATGTTCAATATTCATATATAATGCAACATCTGTAGCAACATGTATAGCAGAAGTCATGACATGCACAAGTAAATACATTTTCTATATAATCTTCAAAAAGGAAATCAACCCATTAGTTGTTTTATGGCATCGTCACTACGCATATTTTCATATTGCAATATCAGCCAGCTTTTTTTTCACCGACTCGAGTCTTTGTTCTCTTACAATATTTCGAGATTTTTTACTTTACCAAATTGGGTATTTCAAAGCTATAGATAGTATAAGAAGGAAAAATAATTTGGCTCATACAAAATATGAATATATATTATATATATTACATATATGGTAGCTTTAGTGGGCCCCAAAATTTTGGGGGCACAGGCGGGCGGTCGCCATTAGGGCCCTTTCTTAGGGCCGCCATCGTAATGAAAGTAACTAAAAAGATAGAAATAAAGAAAGTTTAGGAAGGATGTGGCCAAACTGTTGTCTTCTTTTTAGTATAATGGGTGATAGTAAGGAGAAAAATACACGCATTCATATAAGATTGAATCTATAACATCACAAGATTTTACCACTGAAGCACAAATATGCTAATATTTTGTTGTGCATGGTGTTTTGTTAATGTTGTTATAAAATAGAATTATGTTTTAGATCCAACTATTTGAGAAAGTTTATGCATATCCCGGCTCTATTATTCCAAAAATAATAAACAATAATATTCTTACTCTCATCCATGTGTTCAGAATGTGAACACAAAAGGAAGGTTATTAAATCAAATGTCATGCCAAAACTATTTTTACCATCACCAAGGATCCAAACAACATGATTCTCGCTTAGTTGCTCTAACCTTATCTAACCTTTTCCAAACAAGTATGTCAATAGGGTAATGGAGGCGATTAAAGCGGGTTGGCCACCAACGTACTTGGCATGCATGAATTTGGCCCAAATGGATTTTTGTTCTCTGAAAGACCACTAGAGTTTCATAGAGAAAGAGGTGATAATATCACTTATACTTCGATGCCAAGACCCCTTCAAAGATAAGTACAATTTTTTATTTCAAAAGATCCAATGAATTCTCTTTTGAGAGTCATTGGATCACTAAAAATCTTGCCATGATTTGCTCCGGTATATGAGAAATATACTTGGGGGACTAATCACTTGGATTAAATGAAGAAACATAGAGCAAAGAGTACTTTTAATAAGCATAAGCATTTCCCCAAAGGAAAGATATTTCCATTCCCACCCTCCGATCTTGTTATGCATTTTAGTAATGATCGAGTGAAATAAAATCCCCTTTTATGTCCTTTGTAAAGGGGAGCACCTAGGTAAGTGATAGGGAGGTCTTGGTTGCGGAATTGAGTAAGAGCAAATTTATTCTAGAGATTTGACTCGAGGAGTCGACTACACATAAGAAAAACACTCTTGTTTTTATTAATCCTTTGTCCAAAGGATATCATAGTAACGATCAAGAAATCTAGAAAGAAGGTTAAGGGTATGCTCATTGTCATCAAAAAAATGATGAAATCGTCAAGATAGGCAAGATAAAAAACATGGAATCCCCCATTAGAGTTATAGTTCATAGAAGGGTTTTTAAAAAGATTAGTCGACCTGGGAAAGGTATTGATCAACAACAATAACAATAAAAAAGAGATTGGGGGATAAGGGATCGCCTTCCTCAAACCTTTCTCAAATTTAAAAAAACCAAGAGAATGACGGTTAACCAAAACAAAGAACCAAACATTAGAGAGACAATTATCAATGAATCCAATCCATCCAGGGGGAATCCAGGAGATTAAGGACTTCTAGAAGAAAAGACCATTGAACATTGTCATAAGCCTCGGCCATGTTAAGTTTAATGACAATATTATAGCTTTTAGAATGGATGGAAATGTAATGAATGAGCTTTTGGGAAAGAAGCACATTATCACTAAGGAGCCTCCTTTTATGAAACCACTTTGAAAAAGAGATCAACGAGAGGAGGAGATGCTTAGCTAACCTATTGTTCAAACTACTATTGATAATTTTGATTGTGACATTACACAGGCTAATTGGCCTATAGTTAGTCCAATGTTGTGGTTGGATTTCTTAGGGATAAGCACAATAGTGGTGGAGGTGAACATTTTAGGAAGGGAATATCCATCAAAAAAATTGTTTGACAACAAAGACACACATCATGTTGCACAATGTGCCAAAGTAAAAAAATGTGGGCGTAAAAACCCATCGTGGACCCGAACACTATTAGGGCGATAAAAAAAACAATGGACCTAATCTCCTCATTAGTAGGGCAGTCACAAAGACCATCAAAAAGAGAATCGGTAAGTCTAGGGATGAGGTGAGAATCAGTAAAGGAAGTGCAAGTCACATTATTAGAGAAGTAATTAGAAAAGAACCTCTTACAGGGATGACCGAATAACACTATTTCTCTCACCACCCACTATCCATTTGCAAGAAGACTTCGATGCCGGTTTTCCTCAATTTTAGTGGCAAGAACTAATTCAAGAAGAGCTTTATTAAGAGCACAAAGATTACAAGAATTGGGATCGGAATCGTAAGAATTCTTAGCACAAAGCAATCAACCTCGAGACTTTTTAAGATTCTCAAAAGTATCTCCAAAGAAAGTTTTATTCCACCACTTAAGCATATGTTTAACTCGATCATCTTATGATAAAAATTGTTCATGCCAAAGAGCCATGGGAGACTACCACACCGAGCAACATTGGCAAGAAAACTAGGATGTTTAGACCACATTCTCATGTACCTAAACATGGAAGGAGGCTTAGAGATGGAGCATGGTCGGACTTAACTCCGGAAAATGAAATGAAATTCAAAAGAGTTCATCAACAAACTACAAACGAAAAATATTATGTGAAGTCAAAACAAACTACCAAAGGTCCTAGAGGTTTCATAAAGAAAACCATATGAAGCGAATGGTAGAAACTATACTTCTCAAGTTGATTGGAACAATCAAATGAAGTATCAACCAAGTCCTATGGGATACAAGCCCAAGTGGCAAAGACCTCGGACTAAATATAGGTCATTCCAAAGGAAAATGAATCAATATCAACACACATATGCACCCAAGCACAATGCCTATAATACACAAAAGTTTACATATTATTCAAAGAAAGCGAGATCCACCAAAGACACTCACAGGGCATACGGACAAAAAAGATAGTTGTATGTTCCTAAAGCTCCTAAGAAATTTGCTAAGATTCATTATGATTATAGAACTGATAGGTGGCAACCCCTTAGAGTCGATCTTTCGGATATAGGTTGGTTGGATCACCTTATAGTGCTAACCCCTTAGGACCTGAGACGGGTTTGGGTACCTAAAACTTGATTTCCTTAATTGCGGAGTTCATGGAACAACCGAGTGCCAAGGAACTGCTACATGGATAGTGGTTGTTCCAAACACATGACCGGAATAAGAAGAATTTATCCAACTTCAAGGAGTCAAGGGGAGCAAAAGTTATATTTGGAGGAAATGAAGCTCGGGGAAATAAAAGGCATTGCATCCATAAATAAAAATGGATTGGAAATCAAAGATGTAGCTTATGTTGAGGGGCTAAATTTCAATTTGCTAAGTATCGCCTAACTCGTGATAAAGGCTACAATGTAGGATTCAACATGGGTGTATGCCAAATCAAGGATGTTGAATCTAATGAAGTTGCGCTATCTGGATCAAGGAAGAAAAATATGTACGTAGTGGATCGGTCTACTGCAACACCTAGTACATGCCCATTAGCAAAGAGCACAACCGAATCAAGTTGGTTGTGGCACAAAAAGCTGAGTCATCTGAATTTCAAGACAATCAACAAACTTGCAAGGAGTCATCTTGTGGAAGGATTGCTAGACTCGATATACAAGAAGGAGAGCATCCGATGCATGCCAGAAGGGAAAGCAAATCAAGTCTTCATTCAAGGATAAGCCAAGTCCTTCTTCAACAACGATTTTGAATTTATTGCATATGGATTTGTTAGTCCCGTCGAACCAGCCAGTATCAGTGAAAAGAAATACTCCTTAGTAGTGTTGGTGGATGATTATTCAAGATACACATGGACCATTTTTATGTGTAAAAACAAGAAAACTTTGCATAAGCTTCCACATCTTATGAAGAGAGTTCAAAATGAGAGAAGAGTCAAACCATTATCAAGATAAGATCCGGACGAGGAACCGAGTTTGTCAATGGGATCATAACCGAGTATTGCACGGAGAATGGTATTGATCATGAGTTCTCGATTGCAAGAACTCCACAAAAAATGGAGTGGTGAAAGAAGGAATAGAACCCTCTAGGAAGTCAAGGACCATGTTTGGCCGAAGTTTGGATTGCCTAAGAGATTTTGGGTTGAAGCCATTAACACTGCATGTTACACTCAGAATAGGTGTATGATAAATAAGCGGTTATCCAAACCCCTTATGAAATTGGGACAGGAAGAAAGCCTAATGTTGATATTTTCATATCTTTGGAAGCAAATATTTTATTTATAACAATGGCAAGGATAATTTGAAAGCTTTTGATGCTAAGGCTGATAAAGGTATCTTCTTGGGATACTCAACTCATAGTAAAGCTTTCAGAGTGTTGAATAAGAGGACTATGGTCATAGAAGAATCTATCCATGTGGTTTTTGATGAACCTAATGTAAATGGAGAATACATTGATGAGTTAGCTGAAAAGATGAATCAGCCGACTATTCAAAAGAGTCCCTATGCTGAAGCAGATATCAGAAGACTCGACCCTGATGAAGATGAGATAGCTGAATCTCAAAGACAGCTAGAAGGCTTGCAGCTGAATGATGATGTTGATCAAGAAGAAGTTGTTCAAGACAACTTAGCTACAAGAAGATTCAAAGATACTTACTCCAACCCAGGATATGAGATGGCCGAGAGACCATCCACCTAAGTTAATTATTGGAAATGTTAGAGAAGGAGTAAGAACTAGATCCAGGACTCAACATGAAGCCATGTTTACTTGTTTCATTTCTCAAATTAATCCAAATGATGTGTCACAAGCATTAGATGACACACATTGAATTCTAGCTATGCATGAAGAGTTGATCGAGTTTGAAAGGAATAAAGTTTTGGAATTGGTTCAAAGGCCTACCCACCAAAATGTTATTGGTACTAAGTGGGTAATCGAAAACAAGATGAATGAGAAAGGAGTTGTTGTGAGAAACAAAGCAAGATTGGTAGCCAAAGGGTATTGCAAAGAAGAAGGAATAGATTTTGATGAAATCTTTGCACTGTTGCAATATTGGAAGCAATAAGGATGTTTCTTGCTTATGCAACACACAATAACTTCACGAAATATCAAATGGATGTGAAAAGTACATTTTTAATAGACTTTTGGAAGAAGAAATCTATGTGGAACAACCTCCAAGTTTTGAGCAAAAACTATTGGAGACAAAGTCTACAAGCTCAAGAAAGTATTGTATGGTTTGAAGAAAGCACCAAGAGCATGATATGACACATTGTCTCATTTCTTATAGACAATGGATTCACCAAAGGCAAGGTTGACAGAACACTCTTGAGAATTCAAGATGGAGAGAGTATCTTTGTTCAAATATATGTGGATGATATCATCTTTGGATCCACAAACAAAAAGTCATGTGACAAATTCTCAAACCTTATACAAGGGAAGTTTGAGATGAGCATGATGGGAGAGCGACTTTCTTCCTATATCTTCAAGTCAAGCAAATGAAGGATGGAATCTTCATAAGTCAAACCAAATATACCGAGAGATTTAATGAAGAAATTTGGTATGGAAGAGAAGTCATCTGTGAAGATTCCCATGAATACTTTTGTGAAGATGGATATGGATGTAGAAGGAAAATCGAGTTGATCAAACAAGATATAGAGCACTTATTGGATCATTGCTCTACTTGATCGCAAAGCAAACCGGACATCACCTTTGATGTAGGTGTATGTGCAAGATTTCGATCTGCTACAAAGAAAAGTCATATGACTATGCACTAAGAGAATCCACGAGATTTTTGAATGGAAGCCAAAAAGTTGGCTTATGGTATCCAAAAGAATATGGATTTGATTGATTGGATACTCGACTTTCGGACTATCTTTGGATGTAGAGTTGACAGAAAAGTATATCCTGGTACTTGTCAAATGCTTGAAACATACTAGTTTCTTGGTTCAACAAGAAACAAAACTCAATAGTTGCATCCACAAAAGCGAGTGCATTGCTACAGGCGGTTGTTATGCCTAAGTTTTATGGATGAGGCAACAAAATGAGAGATTATGGCATTGAAAAGAAAAGAGATTCCAATTATGTGTGATAACATAAGTGGCATTGCAATTACTCAAAATCCAAAATTGAATTCAAGAACCAAGCACATTGATGTCGATATCATTTCATAAGATATCATGTTGAAAAGAAAGACATCACATTGGAATACATATTAACGAGAAGCAATTAGGCGATACATTCACAAAGCCCTTATGTGAATCAAGATTTGAAGAACTTAAGAATGAGCTTAGATTGATTGAGCTATGTTACAATGCTTAGGAGACTCATTCAACAATGAGTTAAAGATGGGAGAATTACATATTAGAAGAGTTTCACTCATTCAAATAGTGATACATCTCTTACGGTTATTCAACAAAATCGTGTTAGGCCGGGACAACCGAGTATCTTTCATCGTATCAAAGGAAGAGAGAAGTAGAGTCAAGTTATAAATGAAGATAGCTAAAGCATTTATGAGCTAAGTGACAAAACGAGGTCATTTTCATTTAAGCGAGAATGTTTTTACACTTGATGTCGCATCATTAAATGTTGTCGATTAAAAGTCGCGATTATTTATATCGATTGGATATAAATGATGTCGCATTTAATGCACATAATTAAGTGCCTTTTGGAAGATTTAATCTCGTTGTTGATCAATTTTCAAACTTTTGGAATTCCAAAACCGTCTCTTCAAGTCACATATATACATAAAATCATTCTCTCTATTCACTTTCACTCTCATGCATTCAAAAGACTTATAGAAATTCTCTCTGAAACCAAAACCCTAGTTCTTCGTTCCAAAACTCCGTCCGAAATTTGTAATGGCCCCAAAACAAGTTGCTTTGGACTTTGGAAAGCTCACTTAGAATATCCACACCGGCTCGTTGGTGGAATTTGAAGGCCTTGTCAAGCAGGCAGTTGACAAGGAGGTGGCTGAGAAAATTGCTCGTCATCTTGAGAAATCTGGGCTGAAGAGATTTCTCACGCTGGAGATGACTCAAACTGTTATGCTTCCAATAGGAGGTTGTTATGTTCTATGTGAATGCGGTTGTTCACGATGATTGGATCCATTCTTCTGTGAATGGAAAAGACATTAAGTTGGATGCGGCTGACTTGGCTAAGTATTTGCACCTTCCCTCCAGAGGACTCAAGGAGCTTACTGGGAAGGAGTTTGATTTAGTGAAGGCATGGAAGGAGATCGCTAAGCCAGATTCAGCTGGCAAAGTGAACTATTCTTCCTTGAAGAAGGCTATCAAGGATGACTACCACAATTTGATGGATATGGTGGCCAAGTGCGTGGACATGAAGTTTGGCTCCTTTAATCAGATGTCCTAGACTAAGCTGATTGTTATGGCTACCATAATGGAGGAGGTTGAGGTGAATTGGAGCGAGTTCATCTTTGAGAAGTTGTGCCAGAACGTCCACAATGCCAAGGTGGTGGAAGGGGAACTTGTGCATTCCCTGGGTTATGGCCTGATCTTAGGCTATATGATGGAGAAGAAAGGTGTACCCCTTCGCAGGGAAAACCTTTCCATACTAACAAGATGATGTTTAAGGCAAACCTCTCACCGCTTTCGGGAAGAAGGCTCATGCCAAAAAGACAACCACTTCTAAGGGGAATCGATTGAACATGTCCCCGAGGACACACACATTGCCTCCCCTCCAGGTGCTTCCTTAAACCTATTTTTGTCACTTCCCCAGTGACAAAGAAGAGAAGGACAGCTGCTCCTCGTAAGCCAGCTATCAAGAAGTAGAAGATCCAGCCCGTAGTAGAGTCGGCATTCACGGCTGAAGAACCTAAGTAGGTGGAGCTAGAACTCCCCCTGGAAAGGCGCACCAGGAGACGACTAGTGAAGGCACATGATAAAGCTGTTGAGACAGTTGTAGCCACCACAGCTGAGACCGACACAGCTGCCACTGCTGTCCAACAGAAATCAAAGGATGGCGATGGTGAACAAGGCACTACTGAAGAAACTCAAGATAATTCAGCAGTGGCCCCCCAAACTATAGCTGAGAGAGATGATACTGAAGAAGCTCAAAATAGCTCAGCTGGCGCAGAAAGAGCTGATGCTGAAGAAAGTCAAGATAATTCAGCTGCCAACCCTCAGAGAGAAATGGTTGATACTAAAGCAAGTGATTGGACGAAGAAGGCTGATCAAATTGAAGAGCTTGTCCAAGAAAATGTTATAGATGAATGCCCCAAGTCCCCAACATATCCAGAGATTAAAGAATGGCTACGCGCATGGAGGCTTTGGAAGATGAGTGCTAGCCGAATCTAGTTTATGAGGCCCGAAATGATTGAGGAGGAGGAATACCTCCTTGGATTCCTAGACAATGCCCATGTGGTTTGTGGTAATCCTTGAAATTGTGAGTACCATTGATGCAACCACCTCACCAGCTCACTTCAAGGGACAAACTAGGGAGGTTGGCAATGAAGTTTGGAAAGGAGTAGAAGAAGGCAACCCAACTGAGCCACGCCCTATTGAAGTTGTTGAGATAACTGCCCATTTGGCTGAACACTCTAAGAAAACAACCAAGTCTCCGGTGTCAGCTGAGCACATTGCCAGTGAATCAACTGGTAAGCCAGGTGAGGGGGAAGTTGAACACATTACAGCCAGGTCGGAGGAGGCTTTAGGAGACAAAAATCAATTGAAGCTAGGAGGCGATGGTGAGACTCTAGAAGAAGAGCAGATTGGCACTAACGATGCTTTGATGGTTAAGACTGTCTCAGCTGAGGAACCAACTGCACTACAGGCCGATGAATTTGCTAAGGCAGCTGAGGCACAGGATGGAATTTGCTAAGGCAGCTGGTCTTGAAAGTGCAATCCCAGAGGTTGAGACCTCAAAGGATGCCAAAATTGAAGACCCTAATTCAGCTGAGTTTGTAGAAGGGAATGTAGAAGGCCTTGCAGTGGTTGAGACTACTGTCGAGGTAGTTGAAGACCCCAAGGAGGTTGATACTTCCACAGGAGTTGTACTAGAAAAATGCTAAAGTACCTGAGGCCCTTCCCAAAATCCCAAAGATCTCTGGGTCAATTGATCTTGAAAAGATAGATGTTTTGCATGACTCGGCGATGATGTAGCCCTGGATTTCATTGACTCGAGAATGAAGTTGAGTCTAATCAATCTGATCTAGAGGAAAGGGAAATGGAGGCCAAGATGAAAGAGGCCCGTGCCAAAGTTGCCTCTTCAAAATTTATTTTGATTGATGGCCCACCCCTTATGGTGCCATCACCGGCCCGTGATGTTGCTCGGGCGACTAATGCTCGACAACTTAAAAGGATGACAATGTTGGAGCCAAGTGAAGCTATTAAGACAACGAGGCCCGATCAACTCAGCTAGCCTTCCACGATTGCGGCTCGCCGATGAAGCTCAAACAAATGGACACAAAGAGCTACTAGCCAGGGAACCGAGAGAAGTGATCCCGAAGGAGGAGTGGGACATTCCTCGGTGCCTATTGGCATGTATGAAATATAATTTCCATTTATTAATTAATTTCCCTTGGAGGTGATACTACGGACAAAGTCGCACACTACAAAGTTGATGTAAGTCCAGTTGATTTCTAGGCTCCGGATGACATGAGAGTGGTTCATTTTGGTTTTGATTTTGAATCCATTCTTTCCTGAGACTCATCACCCGAGGCGGTGACTTTAGAAAAGCCTTGAAAGCTATGTGTCTTTGAAATGGAGGCTATGGAACATGGATTTGTTGCACTCAACCGAGGATTGACAATCATGATACAACGATTTTAGGTGATATAAGAGGAATCGTATTAATGATCGAAATGGACTACCCAGGCATTAAAAGCTCTTCGCAGGAGCAAATTTGCTACTTGAGATCACTCTTCTTAAAACCTCGTGATCGGTGTGGTGAACAAGCTTAGTTTCAAAGCAGAGAAATGGGACAACATCGACAAAATGGAAAGGAGTCACTTGACTGATATGGAGATGCTCAAGCTTCAATTCAAACAGGATATGCAAAGACATGGAAAGCATTCTCAACGTCTTTGAAATGCTAGATATGAAGGCGAGCTGCAAATTCTTCGATCCGAGCAAAGGACAACACACTCCATAACACATGACAAACTCGACTCCTCCAAATGGACTCTGAATCTCTCTCTTGGTCGTGGTGATGATGCCAAAAAGGAAAGGTGGTAGTAAGAGGAAGATTCATCAAAGAAGACCCCCACCCCCATGAAAATTATTCTCAAAAGTCAAATTGGTTCACTACCACCCCCCGTTCTCGGTTGTCACGGTATTGTCACCAAGAAAAAGCTGACTTGGCACTTCAAAGATCTCGAGTTGAAATAGAAGAGCTTGAGAGAAGGTAGCATGGTAGAATCGAAAGTCTGAAAGTCGAGTTCCAAGGTTCGCCAGTAGGAAAGCTCAAGGAATGAACTGAAGAATCCACTCCCCCGCTACTTTAGTGGAAAGATCACTTGAGGAGTATGAAACTCTCAAGTTTGAAGGATACTTTGAGGGGATGGATCTATAAGATGCGTGGGATTTATCTTGGTAGAAAGGTTTAGAAGTTGTGAATATGGCCAAGCGACGGACTCATTCGGGTAGTCGCAGACATCAAGGCTCGATCCAGTTAATAAACTCCCAGGGGAGCTGACCCTGCTAGGGGAAGAGGACGAGACGCCATGTCCGGTGGAAGAGGTAGAGGTTCTCCACCAAGAAGATCTAAAAATGTGATGTACGTGGATCCTCTCAAAAAAGATCATCTATACTTGGATGCGCTTGAGAGCTTGATAATAAAGAAGCTTCGGGAGAAGTGATGATCGTGCACGCAAATCGAAGAAGATAATGTGAGGTAAGACAGAGAATATCAAGAAAGAATGAGAGAAGATGAGAGACAAAAAAGGAATTATGAAAGGAAGAAGAGAAATGAAGCTAAGGATAAGAGGAGAAGAAGAAAGAAAAAAAGAATAAGAAGAAGAAGAAGAAGAAAGATAGAGACGGGAGATGAGATGAAGATACAATGCTCCAAAATTTTGTTGTATTTTTATACTTTTGTAAATACACAAAACATACTGTAAGAACATGTAAAGTGCAGAATGATGATCAATAAAATGATACATTCATTCACTCATTCTTTATTTAGCACCTTTTACATTGTATTTTTATTTTTAGTTTTGGCATCATCAAAAAGGGGAAAATTGTTGGGAAAATTTAATTGTATGGATTATGATGATGCATGTAAAACTTATATTAGAAAGTTGGCATCCCATTTCTATTGTAATTCCACTATGTAATAGATAGGATCTATAAGTTTGAGTATCAAAGCAACCAAGTTGAAGATCGCGAGAGTTAATCAAGGACTTAGTGAAGAATCGACTTTTTTGCGGTGAATGTTGACAAGGAGTCTCGGTCAAGTATCAAAAGCTTTTTTGTCAAAGATCGACAATTGAGTCATTCCCGGATGCTTGGAAAAGACTTATAAAGGGGTATAGCGAAAAAGGACTCAAGAAAGTCAAGAATTCCGTTGGAATGAAAAGTTAAGATATTACCTAAAGTAGAAAGGGACGGACTATAACCTTAAAGTCATCTTGCTAAAAGAGTGCAAGAGGCTAGGAACCATGAGAAGTTCGCGAGAATGCTGCGAGTTTCGTGCAACTGCGGGTATTAAATTGAGGTTGGGTCAACATCATTTGCTGCACAACATGACAAGCCAACGATCAAGAAGTAAAGTTTGAAAAGTGTATATCTCTTCAACGGACATATTTTAAAACTCTCACTATAAAAGGCTGAGGGACTTATGAGATAGAACACAAGACACACATTCAAGCAATCTGAGCAAGCAAGCAAAAACACTCTCAAGCAATATACTCTAATCCTCAAGCCTACATTCAAAGTCTATCTATCCAACACACACAGTGAAGGAAGAAAAGCTTCAACCAGTTGAAGAGAAAATTGTTTTAAGAACAAAAGGGTTTGCACATCCAAGAAGTGAAAGAAGTGCAGTGAGGTTCAAGTTAGAACCAACTTTGAATCCGTTGGAGGGCTTCGTGATCAATTCCAAGGGTTTGAAGGAGTCAAGTAGTGAGACAACTGTCTTATGAAGAAATCGAGTCACGGAGTAGAGCCACCGTGTGTGATCAAGGCTTACTCGGACTATTGTATCCATCTTGTAGTTGTTGCATTAGTGGATTCCCTCCGGGGAGTTGGAGAAGAGTGGAGTAGATGAATTACCTCATCCTCGAACCACTATAAATTGCCTTGTGTTTTTTTTTTTTTCAAGACTTTACTTATCACATATTTTATTTTGTTGATAGATATATTTGCCAAATTCAACTCGATAATAACTTAATCAAAACAAGTGTTGTAAAAACTATTTAACAAAAAAGGGTGTAAGACGTCCCATTTGTTAAAACCAAGTAAGGTGAATTTTTAAAGAGCTCACTTCAGTCAGTTGAGTTACTCTATCAATAGCTCAGTTGAGTCTGTTGAGTGGTTAACTCTCCTGTTGAGGTTGAACTAAGTTGTCTCTAAAGGACTAAGCTGCTACTTGTGTAAAAACTCTAATTTAAAGATCAAAAATTGAAAATTGGTTAAGTCAATTCAACCCCCATTCTAGACCTAACACAAACACCCTTTGGGACCTAATGTTGGTTTAGGCTATGTTTTACAAAGCCAAAAAAATTCGGGCCAATTTGGTCTGACCCGATGGGTTAGGGGTTAACCCAACTTTTAGCCCAACCCAATAGGTTTTGTGTACAAAATTTACACACTGGGTGAGCTAGCTAAGCATATCCGCGCCCCGAGCTAAAATTGGAGAGACCTGACCTTGGCTGAATTTTGTCACAAGTCCGATGGGCTTGGGCTTGAGCCACCACCAAGCTTTCAAGCTCTACCCATCATGTGCGAGTGCAAGTGTTGGAATTTGAGATCCACTCGTGATGAGTCCAATCTGATTCAATATGTGTACTGTTAATCGATAATTTTAAAGGTAGTTAGAATAGACATTCATATTTACTATGTTTAAATATGAATTAATAAAAATTATTGATATTCATATTAATATGTGATCTCGCCTAATTTATGAGCCATATCTACCAAACTATTTATTATCACATTCGAGTTGGAGCACCGATAGGGTAGGGTCGGACATAATCGATAGTGTGGTGCTAGAGGATTTAAAATAGCCATGGTGGTCATAGGCAGGTCTATCAGGCAGACCTACCTCTATGGTCTGAGCTGCAGGTGCCGATCTGCAGTGCATTAAATATGAAACACAACTTGATGTGACATAAATCATAAAGGTGGGTAGAGTTGCAAAAGTAAATGCAAACGACGATATAGTCAGAGAGAAGTAAATGCAAAGGACGATAGAGTTGCAGAGAAGTTAATGCAAAGGACGATAGAGTTGCAGAGAAGTTAATGCAAAGGACAATAGAGTGCAGAAGTAAGTACAAAGGACTGACAGACCTGCGAGAGAAAGTAAATGCCAAGCTAGCACCTACCAAAAAGTAACTTGGAGACACTATAAAAGGGGGTAAACTATCTTATTTTCAGGGATGATTTCATTATCTCTACATTCTCTTACAACAAAATACGCCTATTTTGTTTACTAACTTGATCTCGGAGTGCTAACGCCAGAATCCTTCCTAGTATTATGCGGGGAAGGTGGGATGATCGAGTTAGGAATATTGGGAGTTCTCAATTTTTTGGACTGATCAATATGAATTAATATTTTATTGATATGTCATTTAAATGAATTCATGTTTCTTGCTCACAATAATATTTAACTCTTTGTCCATTCACGATGAAAGCTCGATCATCCTTTGCTAATAGTTCATTGCTCCCAGTGATAGTACCTTCTTTTGAGAAACGAAACCGAACACCTTGATTTGAGTTTACCGGGGAATAGTTTCAATCGTGAATTATACAAAAAGACTACTTATCTAGCTAAAAACTCACTTTTCAATATTCTCTTGTCATGTCATCTTTTTGTGCGATCTTTATAAATCTCGGCATTTTCATATGCATCCTGTCAAAACTCTTCTACTCACTTATTTACAATTTTAGTTTCTCACCTACCGCTGTCATATCAAAATTAAGTTATTTCACTGTTAAAATGTCTTTTGTTCTAATTCCACCTAAGGTGGCATGAATTCCCAAAAACTAATTGATACGGTGACATATCAAGGGGTATTTTATATATCGTACGATAAGCCCATAAAGCATCATCAAGCTTTAAATCCCAATATTTTCGATTTGTATTAACCGTCTTTTTTAAGATTTGCTTAATCTCCCTATTTAAAACCTCAGCTAGCCTATTTGACTGCGGATGGTAAGTGGCGGCTACTCGATGTCTCACTCCATATTTTTCCATCATATTATTGAACAATTTATTACAAAAGTGAGATCCCCCATCACTAATGAGGGCACGGGAGTGCCAAACCTTGTGAAGATATTCTTTTGCAAGAATTTCAACAATACAATTCTAGCATCATTCATTTTAGTGGGGATTGTTTCCACCCATTTTGGGTATGTAATCCACTTTGCAAGGGAATGTACATGTACCTTTTGAAACTGAAATGGTCCCATAAAATCTATACTCCAATCATCGAACAATTCCACTTCCATTATATTAGTCAATGGCATCTTGTGTCACCTTGAAACGTTTCCCATACGTTGACACCTATCGCACTGCAAAATAAACTTATAGCAATCTTTGAAAATAGAAGGCCAAAAGATATCGGATTGTAAAACCTTAGCCGTTGTACGCGTTGGGCCAAAGTGACTGCCACATGGCAATGAATGGCACTGTTCTACAATATTTGCCCATTCTTCTTGGGGTACACATCTCCTAATAACTAAATCTGCACATCTTTTAAACAATAGATGTTCATCCCACAAAAATATCTCACATCGTAGGAATTTCTTCTTTGCATGATATGTGATATCCGTGGTAGAACACTCGCTTACTAAATAATTCACAATATCAGCGTACTAGAGAATAGTAGTTTTTGCCATTAAGATTAACTCATCTGGAAACGTTTCTTTTGATTGTTATGCCTATTGTGTTTTCATTAGCCGTTTGCTCGAGTAGTGAGAGATGGTCTGCCACCACGTTCTCACATCCTTTTCGATCCCGAATTTTGATGTCAAACTCTTGTAGAAAAAGTATCCATCGAATGAGCCTTGGCTTAGCGTCCTTCTTTGCGAATTAGTATTTGACCGTAGTATGGTCTGTATGGACTATTGTCTTTGTCCCAATCAAGTATGCCCGAATTTTATAAAAAGCGAACACCACTGCAAGTAATTTTTTCAGTTGTGGAGTAATTTTGCTATGCTGGATCCAATATGCGACTCACATAGTAGATTACGCGAAAGATCTTATCGTTTTTCTGTCCCAATGCTTCTCCTACTGCATAGTCACTAAAATCGCACATTATTTCAAATGGCTGGCCCTAACCGGGTGTGATCAAAATTGGTGCACTCACCAGAGTCTTTTTTAATGTTTCAAAAGCACGTAAACAATCAGGGATGAAAGCAAAAAGAACATATTTTTCAATCAAATGGGAAAGGAGTTTAGTAATTTTTGAAAATTCACGAATAAAGCGTTGATAGAAACCCGCATGTCCCAGAAAACTCCTTACTACTTTCTCATTCTTCGGAGGTGGAAGCTTCTCAATTGCTACCACATTTGCTTGGTCAACTTCTAAACCCGCACAGAAACACGATGACCGAGTACAATACCATCTCGCATATAAAATTGCACTTTTTCCAATTCAAAACTAAGTTCGTCTCCTTGCACCTCTACAAAATAAGGGTTAGATTATGCAAGCAATGATCAAACGAACTACCAAAAATCGAAAGTCATCCTTAAAGACTTCCATTATATTTTCAATCATGCCATGGAATATCATCATCATACATCTTTGAAAAGTTGTCTTGCACATTACATAACCCACATGGTAACTGTGGAATGCGAAAACACCATAAGGGCATGTAAATGTCTGTTTTTCTTGGTCATCGTAGCAATCCCAATCGTATTATATCCCGAGTACCCATCCAGGAAGCAATAATGCTCGTAACCTGCAAGACGATCTAACATTTGATCCAAAAAGGAAGGGAAAGTGATCTTTACGAGTTGCGAAATTTAACTTTCTATAATCAATGTAAATTCGCCAACCCATGACAACACTAGTTATCTCTTTAGGTTCACTTTTTACTATAGTCATCCCCCTTTCTTAGGCACGACTTATACTATACTAACCCAATTCTTTGTCGATATTGCAAATATTACCCCATTATCTAACTATTGAAAACCTTCTTTCTTAACAACCTCTTGCATAATTGGGTTAAGTTTAGATTGAAGTTGCCTGAAGGTTTACAATCATCTTCCATTCTTATTTTATGCATGCAAATCGAGGGACTTATACCTTTTAAATCAAAGATGGACCAACCAATATCAATTTTATGTTCCCTTAAGACTCTAAGCAATTTATTCAATTGACTTGTAGTGAGGAAGAAGAAACTATTACCGGATAGATCTTGTTTTCGCCAAGAATGCATATTGAAGATGGTCCGAAAGAGGTTTACATTCCGGTAAAGTTGGGAGCACGTTCGCCAAACCCGAGCTAAAGAAGCGATCGCACGGGGTCGGTCGTGTGTGATCACACGGTCGTGTGCGTCAATTTTCCACATTCGAGAGATAGAATACACGGTTGTGTTGGGAAATTTATCTTTTGATTTTGATGAATTCCATGTAAAACTTAGACTAGAAAGTTGGCACCCCATTTTCTTTGTAGTTTGCATTGTAATAGATAGGGTTGCTCGAGCCGAGTGAAGTCAACTATGCCTAAATATGCAAGAAAACAACCGAGACTAGAATGAAGACTCCGCCGTGAGGCAAATTTAGTATGGCAAGGAAGAGAAGACAAGAACTCGATTGAGAAGTATCACCGAGATGCACTGTGAGAAGTGTCACAAGTCAACCCAAGATAGCCAAGTCTCAAGTTGAAGTGACGATGAATCATCCAATGATTAGAAGTTGACTCAAGTCATCCGGGAAGTTAAAGAAGCAATGCCGGTCAAGTCAAGACAATCAAAAGGATCTGTTGTACGTAGTGAAGAAAGTTACTTAAACAAGTAATACTTCCATATCGCCTTTCTTAAAGTGCTCGATCCCGAAGCGTGCAAAAGGAATAAACCAATGGGAAGCACCGCACTGTGTCGAACTCGAAAGGTGAAGGTTCATTCAATACGAGGAAATGTCAATTTCAAGGATCGCAACAAGACAAGCCAACGACCACAAGTGTCTTTTGAAAATTAGCCTATCTCTCCAATGGGCAGATTTTCAAAAAAACACTATAAAAGGCTGAGGAATCAATTTGAAAAAAAGACATAGAGGTTACCTTGACTACGAACATTCAAGCTATCAATTGAGCTGTAACCTACAAAATATTCTCAAATCATTCAAGCTTAATCCTCGGACCAAAAACTTCAAGGAAATCAATCCAACACCTACCGTGAAGGAAAGACGACCTCAATCAGTTGAAGAGGAAATATTTGAAGAATCAAAGGGGTCTACATTCCACAGAGGATTGTAGAAAGGTTCAAGGTCGAACCAATCTCAAGTTATTGGAGGGCTTCGTGATCAAATCCAAGAAGCTTGAGCAAGTGAGTTGTAGTAGCAAGGTAGCCGCCTGTGAAGAAGGCTCGAGTCGGACGAGAAGCCACTGTGTGACCAAGGCATCTCCAGACCGAGTCCCAAAGGATCAAGTCACCAGTGATCAAGACTTGCATCCGGATGATAACCACTTTGTACTCGATCAATACTTAGTGGATTCCTCCAAGAGTTGGATAAGAGAGGATTAGAAGAATTACCCCATCTTCGAACCTCTATAAAATTTATTGTGTCATTTACATTTCAAAGACTTCAATTCAGTGATATTATTTTATATCTCACGAGAAATTTTCTATCCAATTGATATTCAACAAAGTGCTAAAACCAAGTGTTAAAACAAACTTAAACCAAATTCAAGGGTGTTAAGTCTTCCAAAAAACATATCACGAGTTAAGTTAAACTTAGACTAAGCGGTGAGTTATTCTATCAACACTTCGATCCGAAAGTGCTTTGAGTGGCTAACTCGCCGGTTAACTAACTTAGTTGTCCATCAGGACTTAGTTGAAGTATTAACTCAACTATTTTAAAAGGACTAAATCGAAAAGTTGGTAAGGTTTATTCAACCCCCCTTCTAAACCTTACTCTCACACCCCTTGGGACCTACAGGTTGGACCGTGTAAATTCACACAGTCGTGTGCTTTGTCTTCACCTGATGTTACATGTCGCACGGTCCCACCGTGTAAATTCACACGGCCATGTGACTAGTTATGCGCACTTTTCTCTGGTATTTGCTCGTCCGCTGAATCTAAGGCAAGCACATAATCGAGAATTTCATCGTTAATAATATCAATATACATACCTTTTGACTCCTACAAATGGCTCAAACACCATTCTAATGCGTCTTTCATCACAACATGTTCAAACTGAGCTTCCATGCATGATGTCAACACATCAATCATGTTGTAATGTTCGATGATTTCATGGAACTGCATTGCTTTATAAATCAAAAATAGTACGTGCTCGTCATTTACTTTTAATGTTAACTCACATTTATGCACATCGATCAATGTTCTACCTATAGATAAGAATGGTCTTCCTAGAATCAATGGAATCTCACGATCTTATTCCATTTCCAACACAATAAAGTCCATTTGAAAGATGAATTTGTCTACCTTAACCAATACATTCTCAATCACCCCTTTTGGATAAGTTATCGAATGATCCGCCAATTGTAGGGTGATTGTCGTAGGCTTTACTTCGCCTAACCCCAATTTTCGAAATATTGATAACGACATTAAGTTTATGCTTAGCACCTAAGTCGCATAGTGCTTTATTAAAGGTTGTACCCTAATTACAAAAGGGATTGTGAAACTCTCGGGATCTTTAAGCTTTTGGGGTAACTTTCTTTAAAAAATCGCACTACACTCCTCTCCTGTTAGTTTTACCGTTTCATATTCCAAAATTTTCCTTTTCTTTACCATAATATCTTTCAAAAGTTTAGCATAATTTGGCATATGTTCTAAATCATCCACAAAAGGTATACTAATTTGTATTTTCTTAAAAATTTCAAGAAATTTAACAAATTGATCATCTAATTTCGTTTTAAAACCTTTGGGAAAGGGATAGGTACCTTTGTCGTGTCATGTTCCTCAATTGTTTCCTCTTCAACCTTTTGT